>JANHMN010000004.1:64081326-64107618 GCA_030674055.1 Rhabdomys pumilio
GCCATTTTGACTTGGGTAATATGTTATCTTAAAGTTACTTTGAATTTGTGTTTCAGCGATGACTAAGGATAGTGAGTACTTTTAAAAACTAGGTATCCCTCATTTGTGTTTCATTTTTAGAAAACTATTCAGTTAATTAGACCATTTGCTGATTGGAAGTTTTGTTTGCTTGGTAATTAATTTCTGATATTCTTCGTAAATTTTGGATGCTAGGCCTTGGTGTGCTACCAGTGTAACTGGTAAAGATTTTCTCCTATTTGGTAGCCTGTTTGCATTTCTGATAATTTCCTTTCCTATACAAACCTCTTTTTATTTTCATGCAGTCCCATGTGTTGTTATTTAGGGATACTTGCTGTGTTCTGTTGAGAAAGAAAAATGTCTATCCCAGTATACCTAAAGAGTATTCTCTATGTTTTTTTTCTGGAAGTTTAGTTTTTAAAACTCTAAATTACAATCCTTAATTCATTTAAATTGATTTTTTTGTACAAGGTGTAATATATACATCTAATTTCAATCCTCTGTAGGTTGGTATCCAGTTTGCCAGCACAATTTGTTGAATTTTTTTTTAACATGTGTTTTTGCCCACTTTGTCAAAATAAAGGGGTTATAGCTTTGTTATCTTCTTTTTAGGTCCTCTGTTTTGTTCTCATGCTTTACTTGTCTGTTTTTATGCCAGTATCAGCTTGCCTTTATCATTATAGCTTTGCAGTGTAGTTTGAAGCTAGGTATTGTAAAATGTCTTACAATGTTCTCTTTTCTTACTTGGTTTGTGGTATTTTGTGGTTTTGTTTGAATTTGTTAATTTTTTTAGTCTGTGAAATATGACACTGGAATTGTGATAGGTATTGAATTAAATCTGTAGATAATGTTGGTAGTACAGTCATTTTAATAATAACAGCCAATCTAGGAGCATAGAAGGTCTTCCCATTGTCTCGTGTGGTCTCCAGTTTTCCTCTTCCTTGTTGTGAGGTTTTATGATGTAGAAGTCTTTCTCATTGGTCAGATATGTTTATAGTAATTTTTGAAGTTATTTATATGAGAGTGCATTATTGTTGTATATTAAGACTACTGATTTTTTAAAATACTGTTATTTTATCCTTCAATGCTACTGTTTATTACATCTAGAATCTTTTAAAGTAAGCATTTTATAAATATAGAATATTTTGAAACTATTTTTCATATAGTCCAGCACTCTTGAAATTCATCCAAAATGTGTTAATAATGTGTCCCTCTTTTATTACTAAGAAATGATCCATGGTATGACTGTATCTCTTGAAGGGAATTGTATTTCTTTCCAGTGTTATTGCTATTATAGATGAAGTGTCTACTGTGAGCAGTCATGCAGAGTATTTTTCGAATGTAGATTGTTGTTGCTGTTATTTCTTTTGTTGTTAGATATCTTTCTATTGTATATCCTATGTTGTTCTTGAATTCATAATCCCCTTGCTGCAGCTTCCTGTATTACTGACTGTACCATTCTCACTATGTCTGGCCTTCAGCTTAGGATTTTATTACTGAATAATTCTCAGGATGTTGTATGGTTAATGCATGCATATTTTCCCCAGAAACTACCAATTTATCTGCCAATGAGTATGTATTTATGTTTTTTCCACATCCTCCCTAATTTAGAAAGTGTAAAATGGACATTTTTATGCTTTTAACTGACTCTTCTTAGTGGTGCTGAATACCTTTTCTGTGTCTGTTTTCCAGTCCTACATTTTATTAAGTGAGATGTTTCTGCTTTTGCTCATTTTCACATGACTTTCGAGTTTGCTGGTATTTTGTATCCTTGTCCTTGTCCTGTCAGATGTGTCATTGACTCTCTCCATTCTAGTTTAATCAAAGCTGTTACCACCTGGGAGATGCAGAGAACTCAAAACCTTTCAACCTACTTTATCCCACCCATCTTGCCCTTCATGTAACTTCATGCACTGGATCTCCATAGATATTCCAGACCCTACAGATGTATCTTGTTTGCTGTTCTATGTTGGGAGCCGACTTTAAGCAAAAAGCGGCTAGAAAGCAGCTATCAGCTTTACAGCCATCTTGAGCCATATACCCTGATATGAGACTTGGTTTTCAACGGCCTACAACAGCTGAAGCACACTCTGATATCCCACATAGCTTGTTTTGCTGTTTAGTGCCCACAGCTGCAAGGAGCACGCAGTATCCACGCCTGCAAGGCATGAGGTGCACGTGTTGTCCACGTGCTATCTACGCCATATATGCCTGTAAGGCACACGTGCTGTCCACGCCTGTAAGGCTTACGTCATATCCACACCTGCAAGGTATGTGGTATCCACGCACCTACAAGGCACGTGGCAAAAGCCTATAAATACCCAGGATTTCCTTGTTGTGTGTGTGTGTGTGTTGTGTGAGTGAATGTATGGTGTAGTATTAGTAGATGTAGTGGTGTGTGTATGGTGGAGACAGTAAAGAAGACGTTACTACAGATCCTGTGGCTTGTCTCTATTCTTCGAGGCTCTTCCCCTTCTTCCCCCCACTCTCTCTCTTGCTAAACCCGGACCTGCGGAACAGAGGGGCCGCTATAGTTTGGCCCCCAAACGTGGGCAAGAGTGGTCCGTTACAGTTAGCACGGGGCTTTTACAGTTTACAGCAGGGCTTTTACAGTTCTAAATAATTGGTATTGATTCTCTCACATTTTAACCTTGTTTACTATTCTGTAATCATGAACCATCTGCATTTTTGACCTGTTCTCTAAGATTAGGTTCTTTCTGGCCCCACATTTATTCTGTTTTTCCCCCACCCAAAGCTAAGAAAATAGCTGTGTTTGCATACATGTGTTCTGAAAATAATCAGTATTTATGTCCAGTTTGTTAGGTTTTTATTTATTATTATTTGCTTGTTTATTTGGAGGTAGACTTTCTTTTGTTGATATTAACAGGTGTGTGCAGTCACCTCTGGCTTATGTGTTACTTTTTAGTCACTTTGTTCAGCAGTGACTCAAGAAGGGAGTTTCTTCTTTGGTGACTAGTTTAGGCTTTGCTCTCCTGGCTTTTCCGGATTTCCCTGCCTTGGATGCCATCCTTGTCACTATGATGTGCTGTAGTCAGGAGCCTCTAACGTAGAGAGATGTAGGTGGTCTTGGCTTTTATATACCCCTCTCCTTCACTGTGCACTATAGCTACTGCTCTGCTTCTCATTGTTGCAACATGCTAGAATTCCTTCTTTCTTTTTTATTGTTGAATATGTTGTGTTTTATAAAAAAGAAAAAGAACCAAGGATATGTTTGGTAGAAGCATGGTATGGTGAGGTGGAAGAGAGTGCCTCTGCAGTCCCATACTGAGCCATCCTTTCCCTCTTAAGTACAAGCCATATGAATAATGTGGAATAGAGTTAATTTAGGGCATGGGAAGTGGAGTTGAAGAGGGAGTAGAAACAAAGAAAGGCACAGAGAAAGAAGAGGAAAGGGAGAAGGAGAAGGAGAGGGACAGAGAGAGAGGGAGGGAAGGAAGGAAGGAAGGAAGGAAGGAAGGAAGGAAGGAAGGAAGGAAGGAAGGACAGAGAGGGGGCAGGGTAGCCAGGAACACGTGGATGGGGAGAGAGGGATGAGGAGAGAAGGGGCAGAGAGTAAGAGAGTAAGAGACTGAGGAGGGGGCAAGCACCCCTTTTTATAGGAAGCCAGGTATTACCTGGCTGTTGCCAGGTAACTGTGGGGCAAAGCATAGAAGGAATGCTAACATTCCTCTGTTTTGGTCTAATTAAAAAGGAAAACTAATAGCGTCGTCGTGATTTTTAGCTACTTCCTGCTGACTTTGGAGCAGTATGTCTCTGGGAAATGTAAGAAAATGGGAATGAGGATGTTGGTCCAGTCTTAGGAGAGCTGGCTGTTTTCTTGCTGTCCAGGATCTTGTGGAACCATCTGTGGGTAAGAAGGAGCAGGTCCAGTAGAAGCATCTGTGTTTATGAAGGTAGATTGAAACATCTGTGAGTTGCTTCTCTGGAGCTGTTCTCAGTGTAGATTTTGAGTAAATGCCTGGATTTGACAAGGTGCTGAAACATATAAACACACACATACACACACACACATTAGAAGTAGAAAATAAAGTTAAGTATGTATGGGAGAAAATATTTTTTCTTAGGTGTAGGTTTGAAAACCTTAGGTCTTGGTGGTTGTGGTTTTTTTCCTAAGAGTATATATTTTCAAACTTAAAAACAAGCCATTTGATGGTATAACTAAATGGCAGTTTTAAAATATGTAGCCTGTTTTAAGTAGGTAACTGTGGCACTCCATTTACATGAAACTTCAGGAACAGGCAAGAAGCCAGGAAGTCACCACCTCATTAGACTCTTTAGAGATGATGTTCACATTGCAGTGACACTAGTTTCTCCGAAGATTTCACTCTTTCAGTGCCCTTGACTCTGATCCTCTAACATCAGAGCTTGTACTTCAGTGTTAATTTTTTATATCGAGACCATCTATTCCTGGAATTGGGTTTGTTCACTCTGGCTAACTGTATCTGAAGTCCAAATATTTTTCGCTATGAAAACATACCATAGGCATTAGGTCCTAACGTGTGGGATCTTCAGCCTGTCACAAGTTTTATTACGCCATCTGCTTCAACCTGAGCAGTATGTCTTCTGCCGGCAGACTTCCCTGAAGTTGCCATGGCTGGGGATAAAAAAAAAAAATCTTGGCAAAAGAAGCTTACTTTTGAAAAATAATAATTGATCATGCCTGCTGTAGATTTTAAAATAAGCATTTGATAGAATTCCCAGGAGCTTCCTTCCTCTTTTTCATGGGTGACTAAAGGTAGGTAATGTATGGTAAAATTCTGGTAGCTTTGGTGATTGAGTTTTATGCTTTCTATTTCTATTTCTATTTCTATTTCTATTTCTATTTCTATTTCTATTTCTATGCTTTATATTTAAGGATAGGTAACAAACTCTTATGTGTAGATTGGGGACACTGTATGGAGTATTTTCACAAAGTTCACTGTTAGATTCTCTTCACCTTGCATCTTTAGCCTGGAGTGGTACTTCAAGTGATTGTGTTCTGTGTAGCACACAGAGGCAGCATGATGAAAAAGCATCTTGGTCACACAGTGTTATTAGTCATTTGATTTTGTGTGATCCATCATACGTCCAGTAAAGCTGACACTAGTAGAGGATTCATGTGGATAAGTGTTTGTTCTGCAAATATATATTGAAGGCCTGCTCTGGGCCAGGCATTCCTCTAAAGGACAGAGACATAGAGGGAAATGGAATGGCTGGATCCTTGCACTGGGGAGTTTTACGTTTTAGTTACCCTCAATGGCTAGAATGGAAGTTCTGTGACAGTGGGTGTGTATCGACAGTATGGAAGTACTGTCATGGTTAGCATTAACTGTCAGTTTTACACAGCTGAGCGTCCACTGAAAGTGGAGTCTCCATCGAGCAATTGACTTTAGTAAGTTTGCCTGTAGGCATGCCTCCATTTTCTTGATTGGTAATTTATGTAGAAGGGTCTAGACTCATGAACGATATATTCTGTGGACTGGTATCCTGAGCTGAAAAAGAAAGCTAGCTAAGCATGAGCCTGAGAAAGAGTGAGCCAGAGATCAAGCTGGCAAGTTGTCCTCTTCCATGGTTCCTGCCTCTATGCTCCTGCCTGGAACTACTGCCTCTCTTTGCTTTAGGAATAGATACTGACATGGATGTAAGTCACATAATCTTTTCTTCTCTCCATGCTGTTTGTTCAGAGTGTTTTTCTATCACAGGAACAGCATATTACTAGAATAAGAGCTGTGAAGAGAAGCGGGGCAAGGGCCATCAGTAGGACACGAGTCCTGTGTGGGATAGATTGTCATGGAGGGATTCTCCATGGTAAGGTTGAATAGGCACAAGTCAAATAAAGAATGGAGTGTGAATATCTTTACCTGGCTGGTGCTCTGGAACACCTTACTGCAGTGTCAGATATCTGAGGAGGTCAGCAGAAGTGAGGAACAGGGCAAAGCTATTTTGAGCATAGCACTGATGAATGTCTCTGATACAGAGTTGTAGACAAAACCTTTCAGGAGTCCAGGAGTGCCGTGTCAGGACTGACTGCTTATACTGCACAGTAAGGACTGACTGTCTGCATTGCACAGGTAGGATTAGCAGCCTACACTTACTAGTTAGAATGACCACCTACACTGCTCAGTAAGGATTAACTGTTCACACTGCACAGTTAGCATTGACTGTCTACAGTGCTTACAGTTATTTTTACTTGGAGCCATATAATAGACATTGTGATGTTCTGCTTTGCAAAGTGAAACAGTCTTCTTTGGTGTTGTTATTCCAGATGGATCAGGAGCTGGTCAGATTGTCAGGTTGGTGTTTTGAGAATGTTTAACCTAAAATTAAAGAGGAAAGTGGCTGCAGTGCACTTTCACCTCTCCCACTGCTGCTGGACCACTGCAGATGACAGAAGTGCACTAGGATCCTTGCTAATCATCTCTGCATCCTCCTAGGTAAGCATTGCTACCTTGGCAACTGCAAATGCTGACCATGCCCACACGCCTCTGTTCAGCTCTGGGATCACTTCTAATTTGCAAAGCGAATCACTTTTGCTGTCTCCAAATAATGGGAACCTGGAAGCCATTTCTGGACCTGGTGCTCCACCTGTCATGGATGGAAAACCTGCCTGTGATGAACTTGATCAACTCATCAAAAATATGGCCCAGGTAAGAGTGTTTCTCCCTAGGACTGAGCACTGGATGGATTTTAAAAGGTCTTCAAGTCCTGGATGATTTGAGGAATGCAGTAGCATTTAGAACACTTTAAGAGGTTTATAATGAAAAAGAATTTTGTGGAAATTTGTCTAGTTCTGATGTTTCTATTATATTTTATTTTATTTATTTTTTGAAATTATAATACATCATTTCACCCTTCCCTTCCTCCTGCCAAATGCTTTCAATTTAATGGTCTCTGTTTTTTTTTTTTTTTCTTTTTTTTTTTTTTATTAATTATACACATGCACAGGCACACTCACATACACATATACACATGTTGAATAGACAGCAGTGGAATAAAGGAGTAAATGTGGATATTTTTACCTAGCTGGTAGTGTGAGCACCTGGCTGTATGAGGTGCAATGAGGGTGGTGTAGCTGGAGCTACAGGAAATGAAAGACAGTTCTAGGGTCAGAGTGATCAGGACAAAACACTCATGAAACTTTTGACAGATGATTATAGATATGTGGATATGGAGGAGTTAGAGAGAGGACTGAAGGAGCTGAAGGAGTTTGCAGTCTGCTAGGAGGAACAACAATATCAACCAACAGACGCCTCCCCTCCCCCATCAGAGCTCCCAGGGACTAAACCACCAACCAAAGAGTACGCATGGAAGGACCCATGGCTCCAGCTGCATATGTAGCAGAGGATAGCCTTGCTGGGCATTGAGCAGAGACCCTTGGTCCTGTGAAGGCTTGATGCCCCAGTATAGGGAAATGCCAGGGTGGGGAGATAGGAATGGGTAGGTGGGAGACCACCCTCATAGAAGCAGGAAGAGGAGGTATGGGATAGGGGGATCCCTGAGGGGAACCCATAAGGGGAACAAAGAAATGTAAATAAAGAAAATATCTAATAAAAATAGGAAAAAAAAAAAGAAGTTCCATTCCATTTACAGTTAGCATTGACCATCTATCTCCCTCTCTCTCTCCTTTTCTCTCTCCCTTTCCCTCTCCCTCCGTCTCTCCCTCCACCCCCTATCTCTGTGTGTATATTTCTAAGTACAAAAGTACAACCTTCTCAGTCTATATAATGTTACTTACATGTTTATATTTTCAAGGCTGATCATTTGAAAAAAATGATCACATTTTAAATTGAGTATTTTGATCTACAATCTGGAAATACTCTTCTGGAAAAATGAAATGTTATATTTTAGGTGACAAATACTAAATTGATCTTTCTCTAGTTTCTTCTTTTTGATAATTAAAGTAATACCCCAATGAGTTAACTGCCACATGCAAGAATGTTTCTTGTTTGGTTTTGTTTTGATTTTGAGACTGTTTTAGTATGTGTTTGATTTTGCTATGGAATCTGGGCTGACCTCCATTTCCCGCATAGACCAGGCTTGCACACAAGTCTCGTATTCTTTACTCTTGGTCTCAAGAGCTAAGATTAAAAATATGCACCATTGGCACCAGTTAGTAATTGGCTCTTAATCTATTTCCTATTTTATTTTATGAACAGGGCCGCCATGTGGAAATATTTGAGCTCCTCAAACCTCCATGTGGAGGCCTCGGTTTTAGTGTTGTTGGGCTTAGAAGTGAAAACAGAGGAGAGCTGGGGATATTTGTACAGGAGATTCAAGAGGGCAGTGTGGCTCACAGGTGAGAGCGTCACAGCGACCTGTTTTTTCTAGATGTAACACACAGACAGGTCTGACCACTGCAGGAGGAAATGAATGCAAAGAAAAAGCTGAGGTAATCAGACATTAAGCAGGTTTTAGAAGCCATTATACTTTGGGAATATAAAGCAAGTCCATTAAAATGAGAGTCAGAGGGTGAGTGAGATGCTGACGTTCTGCTGTGCAAGTGTGAGGACCTAGATCTGGATCCCCAGTACTCTGATAAACAAACCAGATGAGGAGGCACACATCTCTAACCCAGTACCGGGCTTGCACACATAGGTGTGTGCCAGAGTTTGTGGGACTACCAGTGTTGCCGAGGAGATGAACCAGTGTTGCCAGGGAGATGAGCTTTGGATTCTCTGAGAGACTGTCTCAAAAATAAGGTACAGAGCAGTAGAGGAAGACACTCAGAGTTAACCTGTGGCCTTTCTACAAGGTGCATAAGCTGTCACATGCATATATATGTCATACACATGAGACTAGCTTTTAAATAGTCATAAACTAATTATATTTTAGAAAGTTAAGAAACAAATATAATCTTTTTCCATTGTTATTATCATTTTGAATAAAGATCATTAGAACTGTCTCATTACAGTTTGAATTGTGTTTTATTAATGTAGTCAGAGTAGGAAGAAATATATACGTTATTTTTAAAATAAAGGACCATCTGTAAATGAGTGTTAGAGTCAGTGAGCTATTGATGAAAAGAGTCCATTTACAGTGGTTCAGGCAGCATGAAATAGCCACAAGCATGGGAACCAAATCCTGCACTTTTAAAAGTAGAGTTTCAGGTGCAAGTTTAAAAATATGTGTATTCTACACAGGATAAAAGTGGCCTGAACATTTCTGGCCACAGGAGCTGTCATTTCTCTGAGAGCATTCACATCTTTCATCCCTTCATTTCCTTCCTCGATAGAGATGGCAGGCTTAAGGAGACCGACCAGATCCTAGCCATCAATGGTCAGGCCCTAGATCAGACGATCACACACCAGCAGGCCATCAGCATCCTGCAGAAGGCCAAAGACACTGTACAGCTTGTTATTGCCCGGGGGTCTTTGCCTCAGGTCTCCAGCCCACGGATTTCCCGCTCTCCATCTGCAGCCAGCACAATTTCAGCCCACTCGAATCCAGTGAGTAGATGAGGAGCAGAAGGTGCCACCTCTGGTCTTTTCAGCTGTGCCCACTTTCTAATGCCTGCCATTTCCCCAGAGGTCTTGCTGGTTTGTTTGCTTGCTTTTAGTTTTGAGGGATTTTTTAAAATAATAATTCTTTTATGTATTCCTACTTGGGATATTTTTTCTAAATTCTGATTAAGTTCTGAACTTCAAAAATAGCCTTTACTTTGCATGATTCTTTGACAGCATTAATAAAAACGGAGTCTCTTAATAAAATTTATTTAACCTATAAGTAGATAAAAATCTTTATTTCTCTTGGTTTTGTTTTCCCTTTTTGCCTTTTCTTCTTTCTTTTCTTTTCCCCTATTCCCTTTTCCCTCTTCCCCCACCCTTCCCTTCCTCTCCCTTCCTTTTCCTTCCCCCTTCCTCGTTTTCCTTACCCCCTCTTCCTTTTCCTTTTTCTTTCCTTTCCTTCTGTTTTCTTTACTTTCTTTTGTGCATGTGCATGCAATCTATCCCTTGATGGCCTGGAACTCACTGTGTGGATCAGGCTGGCCATGAGATCAGGATCTGCCTGCCTCTTCCTCTTGCGTGCTGGGATTGAAGTTGTGTGCCATGTCATCATTTTGTGGTTACAGTTAGCTGTCAGTGATGGCATAAACTTAAACAAATTAGCATCCTACTTTAAGGCATAATTAGCCAGAGACTTTCCTAAACTAGGGCAGCTGTTGTTTTGGACCTTCTTATCATGAAAGTTTTACAAATATCTTTAAAATTCGGTTCCTGTTTCTATATGTTAAATATAGTCACTATAATGATGTATTGTTAACTGTAAAAAGGATCATATCAATATTGGTAGCAGTCTGTTAAAAGGGAAGTATACTAAATGAAGACTTGGTTAGTGCTTATGGTTCTATATGAACTCAGTATTTAACATCAACAGAATACTCATCAAGAAAGCTTTCATTTTAGATTCATTGGCAGCATGTGGAAACTATAGAACTGGTAAACGATGGATCCGGTCTGGGATTTGGCATCATAGGAGGAAAAGCAACTGGTGTGATAGTCAAGACAATTTTGCCTGGAGGAGTAGCCGACCAGGTGAGCCCCTATTACAGGTCTGTTTTGTTGTTGTTAACTCAGGAATGTGGCTTCATCATAGAGATTTTCTGTTTAATAAAAGGAAAATTTGATCAACTAAGACACTTTTATTTTATTGGACTAGCCTTTAAGTACTCTCTTAAAATTGGAAGAGAATACTCTGAAAGTAGACATGGATTTTACTTAAGATACAGTTGTAGGCAATGCACTAAACACTCTGAAGAACCATAGACTGAACCAGGCTGATGATTCCAAACCCTGTAGAAACATCTATCCTTTGTTTGGTAGTTATATATTTGTGAACTTGGCAGCCATTAAACACACACACACACACACACACACACACACACACACACACACAGAGAGAGACTATATAAACAGTGCATTATTACTGAGGTAAAGCCTACCATCTTGTCTCTTTAGTGCTGGATCTCTGGTGTCATCTTTGTACATGATACACAACTGGTTTTCCATTTAGTTTGTTGACATGTTGTTGCTTATTTTTTTGTGCATAGGAAGTTGATGTGGTTTTTAATCTATGTTTAATATTTTTAACTTTATAGAGTTATAAGGCTATTGTTTTCACTAATAGATTTGAACTTAAACTTGGAAGCTGAGTTGGTCAGATATTTTCAAATTCATGAATGAAAGCCTAGTGGTACAATTCTGTATTAACAGTAAAATAACAATTAAGTGTTAGGTGACATCTAACAATAGCAAATGAACTTCACATGCTCGAGAGAGAAGTATGAACCATGTATGTATGTGTATGTATGTATCTCTATATTTTACTAGAAAATGGAAAATATAAGTCCATTCAGCTTTAAATCCACTAAAATTAAATGAAATATCAAAGTTAATTCTTACTTGGACCGACCACAGCCTGGTGTTCCTCAGCCACATGTCACTAGTAACTGTTGTGATGTACAGTGCAGAGCAGTCTGTCATTTCAGGTTTTTAAAATTTTTTTTAACATTACTCATATCACTCTCTTCTATTTTCATTTTCCTTTCACTTTAATATTATCTGGAAATTCATTCTTTGCAGTATTTATAATTGAAATAGCCAGATAGAAACTGTAGGGACATTCCGGTACTTTCCTGTGTTCCACATCACATTCTAATTAATATGAGCTGTGTTTGCACAATGACTTCATACTTCATCTATGCTTAATTACATTTTTTCTTGTTCCTCAAAACCAAAATCACACAAAATCATTTTTTATTTTCATGTCAATTCTTAACTAGAAGCCAAACTGGAAAAAAAAATACTAGCTATTGATTTAAATTATCTGTAAGTTTCATTTGGTTTTACAACATTGAATGTCAGAAGACAGTTAATAGTACAATTTAAAATTTAATTTTTTGCGATTGACATATATTATTGCCATTTGTATTATTGTCTTTAGATCATTCAAAACTTTTCAAGTGTAGTTACAATAAAAGTGCCTTAATTATTTGAATACTTTTTTTAAATTCAGCATGGGCGTTTATGCAGTGGAGATCACATTCTGAAGATTGGTGACACCGACCTAGCAGGGATGAGCAGTGAGCAAGTAGCACAAGTCCTTAGACAGTGTGGAAATAGAGTTAAGCTGATGATTGCCAGAGGTGCTGTAGAAGAAACTACAGCACCCTCCTCTTTGGGCATCACCCTCTCCTCGTCTACGTCTACTTCAGAGATGCGAGTAAGTAACAGGAAACTGTTGCTTTAAAAGAGGAAATGTAAGTTTTATTCACCAGATGTAATTGTTGTCTCTGAGGCTTACTGCTGAATAAGTTCACTCTTTTTAGTTCTTTCTGAACTCTGGCTGGTTCAACTCAGCTGTTCTGACTCAAACTACCCCCAATCTCCAAGCTGACTGATTCAATCTGGCTTCTCTCAGCTTCTCACTGAATTGCTGTGCTTGGTCTTAAACTAACTCTCCCAATTTGTTCTAACCTTCTGGCTCCTTACTCTCTAGTTTTAACTGCCTTTACTGAGCTTCATGAACTCAGGAATAAGTCAACTCCACTGCACTTCATTCACTGCACTGCCTCCCAGCTGACTGACTCTCCCTGCACTGCTCTTAAGTAGCTTCACTTTCTTGTGCTATTCTATTGAGATTGAGAGTTGGATGTCTCCTATATCCAACTCGTCTGTCAAATTGTTTTCTGATTCATCACTTTGTCCCTCAATTAGACTTCACATTCAAACATAGCTGCTTCCTTCCACCAACTAACCTTTCCTACATCGTTTGGGATCAGAGGTGTATACTAAGGGCGTGTCTGTATGTCATCCAGATCATACTGTAATACAGAAGTATTTGGATGTGATCCCTTGCCTGAGCAGCCATGCTGCTGGATTAAAATTCCTCTACAGAAAGGTCTAAGCAAACAGTATTCAGATGTTTATTTAAAAGTTAGATTTACTGATACACGTTTATATTAAAAGAATGAAACCAAAGGTATGTATAGAGATGCTTATGTTTTATTTATTGAGAACTCCTTGCTTAAACATTCTAGGTGATCATTTCATACTTTCTCTGAGCAACCATTTTATAAGGATATCTTGAAGATGAAATTCTAGTGTATTGTTCAAATGCTTGTGATATTTGAGTTTATCTTTGTCATACTTGGAACCCTCTTTGTTATCTGGGCCATCATTCTAACCATGGCCTTTCAACAACTTTTCTCTAGAAAGTTTCTTATGTGGCAGTTGGGGATTGGGAGCCAGGGGTGGGAATGGATAAGGCTTATGGACATCCCTGTGTCATTTCTTTAATCTCCACAAGCTATTAATAGATCTATGATGAGTGATTGTCATTGTAAATACTTGTTTAAAACAGTAGCTATGCTTTGGCATGGCACACTGGCCACGGCACATTTGACATGATTTATTAGTGCAGTGTCCCATATTTGTCCTAAATTTGACATGAAAAAAATTGGAACATTTTAAAATTCTTGAAAGTTAAAAGTTATATCAGTTGGCTTAAGGTCATAAGACTACAGTGGATAAAATAAATGCACCCAAAAGTGTCTTAACATTTTAGAAGAAAATTCTACCCACTTCTAGATAAATTTTCCAACATATGCCAGTCGTGTATCCATTTCTCATACATGTAAAATATCCACTTTTCTTTATTAAAATTGCTCTAATCAGTTGGTGCAATTTCTTTTGTTAATAAGCTAACCTCCTCCATAAACCCTTTAGAGCTTTATTAGCCCACTTGAAATTTCCATGATTCTGTTGTTTTTAGGACTGGATTTGGTTGCTATTTTTACAGAGAAAAAGAAGAAAGCAAGCTTGTTTATGGAAGTGTTTAAATGCCATTCTTCTGTGGAAAACAAAACATTTTATTCAGCAATATATAAATGAATGCAATATCGAAACTACTTGATGTAATGAAAGCTTAGGACACTGTCTATTCTCTGTGTATCATCATTTCTGAAGCTTGTGCCCTGTTTAAAACCATTCGATAGTCAAATTGCCACCCTCTAAAATAGCACTTGGATAACTTATTAAAAATAGAAAACACATTTGTTTCAATTGAAGCAGATTTTATCCTGTCATTTTCTTGTAATTATCTAAACTTTAAACTTTTGCTACGTTTGCACAGATAATTATGTGCAATGAGAAATAAATCCAACTTTACTTGTAAAATTATACTTCATTTAGGTGGACTGCCAGGGAGATAACTGTTTACATAGATCAGAAATGTCAGTGGCTAGCCCCAAGGTGGATGCCTGTTAAAGCCCATTGCCTTGAATTTTTGGTAGGGTTGACTGGAAGGTCTGCTGACATCACACCAACGTATAGGACTAGTGGATTATTGATAACACCATGTGTCAGCTCACTAATGCTTACTTGAGAGAGTCTTCTTTACCTGTGGTCCAACATGCAATTAATAGTAACCTTATTAGTATGTATGAGAGAAGGCTTAGACCCAAGAAAGCTCTTTTCAGATACCATTCCAGAACAGGAGGATGCCAGTGTTGAGAGGCACACTTTCTTCATGAATATCTTCAATGTACAAAACAATGTAAAACCACTCTTGGCACCATTTACTTTTTTTAAACAATAAGTCACCAGTCTACTTATAACATGGCTGCAGGGGAGAGTCACTTGTATTCATGGTGTTAGAATAAAGTAAAATTTAAGTAACAGTGGGAGCTCTCTTGTGGAGACTGAGGCCCCACGTTGTATAGTTTTACATACTGCACATCATTTATGAACAGATGCCCTGCAACCACACTCTTGCTCTTCCTCCTCAGACGTTAGCTGTTTGTCCTTGGAAACATTTATATGCCTCCTTCCTCTGGGAAAGATTGATTCATTTAGGCATCTTACTGGCCTACAAATGATGTGGGGAATTCTAGATTGTCATAAGGAGTCAGAAATGAAGACATGCCAAATACATTGCAATGACACTGTTCAATAAATGGCAGCTGGCCAATACTCGTCTTGGTAGGTGGCTGTCCAGAAAGTGATGTTGAGAAAGAATTAAGTGGCAATACTAAATCTTAAAGTTTTGATATCAATTTAAACCATGATTTATTTGAACTTTAAACATCCCAGCTCCTTTGGAAATAAATATATCTGAAAAATACTTTATTAACAAGAAGCTATTTAATCTTTAACATTTTGTCTATATAGCAAGTTTGTCTGATGAGGGGAGGTTCAGCTTTGTTTTCCACATTCTTTTCTGAATGAAAATGTGATATTCAGTCTGTATTGTCAGGAGGTAAGGGGCCAATTGCATAGCACAGTTAGAGATGCCTTAATGGAATTGAGTTTTTGACTATTAAATTTGACCTTAGTTTTTCTCTTACATGTTGATTTATCTAAAGATTTATTTTTTGATGCTGCTTTAGGTTGATGCTTCTACTCAGAAAAGTGAAGAAAGTGAGACGTTTGATGTGGAACTCACTAAAAATGTCCAAGGATTAGGAATTACCATTGCTGGATATATTGGAGACAAAAAATTAGGTAATATTAAACGCTAAATATTTTCTAATTGTTGCAGTCATCTCTAATATCTGTCTTATGGGATATTCAATCATTGTATGCTTTCTGTTGTAGAACAAAGTTGTTGACAGCTTTCTTAGAAGCAGTTTGGTGTAGGTGACTCTGCTATGACAGGCTGAATAATTGCCTTATTCTTTGTACTGAATGCCTGTGTGACATGTCACTACATACTTAGTCATAATTAGGATTTTTATTTGGAAGGCAGAGGATGGCTTTTCTTTGTGTGTGCTTTATAAATAGTGAAAAAATTACTTATTTCTAATCTTAGAGCCTTCAGGGATCTTTGTAAAGAGCATTACAAAGAGCAGCGCTGTGGAACATGATGGAAGGATCCAAGTTGGAGACCAAATTATAGCAGTAAGTTACACACTTAATAATAGCTTCTGCGCTTTTCATGGTGAAGAGTTATGTTCTCTGGGATTGGAAAGATGGCTTGGTGGTTAAGAACACAAGTGCTCTTCTAGAGAACCTGAGTTTGGTTCCTAGAACCTGTGTTGAACAACCTAGAGAGACATCCACACATAAACATGGACATAAAAATAAAATTTTATAATGAAGAAATAATTTATCTATGTATGTATTTGTGTGTGTAAGTACAAGTGTGTTCATTTGTCCATGTGTGCCAGAGTCCAGGGGTCAGTGTTTGATATATTCCTCTATAGTTTTCTGTGTTTATTTATTGGACCAGTGATTCTCACTGAACCTGGAGCTCATTGCTTGGCTAGACTAGCAAGCACGCGAGTTCCATGGAATCTGTCTGTCTCTGGCTCTTCCTTGTGGAGGTTAAAGACTACATGACCTTGCCTCATTTTTATGTGAGCACTAGGGATCTGAACTCATCTCCTCATGCTTGAGACTCAAATAATCTATCCACTGAGCTGTGGACCCAGCATTCTGATTTTACTTAATAAAGAACTACATTTAGTGACATTACTGTTTTGTTTGTATTTGTGGTGTGTGTGTGTGTGTGTGTGTTTGTGTATGTGTGTTTGTCTGCTAGTGCTTGCACATATGGAGGCCAGAGGTTGACACTGGGTGTTTTCTTCTTTCTTCTAGCTTTATTTTTGAGACAGGGTCACCAATTTTCTAGATTGACTGAGCCCAGAGATTTTTTCTTATTAATTAATTAATTAATTTATTTATTTACTTTGCATCCTGATTACAGTCCCCCTCCCAGTCCCATTCTTATAAATCTCCCCCCGTTACTCAAGTCCTCCTTGGGTACCATCCTTCCCTGTAGCCCAGGAATCTTCATGTCTCCATCTCCTAGTAGAAGGATCATAGAAGTGTACCACCGTACCCAATCTTTCACATGAGTACTGTGATCCCAACATAGATCGTTACACTTGCTCAATTAGCACTTTACCTGATAAACCATCTTCTCAAGTCCAGATCCATTTGTTTAATCTAGTTTTAGTGGCTTGAGACTGTCATTCAGATAGTTAAGAGAAAACTAACCCACTGTTCAGTGGATACTAGCTTCTTCAAACTCCTTTGTGATGTAGAAACTAATTTAAATTAACCTAATGGGGAAACCTATAGATGGTATAATTTCTTAGGAATTTCCAGTGCACATATGAAAACTAAAGACCATTAGATGACCTGTAGGTAGGAAACATATTTGTTTACCTCTTCTGTCTAAACTTATGTAGCTATAGGATCTTTCTTATTGCCAGTGTGTATTTTAATATCATTTTGAAGACATTGGTGGCAAATGATGACTGATTAAAGATTTCTTAGTGACTGTTTTACACATAGCACAAGCCAAAGAGTAGCCCAGATACTGTTGGTAGACAACTGAATAAACAGAATAGGTAGTATAAAGATGCAGTGTTTTGCTTTTTGACCTGCTAAACAAGGAAATTCTGTCGCATGCTCAACCTTAATCAGTTTTTGAGGACAGTGTGCTAACTGAAATAAACCAGGTGTAGAGACAAATGTGTGATCCCACTGCCACGACCCAAGCTTGTCAGAAAAATACAGGTGGGAGTGGTGGCTCTGGGGCTGTGGAGTCAGATGGTGGGAATTGTCATTCAGTATGACACTGGTTCATGGACATGAAGAAAAACCCTAATGTTTGCTACAAACCAGTCTGAAATATTTAACACTAAGAACTTGATGGTTAGAAGATGTTAAATTGGTAAGTTTTTTCTTTTTGTTTTTGTTGTTGATGCTACATATTTTCTATTACATTTTAGAAAAAAGATTAAGGAATAATATTTCTGCCCTTGAAAATTATACGGTGTGTCCCCCAGAGTGTTCCTGGCATCGTAACTGTGAATTCTTAACTGTATCTATTCACCTTTTGAAGTCCAATTGAAAGTTCAAGTTGAGCTTCCTGCCTACTTGGGTAACAGCTGAGAGACTTTCTTAGTGCATCTCTATCTTACCATGAATAGAGATGGGCCACTGCCCCCTTTTATTTTGGGAGTGATGGAGACAATGAAAAGACAGCATGGATCCATGTACAATTGTCCTAGTTAAGGTTACTATTGCTACTGAGAAACCACCATGACTAAAAGCAATTTGGAGAGTGTTTACCACTCTAAAAATGGTAGGACCTGGGAGAATGGAGCCGAGAAATGAGGCAGACTAAAGTCTCATGCCATAGTGAAATTCATTCAGGGCATTAGACAGTCTGTACTGTGAGAATTAAGAAAGGGCACCTGAGTAAAGTTGTCATGAGTTCAAGCTGAATCCAATCACAAGGACAAACCATATGTGGCAAAAACAGTTTTATCCAGAGGCATATAAAAGGATAGTTTAAACATTTAATTGAATAACAAGAGCAAGCAATAATGAGTGTCTGAAGTTAAGCCTATTCCTGTTGCTGATACCTGGGAGGAGCATGGAAACACATTCTAAGGACAATCCCATGTTTATAAGAAACTGAGATCACAAGACTGCTAATTGGTTTTCTTGGAGTGTTCTCATAAGTACTCAGAATTCTCACATGACTCCATTCTTGGACCACATTCTGACAGGAGAGAAAAGGCTTTCCTTGGCTTACACTTCCACATCATAGTCCATCATTGAAGAAGTAGGACAGGACCTCAAACATTAAGAACCTGTAGAGAAGAGCTGATGTAGAGACTGTGGTCAGGCCTTATTGGCTTCCTTACTGCTCATGACTTGCTCAGCCTGCATTCTTGTAGAATCCAGGACCACCAGCTCAGGGAGGGGCCCTCCCCAGTCATTCACTGATTTATAAAATGCTCTACAGAATTGCCGACAGCCCTGTCTTCTGGAGGCGTTTTCTTACTGAGGTTCCTTCCTCTCAGGTGATTATAGCTTGGGACAAGTTGACATAAAACTATCAAGCACAATAATCTTGAGTTTAAAAATGTTCATTTTCTTCTTCAGCTATCTATGTCAGTTCATTAGTGTTTCACATCAGCATTATGATGTTATCTATATATTCCATAACTTATACCTTTAAAATTGTACCATTCAGTGGCTATTCATACATTTCCAGTGTTGTAGCTTCAGCACTGCATTCAGTTGTAGAAAAGTTTCTTTACTGTGTTCCTCGCTCCCTGCTTTCTCTATCTTCTTAGGCTTATGGAGTCTGGGGTCTACATTCTGTCTTTGTACTTTTTCTGGGACATTTCCTATAAGTACAGTCACATAGGATTGAGTCCATTGTAATTGACTGCTTTAGTTGGCACACTATTTTTCAGGGTACATCTGTGTAGTAGAGCCAGTTTCCATTTCCTTTCATTACTGGATACTATTCCATTGTGAGTGGCTTTGCCACACTTACCTATTTGTCAGTTCAGCCATAAGAGGTATTTCTACTTGTTGGCTATAGAGTTAATGCTCCTGTGAATATTCATATACAATGTTTTATGAGGATGTGTTTTCAGTGTATCTTGAATATGTTGAGTGAAATTTCTATATCTTAGCAATCGATTGCTTTGTATTCAACTGTTTAGCAAATTTGAAAAACAACATTTTGAGATAATAATTTAGTTTTGACATTTCTCTCTTTCCCTTCTTGGATGATTTGGAGGATTTGGAGGAGTCTAAATCTTCCCATATACCCACCCTTATCTCCTTTACATTCATGCATTTTAAATTAATTATTATTGCAAGCATATAATCTGTGTAGTTTGTACAGTGCTACCTGTTTACCTGTGGAGGTTTGCAGGGCTGGCCATTTGGGACTGGGCACCAGTTGGTGTATTCTTCCCTGTGGAAGGCATTTCCATTCCTAGCTTTCCTCGGCTACCTACAGTTCTTAGTGTAGGATTGGAGTTCATGGATTTTTCTCAGTCTGTTTTGGCCTATTCATTGTTCCTCATTTAGCAAGCTTCTTGATTCAATTGCATTGTCTTAGGACAGAATATAATGTCCCTTGAATTACTCTTCAGAGAACCACGTGAGACCCTCCAAGCATCTGGTACAAGACTTGCTGTATTAGCATATTCTATAGGAAAATGTTTACTGATGAAGTAGATTATTTCAGATTTTTAAGTGTCACAGCAGCTTCCCTCCAGTTTGTCACTGACTTTGTTCCTATGTAAATTGTCCTCAAAGATGACTTCCTTTTAGCCAAGTAGGTGATAAAAGAAATGTCCTCACAAAGGGGAGGTGTACTTTCCCTAAGTCTTCTCTGGCTTTTAATAAGATCGTCTTCTCTGTCACCAACATTCTAATTACTTTTTAATTTAGAAATACCTTAAGGCCTGGGAAGCAGAGCTCTTGACCATGTGTTCATTTTATGCAAAGCATCACCCTCTTGTGGCCTTCCCACTGACCATGTGTTCATTCTGTGCCAAGCATCACCCTCTTGTGGCCTTCCTATAAATTGGTAATATTTCCTTCATTCCTAGTTGCAGTTTTACAGTTATAGACTTTATTTGTTCTGGTTTTGTTTTGACAGCAAATATTGGAGCTATGAACTATTTTTAATTTGTATTTATTGAGGTGCCGAGAAGATTAAGAGTTATTTACTATTTTGAGGAAGCAGTATTTTGTAATTTTAAGCTACTTTGGTCTTCTTTTACAGACTGTATTCTGTGGACCTCTAGTGTTTTCTTTGTACAGTACAAGGACAGAAAATTGCCAGTGGACATCCCCCCACTCCCACCAAATTCTTCCATATTGGCATTGTGCATAACAATCACTTGAAAAGGGGGCTCTTTTTCTCTTAAAATGTTAGCTAATCTTGTCAGCAGATAAAATCATAATACCTACTAGTTATTTAGTGACACACGGTTAAAAGTAGTGTAGAATTATGACTGATAATGAGAAATGTCAGATGCTGTCTTTAATATTCTGTGACAGAAATAGATTCTCAGTTTCTTGTTAGTAGATATAGCTTGTTGGAGGATGGTTTGGCAAGCTACATGGGGTATGGTAGGGGAGCAGGTTTTCTCAACTGTGTAACTGGTATTTCTTCTCCGTGATTTCGCCTGCTGATTGTGGCACCTGCATTACATGTTAACAGAGTAGTGCATGTGTTTCTCTGATGAGCACAGGCTGTTCACCTTTGCACTTACTTGTGGAACTCTCTGTGGTATCACTGAGTCAGAACTGACACCAGAGTTCTCCTGCAGTCAAGCCTGGTCATACTTAAATGCAGATTCTGGACTGATGTTTTGCTGGCCTGGACTAATATGTAGTCTGGCTGTAAACTGTTTATTTCCATGAAACATTGGGATTTCATGTTAATTACTTTTTACTCTATTAATAATACTAGCTTCCATGTGGCATAGTACAAAGCATTAAGAATTGGAGTTCTTGGAAAGTAGATGCCTTATTTCCATGTTATGATGAGATCATTAAGAATCTTAGTGGAAGTATAGTTTAAAATCTAGTCTGTTAAAGCAGATTTTTTTTTGCTGGTACCATTCTGTGGCATTTGGGTAATAGATATATTTTAAAATTTAATTTACTATGTTTTGAAAACAGGAGCAAATGCATTTTTCTGTACATGCTTAAACAGAATTCTTTGTACAAAGTTTTTCTTAATGAAACTTTTTAAAAAGAGAGATAGAAAATGATTTTAGAACAACCACTTGCAGCATAAAGTGTGCTTTTGAAGAATTTTAGGGGCATCAGTGATCAGATTTGGTCTGTTTTGTTTTATTTTTAAAGTTGTCTGAGACACTGTCTTGCTCTGTAGCCTAGGCTATCCTGACACTAAATAGTCCATAATATCCCCAATCTTCCTCCACTGCCTCCATGTGCTGGGATTTAGAGGTTTGTACCACCATACCTGCCTCCCATTTTGTTTCTTTATCTTCATGACACCAGATGTATTATAGCATGTCTGTCTGTTTTAACAAAACTTGTCTTTGAAGCATAAAGAATATATAATTTGATCAGAATTAAATAACTGTGTAACAGAATAAAACAAACAAACAAACAAACAAACAAACAAAACAAAACTAGGCCTGATAGTGTAGAGACAGGCAGATCTCTGTACATTTGAGGTTAGCCTGGTCTAGAGGCCAGAAAGAGCAGTGCTAGCAATCATGAGAACGAGAGCACTCAGCAGTGGAGGTTACTCTTCTAGAGGAAGACTGAAGTTCAGTTTCAGCACCTGTGTCATATAGCATCTCTACAAATGGCAGTTAGTCAAAGCTTCAAGAGATCTGATACCCGCTTCTGAGCTCTGCAGGCATAACATTTATATATATCCCCCTCAACACACACACACACACACACACACACACACACACACACACACAAACATGATTAAAACTTAAATCTTTTAAATTCCAAAATTTGTCATGTATCTATGTTTAAGTATTATTGTTTTGGCATCTTATGTACCATTAGTCCACCTCCACTGTGTTGTGGGGGGGAGGGTTGCACATTTGTGTGTAGGTGGACATGGATGTCCATAAATGTAGAGAAGTTGATATCGTGTCTTCTACAATTAGGCTCTTCAGGCAGTCAGTCTCTCTTATTGAACCATGTGCCATGGTATGCAGGGGTTAGAGGTTAACTTGCAGGACTCCATTTTTTTCTTCCACTAAGTGGGTCTTGATGATCCAATGTAGGATGTCAGAGCTGACAGAAAGCATCTTTATCTGCTGATCCACCACTTCAGTCCTGTCCTAGCTCTTGTATGTGGGTTCTAGGGGATTGAGTTTGTGTTCTCATACTTGCTCAGCAAACATTTCACCAAGTAGGCCATCTCTCCAACCAAGAATTACCTCTTTTTAATGAGAGAATATGGTTTTATTTCTACTAACATTTCTTCTCTGACCAGATGAGCACATGAAAATTAGGCCTGCTGACTTCAGCCTTTGTTTCCAGACCATTTCTAGAAGTTTCTTCAGTTACTGGTATAGGAACATTTTCCCCTTGCTTATAATTCCATTGCAGTCATTCTCTGTTATTCTAATTTGCTAATCTTTGCAAAAAGAAATCAGAAGCTCTGTTAAGTGGAGGAATAGAGTCAGGTGTCAATGCTCAAGTTCCCATGTAACTCAGAAGGATTGCATAAGAGTCATGGAGCCAGATTCTGAGACTGTCTTCCATAGGCCAGGTCTCTAGATACATGCCTTACTATTCCCACCAGAAAAAATAATTAAGTATTCATTTGCTCTCTGTTCTGTCTCTTCGGTATATTCAGATGTCATATACTGTTCCATTTGTTATGTATAGAAAGCAGACGTGTCTTTGTATGTATACTCATATGTACAGATAACTAAAACAAATTATTTTCAGATGTTTAATTTGAGGTTTTACTATTTCCTTTCCACAACAGTTATAGTTAGGCTGCACTGTGGTAAAGGATTCTGGTCTGGATCTCGCAGTGCTTTATTCACCTGCTGAATGTATGAGTTTCGAATTTTTCACTTCTCTTGTTCGCAGGCAATGTAAAGTACTGGTAAGTGTACACAGGAGTCTTGGGGAAGTGTCTTCCTCACTGCCTTCTGTCCTTGATGCCCATGGATCAAGTGGATGCAAAAGTGCTTTTGATTTTTAATATATCTTGTTATCACAGGTCGATGGCACCAACCTTCAGGGTTTTACCAATCAACAAGCTGTAGAGGTGTTACGTCATACAGGACAGACAGTGCGCCTGACACTGATGAGGAAAGGAGCAAGCCAGGAAACAGAGCTTATGTCAAGAGAAGACACTGCAAAAGATGTGGACCTTCCAGCTGGTAGAGACCTTTGTGTTATCTTAACACTGTCTTCTAACTCTAAAGTGATTTTTATAGAAGAATATTTGGTATTAGATGGAACCACGGGTTTGTGCATTTGCTTTAGAATGGACTCCTGAGTGAAACAGACATCCTTTTACTGTTTCTCAGTTGGAGAGAAACTCTGCTTTCTTTCTGTCCTGACTTTAATTTGGGTGTCATCAAGACTTTCTCTTCAGGGCAGGGGATACAGTTGTGTTTGATGCTTGTAGGAACTATGGGGAGGCATATGTGGTGTGTGTGTGTGTGTGTGTGTGTGTGTGTGTGCAAGTGCCTGCATTCATATGTGCACAAGCACACACAGTGACGTGTGGAAGTCAGAGGATAGCTTCAGGTGCACTTTAGGTGCCAGTCTTCCTACTGCCTTATTTGAAATGGACTTCTTTGTTGTTTACTGCTGTGTATTGCCAATCTAGCTGGCCCACAAGCTTCTGTTAATTCTCCATGAACATTCCTGCAAATTACCAAAATAATCAGCAGTGTGAGGCTGTTATCTGGAAAGGTGTTTTACTTCTAACACTGTTGAGCTTTGTGCTATGCACTATGCAATGCATTCCTAGGAGATGGGCAAGCAGGTTTCCAGAAAGTTCTAGTTCACTTACAGGAACACAGTAAGTACATATGGTTAATATGGAGTTGGTCTCTTCAAAATTGACTCTAATTACTAATTGGTGCTTCAGACCAATAGAATGGGTTTAGAAAATTTCAAGTGATTCTATTATCAATTTTATGAACATAACTTAAAATACTTTTATCTTTAAGAAAATTATGAAAAAGATGAAGAGTCTTTATCATTGAAGAGAAATACCAGCATATTGCCAGTGGAAGAAGAAGGTAACACTTAGAACCAGGCTCAGGTGTTCATTATGGTTTAGACAGAATGCTTGCAAAGAGATTAGGTCTTTATGACAAACTAAGTTACTAAAACCATTATAAATGCGCTACTAACTTCTTTGGAAATGGGAGGTTGATGTATTTGTATTTATCAATAGAACCAAATGCTTTTTAAGATTAAAATAATTCATTTATTGTTTATTAAATTTCATGTAAAATCAGTTTGTTCTCTGACATATATGCATGCACACACATGCACGTGCACTTGCACACTCGTGCGTGCGCGCGTGCGCACACACACACACACACACACACACACACACACACCAAAATTACTCTTGAGGTATCATTTGGTAATATGTGTACTTTTAACTTACTGTTTATGTATATTTGACTGTATGTCAAATTTGATTGTATGTCTCAGCTGTGAAACAGTAAAATATAAAGTACTTAAAAACAAACACAGATATGCTTAGATTTTTTTAGGAATGGAAATATGTGGGTTTTTTGTTTGGTTGGTTTTTTTTTTTGGTTCTGTTAATTGTTTTCTGCTGTGATGATTGTTTTCTGAGGCAAGGTCTTGGTATGTGGCCCAGGCTGGCTCCTGAGTGCTGGATTTCAGGATACACTACCACTTCTTCCTGAAGCTATCTATTTTGGGAAGGCTGATATACACTTTTTAGTCATTTTGAGTTTTAAGCTTTATAACTAGGAACTAGGCTTGATAGCAGTTTTACAGAGAATTGTTAAGACCATGTAAGAATTCTTATTACTATAGGTTTGCTAGGATGCAGTGTTTTATTATATTTCACACCATATCTGCCCTGTTTTTATGCCTTGTCTCCTGCTTTTTTCCCTGGTTCTGTTGCTGGGTATTTGGTGACTTAAAGCCATTGAGCAAGTGGAAAACTTCCTCTCTGGTAGTGTGGATTCTCCTGTTCAGAAGCCTCTTCACTTTGTCTGTGGCCTCATTATTACTTCTTCTGCTGTGGAAAGTTTTAGTTTACTTTTATTATTTAAAGAGATTCTGTGTATGTTATGATATCCTGGAAGGAAAATGTGTAGTGTTCATACATATTAATTACATTCTGCCATTTTTACACTAATTAGTAAAGAAAATACTTAGGCTAAAGTGAATATCAAGAGTTGGGGAGAGGATAAAAATACTGAGAACATGACTTTAAATAGGAAGTGAATATGGGCAGGAGGGGTTATGGAGAAGAAGCATCAATTTTGCTGCAGAAAAAGCAACTAATGAGAAATTTGCATATGTGTGTGGAAGGATGCTGGCACCTCCAAGCTTACAATCAGGAGTACTTGAGCTATTTAAAATAAATAAGTCAATAAATCAGAATCTGGAAGTGGTTATGATGTACCTGATCTGTCCATCCTGGCAGGGTGGGATGCCACCGCCTTTCTAGAGGATGGTGACTCCATGCAGGATGGTCACTTACCTATTCAACAACGTTGGAGAAGAAGGCTCTGTGGCTTTTTGTTTGTATTTTCAAAGTTCTGAGGTGAGGTCTGGAGGCAGGTAGGGGTAAGAATGACATGGCCTTGGCAGAGTGAATGTGAATCTCAGATAGTATCATCTGATTTTCTGCATTCCATTTATAATCTCCCATTATAATCCTGTTGAGTTATGTGAACACACACATACACACACACAGACACACAGACACATAGACACACACACACACACACACACACACACACACACACACACACACACA
>JANHMN010000004.1:64108321-64290488 GCA_030674055.1 Rhabdomys pumilio
TGTACATGTTGTAGGGCTAGTTGTGCATGTTGTCGGGCTAGTTGTACCTGTTGTAGAGCTAGTTGTGCATGTTGTCGGGCTAGGGCTGTAGCTCAGTGGAAGAGCTCTGTTGCAAATAGATAGAGACACACAAAGATGCTCCTCAGTGCAAGCTTTCAGCTTTACATTCTGAATTTACAATTATTTTATCACTTACTTGATGCCTTTCTTTCTCACTGACTTGATGTCCTTTTTTTTTCTTTAAATTAAATTAAATTAAATTAATGGGATTCTGATTCCAGGTTTTTATCTTAATACACATTCTCAGTTCTTCATTGTTTCATACTTTTATATATATTTTCCAGGTAATGGAGTTGTCTGTTACTATTTATTTGGTATGTGTGTGAGGTGATATCATAACTTCCTTTTCTACTGACCACAGTTTTACTGTAATATTATCAGTAGAAAGAGCTCATGTGTCCGAGAGCAGTGCAGAATCTTTATTCTTTTAATGAACATTAGAAAATGTATAGAGACTTGAATGGAAAGTTTAGTTAAAGCTTAAAAGCTGTCCATTAAACAAGCATACTGTTGTGTATGTAGTCACTAGTCTAAATCAGACCATTAAAATTCAATAACATATGAGGGAGCCTATGAAGAGTCTTGACAAAGTACCAGAGGGAGGTTTAGCCCGGCCTTCCTAGTGTAGAAGGTGAGTTTTGTGTGCTAGTACTGACTTCATTATTTTGACTGTTTCAGGGTATCCACTGTTGTCCACTGAGCTGGAAGAAATGGAAGATGTGCAGCAAGAGGCTGCCCTGCTGACCAAGTGGCAGAGGATTATGGGAATTAACTATGAAATAGTGGTAGGTTAGCTTGCTCTTCCTGTTTCCTCACTTGTACCTGTGTCTATGTAGGAAATTCTTGGGAAAATAAAGATAATCATTGGAAGGAGCCATGGAGAGGGGTCAGAGGTCAGTTTTTCAAAGTTGTAGTGCTTGCTAAGGGACTGGAATACATAGTTTGCAAGTTTAAGAAGTTCTGTGTCATTATGCTTCAGTATTCATGAGAGTGTTATAATAATATACACACAAGAAGGATTTTCCTGATTTATATAAAGAACCAGAATAGAATTGACAGTTTACTTCAAGTAAGTTAAAGCTTATCATGAGCTAGGACAGAGTTGTAGGCTTTCTTCCTCCCTTCCTCCTTCCTCATCTACCCTCCTTCCTTCTTTCCTTGTTAAAAAAAAGTCACTTAAGGCAAGGCGTCATGTAGCCCAGACTGGCCTCAGATTCTCTGCGTAGACAAAGAGGACCGTGAATTCCTGACCCCTCTGCTTTCCTTTCCGTAGTGTTGGATATCCAAGAGTGTACCATGCTCTACCCACCATCGTCTTTATCGTACTTATGCATTTAGCTTTTGTGATACATTGATTCTGCTTCACTTTTCCTATCACTTATGGCAATTTTGGATGTTTATGAACTGTGTATCTCGCTAAGATACCAGGGTTTGCTAGTCTAAAGTAACAAACTTGACACACATCGTTAAAATGTCAGAATTCAGAAGCAAAAGGAAAACACTACATTCAGTATGATTTTTCATATTTATAAGACCTTTAGTCTCTGGGTTAGAAGAAGCAAAAGAAAACAGATAATACATATTATAAGCAACTCTGACCTTCACTGCTAAGCAGTATTGTCAAATTTGCACTTCATTTTCATAACAATACTTGTTTTTAAAAACTCAAGGTAATTAACCTTCAAATAAGAAATGAGTTAAGTGTTGAGGACCGTTCTGCCCCATGCTTGGCGCCAAACTGTTGAGAGCCTTTTCTCTTCCTGACTTGGGGCTAAGTGCTTCATATTGTCCTTTAACTCTATTGACTGTATATGTATATCTTAGCCCTATTCTCATATATCTCTTAACTCATATTGATCTCTTAACCGTATTGACTGAATATATCTCTTAACTCCTACTGACTGTATATGTATTCTTATAAGGAAATCCTGGGTATTTATAAGCACACGCAGGAGAACACAGGTGAAAACATTTTACCATGTGCACTATGCAGCTGGGGTCACTAAACAGCAAAACAGCTATTTGTTAGAGTGTGCTCAGCTGTTGTAGGCTGCTGAAAAACCAAGTCTCTATCAGAGTAAATGGTTCCAGATGGCTGCAAAGATGATAACTGCTTTCTAGCCGCTTTCTGCTTAAAGTCGGCTCCCTACAAGTAAGTATAGCCACAAGCTGCACTTAAGTTGGGGAGGAATACAATAGGGTTCAGGTAAAGAGCGCTTAGTTTAGCACTGACTTCATGGGTGGCATTAATGTGGCTGGCATGCACAGCAGACATTTCCTGTTTAGGGGGTAATTGAATGAAAGGTTGGCCCCCTACAAGCCATTTCATCTATATCAGAACCAATACTGCACCTTTAAGGCCCCTGTGCACCTGTTGTCTGGATGATATTCCCTGTCCTCTCTTAAGAGCAGAAGTGTGCTGCACAACAAGACCACATCATTAGTGATCCATGCTCAGGTAAATAGGAGTAGCTCTGCCTTCTCCTTGCTGCTGTGTACTTGGCAGCATTAATATAGAGGAGGTGGTGGGGCAGAGATAGTTGGTTACTTCAGTGGGAACCTGACTCTATTTCTTAGAGTACCTGAGCTCTATATTGGGTTTTCAGGGCTGAGATTCTACACATCCCAGTTCAGAGTCAGGTGACTTCATTCTGATACTGACCTTTAACCAACCACCATTAAGATATGAAAGGTCTTGTTTGGTAAAGTTATTATTTGGGAAATGACACATGGTGTGCATAGCAGCAAGTCCCAGGTATGCAGTCTCCAGGCCATCAGCTGTGCTCAGATCTATAGGAATTTCTGCTTAGAATGCTTTTGGGTGTTTGTGGCTAGACATATCCCTTTAGTCTTGGTCTGTGACAGCATTTGAAGTATTTTCCACTGGTAGCGCTACAGTGATAGGTAGCTTACCATAAGATTCTTAAAGCTTTTTTTGTGGAGATTATACTTTTCTTTTTTTTTCAGATGAACTTACAATATTTACACGAGTAGAAAAAAAAACAAAAGAATGTTAGAGTTGTGATTTTTCTCATTTCAGGTGGCTCATGTAAGCAAATTTAGTGAGAACAGTGGGCTGGGAATAAGTCTGGAAGCAACAGTGGGCCACCACTTCATCAGGTCTGTGCTACCAGAAGGCCCTGTGGGACACAGCGGGAAGCTCTTCAGTGGAGATGAGCTATTGGAAGTAAGATGTTCTGATTTCCTTCTGTCTACTGATACACAGTGTAAAAAGGCTGCTGGAGAATTAATGGTGGTGCATCATTAAATCATAAAGTCAGTCCAAAGCAAAGATAAAACTGTGTGTGTCCACTGACTTGCAGATCCAATCCCATATGTTCTCTTTTGATGGTTATTGCTTTGTTGTGTTTTATGCTGTTTTAGATTTCAAAGACTATGAAACTTCCACGACAATTTTTTAAGAGTGTATTCAGTTCTTAGTATGGTCAACACCTTCATATGCTTCCATAGAGAATAACAACAAACAGCAAATGCATCCTGTCTGTCCCAACTCGCTCAGTTCTTGTCGATAACTAGCTATCTACTGGTATTTGTTTCTCTGCAATCTGTCAATGTTTTTTAAATGCAGAGATAAAAAAATAGAAAAAATTGTTTTCAGCTTTAAAAACATTTTACCATACTCTATATGCCATTTCTAATTTTTCTTAGTAAATTCATTAAATGCTAATTCTTTGTAGTCTTTTCTCCTGCATCCGTGGGGAATATTTTTGTACTCTCTTCCTACTGTACACTTACAGATCAAACCTAGAGAGAAACTAAGGGTTTTACCTTGGTGCTTGAGAAGCTACCAGTTACAGCCGGACTCTGAACACGCATTCAGACCCTGTTCGAAAATACTCACACAGGTCTAACTACAAGTCTTGGCAAGGCAAAACCACTGCCATTACCATAAAGAAATTTATGTTGTGGGAGAATGGTGCCCTCACATAGACCACTGCATTATAAAACGTATTTTATGTGAACCTGTCTTTCTGCAGGTGAATGGTATAAATTTGCTTGGGGAAAACCATCAAGATGTGGTCAATATTTTAAAAGACTTGCCTATAGACGTGACCATGGTGTGCTGCCGTCGGACTGTGCCGCCCACCGCCATGTCAGAAGTGGATAGCCTGGACATAAATGATCTTGAACTCACAGAAAAGGTATGAAACTTGCAGAAAGAAGGCTAGTGTGATGCGTAATGCTGCTAGAATGCTAAGCTATTTTTATTTTCCTTAAGGCTTGATTTGTTTTCGTAGAGTCTATGCTTACCCAACAGATCTAGAACTCAAACAGCTTGGGCTTGTATCAGAATTGAACAAGACACCTCACCTTTCTGAACCTTGGTTTCTGTTTCTGTAAAATGTAGGTTAGGATGTTGCCCTTCTCATGGAGACTCTCTGCAGGTGAAAGTAGTTACAACAGATAACACTGTGAACTTGACACTAGGTACCCCCAACTGCATGCTGTTGACTTGACAGGAGGTACCACTGCACCATGTGTACTTGGAGTGCCCCCATTAAGTAGTTCGACCCAAATTGCCAGAATTATGCAAATATTATACAGATGGAAAAGCATACTTTTATATACCCACCTAACCGCATCTGGTTTTCAGTTAACCATTTAGTGAATGCCTAAAATACAGAAAGATATATTTTAGTGTATGTTTGGGTTTTAATTCATTTGTACATTTTAGTGTGCAATTATAAGAAAGTTAACTCACAATTCACATCAAGTAATTTTCTATGACATGAATAAGCATATTTTCTATGTGCTTATTCTTACCTGTTTGAATGAAAATATCCAAGAACAGAGTTAATTACCTTTTTGGAAGGTGATGTAATATAGAACCCTAGTCAGATTTTATGAAGGAGGGAATTTCTTTTACATTATGCTGAAGGAATCAATACAGTGGAATAATTTTGCAACTTAAAGGGTAAAGAGCGTAGTTTATCATTCATGTGGTGATCATAACAGGAAATAACAAGAAACATGATTCCAAATTGTGTGCCACTGGAAGGCTGGGCCATGGCTATGTCTGCATGTGTTCATTTGGTGTGAGTGGGATGGTCACAGGAGAGCAGGGGAGGAGGTTTGTGTCCTAGGAGGTTTGAGGCTCCAGGCAGTGCAATAGAATATCAAAAGCAAAGGCAGCACACAAACTAGAATTTTATTCTTACAAACATGCTTTTCTTAAATATGATATGTTAATACAGATAAATGGAGTGGCTTAACCCGTCTTCAGTTTCATTTGTTTTGTTTTTCTTTTTGTTTGTTTTGTTTTGTTTTAAGAGAGAAGTTAACATTTGAAGCCCAGTTATCTCGACTTAATCTATATAATTCTATGGATTGTAGATACCTTATTTGCATATAATACAAAACTTTACACACACCAATTTTTTCTTGAATTCATCTTATTTTTTATGAGTTCTATTTAGTTAATAACAACAACACACTTCTTTTTTATTTTTCATGTAGATGTGACTCAAACATATAAGAAGTGTAAGTCACCCATAAGCTGTGTTGTAGATGCATAGCCACTAAATAAGCTTATAGGAAATTCTAGCCTCTATTTTTAGTGCCTTTTATGACTTAGGATTTTGATAATGTTTTGGTGGGTACAGACAGAGGAACCAACCTTTTTCTTGCAGTGTGCTAAAGCTTTTTTCTCTGATATGAGATGTCTGGTCTTTTATTCAGCCTCATATAGATCTAGGAGAGTTCATTGGATCCTCAGAGACAGAGGATCCCATGCTGGCAATGTCTGATGTGGATCAGAATGCTGAGGACATTCAAACACCACTGGCCATGTGGGAGGCAGGCATCCAGTCCATAGAGTTGGAGAAAGGGAGCAGGGGCCTCGGCTTCAGCATTTTAGACTATCAGGTAAATATATACCATTTTTCCTAATTGCTATAAGGATACCATATTCTAAAAGTACATTGTTACTGGCAGATAAAAGGAAATAATATTTTAGTTAGTTATAGCATTTTCTTGTTCAAATTAATTGCTCAGGATAGTAATGTAGTCAATGTGATTTTTTTTTATTATAAAAGGTTTTTTTAGCATTATATTTATTGAACTGTTTAATGTTTCAGCTTGAAAATTTGAGGAAAACGCAGAACATAGTTTAGGAGTATCATCATACAGTGGGTTCTCTTTGTCACTTGGGAAGTATTTTTATTTTCATGCTCTTAATTTATAGCGTACACTTTAGTACTCACCCATAAAGTACTAGTTATTTATTTCTTTTGTATAATAAGTAAGATGAATTTATACTTGGACGTATCACAAATTCTAACATTCCAATCATTTTGCTAATTTATGATTGTTTCTAAATTGGCTCTGTGCAGCCTGCACCCTTCCCTGGGTTGTTCTGTGCTGGGCAAAGTGGAAATGCTAAGCACTGTCTGGTAGAACACAGGTGTTAATCTTAATAGTCTCGAACTCAAGCTATCTCTGAGGATTCTAGACCATGCCCTTGTAGCACAAATGCTGCATGGCTTCTTTTTGTATTTCTTCATTTGTAAAGGACAACACCTTTCTTAGAAGTACATCCATCTACTGTTTAAATACTATTGTTTCTCATGCCCTTAACATCCAGCTTCAGGTGACAGCATAAAAACTTGACTGTTTTCTCAAAATTAAAATGTCATCTTAAAGTTATCTAGCATTATGCGGGGGTCAATTTAACAACACTAGCGAATAAGGCTTCCATTGCTTCAGGCTAACTCCTGTGGTCTTTCTAAAATGAAGTAGACATTAGCTTGTTCTAGGTACTAATTAGAACCCCATATGAAAACCGTTTGACACTTGAAACAGAGCATATTTGTAAAATAGACTTCCGATGTCTGAAGGAGCTGACTGTTTTTCACCCTCCTGCCCTGTTAGGACCCCATTGATCCAGCAAACACCGTAATCGTTATTCGTTCTCTGGTGCCTGGTGGTATTGCTGAAAAGGATGGACGGCTTTTTCCAGGAGACAGGCTCATGTTCGTCAATGACATTAATCTGGAAAACAGCACTCTTGAAGAGGCCGTGGAAGCCCTGAAGGGAGCGCCCTCAGGGATGGTGCGGATAGGAGTGGCCAAGCCTTTGCCTGTAAGAACCTGGATTTTATTGATCTCTTGTATATATGTGAGGGAAATGGCTGAGGAGAGCAGAATAGTTATTTAGAAGCAAAGTCATTTTTTAGCTAGTTCAGGACAGTATTTGACGTTACATAATCCGTTTGCACTGAAGCATATGATGAATATTTCTGTCACTTTAAGTAGAACTTAATGAATAGTAAACATAAATGTGTGGGCAGGTAAGAACAGTGTTTTCCTCCTAAAGTCTGACGAGGGTTACTGGCCATAGGGTATAAGTGTAGAGCTCTTAGTGTCTTAGAATGGCAGCCTGAGTTTGGTAGAGGAATTCAAGCATATGGCAGCCCTGAACAGTTTAGTTTCATTTAGTCCTCTAAGCTGTGTTGGATTTAAGGTCCCAAGTTGTCTGCGTGGATTGGAGGGGGCAAGCTTTTAAGTGTTTTCAGAGTTTCTTCAGCTGTGCTGATAATACCTCCACTGCGTTTCAGAGAGGTTGGATGAGTTCACTGTGTCCTCAGTACCATTCCTTGTTAAGTAAACTGCATTCTTTATAATAATACTTGAGAGAGGGCACAACGCTGACTTTCTTTAATGCTTTATTCTGTAGCTTTTAAAGCCTTAATACTTAAAAAAAATTCCCTTTCATTATTTAGTCAGAGTATTTAGCAGATAAAAAAATGACCAGACAATTACAATAAAAAGTACTCATTTTATTGTCATTTGTAAGAAGAATAAAAAAAAAAAATAGTAAGAGGTTCTCATCTAATTAGTGGTGGGTGTGCTAGGAAACAGGCCTCCTTCAGATGAGATGATTAGAGTCAGTATTTGTCTAACTACATAGCTTTCTTTCTGTGTTGAAGTCACATGGTGTCACTTGGAGACTCATCATTCCTTCATTCTTCTTCTTGTACCCTTTCCCCCTTTCTGCCCTTTTTGCTGTTCTTCCTTTCCCACAACCCCCTTCTCCACACCAATGTTCTGCAGCTTTCACCAGAAGAAGGGTATGTTTCTGCCAAGGAAGACACCTTTCTCTGCTCACCGCACAACTGCAAGGAGACAGGCCTGTCAGACAAAGCCCTCTTCAGGGCTGACTTGGCTCTGGTTAGTAGCCACAACTGATCAAGCCTTCTTTTTAAATTCTTATAAATTATACTTTTAAAAATTATTTTGCCACAGTTTTATTGAATTTCTTGTTCAGTCTATGAAAAAGCCCGATGTGCACATATTTCTTTAAACTAGAGAGTGTGAATTAGGTTGTTGACATATATTATTGCCAGTACTAATTTGGAAGAGAGATCATTTTTTGTTGGAGTTTTATAAGCTCTCGATTATCTATTTTAGATGATTTTGATGTATTTATAGTAAATAGAGTACACTCATATTATACTTAAAAATATGAGGTGACTTTGGTCCTCTCTGGGGGCATTATAATTTAGAGTACTGTGGACTTTGTGAAGTTCTCTGATATTAAGTCATACCTTGACATAGCAAATTCATTTGGAAACATGACAGGAAACAAAGATATCATTCATTCATTCCGTTTTTCTTTCATTTTTCTTTTCTGAGACTGGCTCACTGTGTTGCCATGGCTTGTCTGAAGCTAACAGTCTGCCATCCACCTGCCTCTGCCTTCTGAGTGCTGGGATTAAAGCCATATGCAGTCATACCCAGCTCGTAGTCTTTAAAGCACATCAAGAGACAGTATCTGTTAGAGGGTTTGGAAGGCATTTTTGAACCCCTTAAATGAATGCCAGTTGAGAAGATCATTTCCGTTCGTTTGGAAGCTCAGAGCCTTGTAACAGTCCCAGAATTCCTAAGTCTTTCTAATGAGTTCTGTTTGCTTGAACTGGTCACTCAACTTCCTGCGGACCTTATGTTTCATCTCTATAGTAATTGAGCTAATTGAATTTTAGAATTCCTTAAGATTTAAAGGCATCAGTGATAGCTATTTAAATTCTATTTGAGTATTCTTTTTGATAGTGTTTTAAGAAAAACTTTTATCTATTATAATGTGGCATAAGGCTCAATTAATACTGTCTAAATAGTACACTATTTTTTATCCAGATTGTTTACATAATATACATTTGTAGATGATAACCTCTGCATAGTGACTTTCTAGTGAATTTGAACAAGTATTTAAAATATATTATCAGCTTGTGGATTATATTCTAAGAGGCTAACTTTGAAATGTTTCAGCAGCATTTTAACAGCTGTTTATATTGCTATGACTTGCTGATGTTAAAATGTTTATTACTTAATGCTTCTGGAGACTAGTTCACAATCTGGCCACTTCAAAGTTATTCTGATTCCAGCTCAAACACAAAACTTTTCTTTGATTTTTACATCTTAGCCCAATAGACAGTCATATAACTGCCTTTATGAATAATGGTTTATTAGTTGAATATAAAGAATGATAGCCTAATGCTTTGCATCATAAAACATGTAACTATTAAACTTAAAATTGATTAATTCATTTGTCAATTGCTCCCATTACCTCTTAAGTTGATGGGATAGGATGAAATAGTGTCTGACACTAGACACTATCTGGCGTTTGCTGTGGGTGGTCTGTCCATCTTTGTGCTGCTGTATCAGTGCAGTTTTCAATTTTCAAGCAGTTAGAAGTGGGGAAGGCACATGCAGAAAACAGGACAGACAAGAACATAACTGTGCCTTTTAGCTCAAGTGGTGACAATGATCTGTGGTAGGGTATGGTAACCAGCTGGTCTTACTTTATTCCTAGATAGATGTACCTGATGCTGAGTCCGTAGCTGAATCAAGATTTGAGTCTCAGTTCTCTCCTGATAACGACAGTGTCTACTCTACACAAGCCTCTGTCTTATCTCTTCATGATGGCACCTGTAGTGATGTCATGAACTACAGCCCCTCTCTCCCATCATCTCCTCCCAAGGTACAACAGAAATGTCACTTCGTTTTGGAGAAGTATCTGTGTATAACCTTTTGAAGATCAGAGTTTCTGAAAATTGTAGGAGTAGCATGTCTTAGTTACTGTTTTCCTGCTGTGAAGAGATATTATGACCAAGGTGGCTTAAAAGAGAAAGCATTTAATTGGGGACTTGCTTACATTGTCAGTGGATTAGCCCATGATCATGGCAAGGAGCATGGTGGCAGGCAGCATGACTGGAGTGACAGCTAAAAGCTTATATCACATCTACAAACAAGAAGCAGGTAGGTAGTGAGACTGAGTCTGGCTTGAGCTTCTGAAATCTCAGAGCCCACTCCCAGTGACAGACCTCCTCCAACAAGGCCATATCTCCTAATCCTTCTAAGCAGTCCACCAACTGGGAACCAAACATTCAAACATATGAACCTACAGGGACTATTTTCATTCAAACCACCGCATAGCATATTAATGATATCAGATTTCTTTAGTCACAGGTTCACATCGGATCAGAGTAACATTTCACCAGTGTTGTTGATTGTTTAGACTACTACTGACCAGTTCTAATGTTTGTGAGATAGACTAATAGAAATAAAAGTTCAAAGATTTTATTAATATTTTCACAATATATTTCTCAAATTATGCTTTTAGCAATTAGGAAAGTTTAGAATAACTTTTTAAGTTTCTTTTTAAATAACTTTTATGCAAAAGATAGAGTAAAAGGTTTTTTTGTAATTTGATAAGTACTAGCTAATTTATACTTAGTGCTGTTACTAATGGGATGCATTGTCAAAGAATATTCTACATAAAGATTATGATGGGAGGCAGTATGTGCTTATGTCAGTGGATATGAATGTAGAGCATAGTCACTGTGACACATCTGCTCTCGATATCAATATGAATGCTAATACTCTACTAATTTTCTAGGTGACATACTTTATAACATTCAAAAGTGGTATTTTAAACCATACAAAATTTTAAGTGCAAATCGACGTTTTGATAGGTATTTTTCTTTGATCGTCTGATTGTTAGAGATTGTTTTCCCTACATTTTCAACAATGTTTTTTACTTATTGTTGATTTGTGCATCTATTTCAGTCATGCTTCTTTCATATTCGCTGCTAACTCTGTTTGAATCTCTGAGAAGTGATTTATAAAGCAGTTATATACATATACTGTAAATATTTGTATACATTAGAGAAAAACTTAAGGTGTGTAGGTGTGGCACCTCTCAACTTCATGACATGTTATTTTGAAGAAAACCAGGATGTGTGGGGATGCTCCTCTATCAGATACAGTGATGACTGGGTGCAGAACCAGGTGTGTCGGCAGACAGTTCATTATGGATATAGTTTCTGTGTTGGTAATATATAGTAAATGAACATGAAGATAAATAGAACAGACAGCATTCTCTCTTAAGGTGATACTGATTCCCTCATACATTGAATTCAGTGGGAAAGAGCCCTGTTAATGAGGATGTGGGAAAACAAGATCCCTTAGGTCTGTCTTTGTTTTCTTTCTTCCCTGATTAACAACTGGTTATGACAGTTCATCTGCAGAACATTTTGTGTTAAGTCTGATATGTGCCCGTTACTTTTGCCCATGCCACCAGGCGCCCTCCTGGACTTTGTTTGCAAGATAAGGTCTTAAGTGAACAGCAGCTCCTTGCCTGCACACCTGAGTTCCCTGTCGGTAGCCATCTGGACTATGTTCATTTTTGACTAGCCTCAGGGCTGGAAGCTGCTTTCGTCTCCTGGTGGGATCTCCAAAACCGTAGCATTGCACACGTCTTCGTGCCAGTGGGACAGATTGCTTTGTTTAATGTAGTAATTGTTACTTAACAGGATTACACTATCTGCAGACTGAGAAGCATACTTTTTACAGGGCAAACACTGGCTCTGTGCAGTGCAACATACTGGCCTGCTGAAGTTGGGGTGCTTCATTTTTTCTAAGAGTAAAAGTTTACTCTTTTGTTGAATTGAAGTTTGGCAAGCTGGCCTAACAACTGAGATACTTAAACTAAAAAGCAAAAATAAGCCATTAATGAAGATGTTTAAACCTCCTGCGGACTTTCAGTTCCCTTAGTAAAATATTGCAACTCTGACGTTTTCTTGTGTTGTTCTTTTGTTTGTTTTTGTCTCCGAATTTTAGTACTTAGAACTCTAGTAGAAAATAAATTATAAAAACTGAAAAAATTGTATGATATCTTCACTGTTTGCACTAAGTTCATCATACAGGGCTTGTTAAGGAATTCATAATCGACCTTTAATAAAATGTTGATAAGCTTATCTCTGGACTTTTAAATTAATTAAATTTAAATTAAATTGATAACATCCATGGCTATTTAAGAATATGTATACTATAGGACCATGTTGTATGTCCAGGTGAGGAAGACAAGCAGATGCTGGTGTAAAGATTTGTAAGAGTGATCAAGCAGAGCCCGAAGACCTCAGAATTTCCTGCAGTTTTTGACTTAATATAATGTAGAGACTGGGAATGGAGCTTACCTCCCTGGAGGCATATCTTTACAGCTAGGTTGGTATGCTACTGGGATCTGTAGGTGCTGACCTTGGAGCATGTGCTTGTCCTGGTGGAAGCTTGTGCTTCAGAGCACAGTTTAGCCTCCTGCAGCAGGCTAAGCTCTGAGTTCCTGCGTCTGTTCATAGATGAAGTCTCCTGTTTTGGCAGCTTGGAATATATTATACTTTAGTTATATTCGTTAATACTTATAAATTTAAATTATCTACTTCTGCATTATCTAGACTACAGGTAGTTTAGTGAAATACTGATTTAAGTTGAACATGGTGGCTTCCCCATCACTTGAAGGCTTATTTAATTTGATTTATTTGTTTGCTTGCTTTTTTCCTTTCTTTATTTTTTGAGCTAAGGTCTTACTATGTAGCCCTGCATTGTAGACCAGGCTAGCCTTGAACTTTGAGCTCTGCCTGCCATGCCTCATCCCCACTCACAGTGCTGGGGTCCAGGGCTAAAGGCCTGCACCACAAACCTAGTGAGTAAAGTCTTCAGCAGGTGGGTCTAGAGTTCCAGGCAAGACAGATTTACAGTGAATGGTAAAATAAATAAAAGGTGCATTTTAATTTCAACATAGCTACAGCTACATTTTTCTTGTTTTGTTCTAGTTTCTAATTTGGGGGATTATTTGAAAAATATTTATTCCATTTTCCTTATTGCTTCCAAAAACATGACAAAATTCAGTAATACTCATTTTCCAAAATTGAATGTCAATTGATGTCTATTTAAATCTTCAATATAGTTTCTATGGAAAATTTTGCTTTAATAATGACCTAATAAAACAATTGATCAAGATTTAATAACTATGTTAAGTCCCCTGCAACCTAGTGTCCCGTTAGACCACATTCTCAGCCATCCCCAGGGATGAAATTGTCAGTACTGACTAGTTCTCCAGGAAATGTTGTGTTTTCTAGTAAAGGGTGAAGTTGTGCTTGTTAAAGATAAACCTTTATTTACACCAAACACAACTACTAGATTCTGCTGCAGTGGAAGGTGGCCCCCACCCCCTACAGATCTCTGCTTTGTAGCCCCCTCTGTCGTATGACATTGTACCCACATGTCTGCATCCATTTTGTGATGATTTGGAGAAGAGCTATGATTGAAAGCTAACTGAGGCAGTTGAAGCAGAAGGATGAGAACAACTGTAGAGCATCAGTGAGGGGATTGCTGGCTCTCAGGAATGAAAGATATGCCTTTAGCATATTGGGAACCCTATGAAATTAGAAAAGGGAGTGTGCCTCCATCTCAGGAAGGCAGTAAGGTAGAGGAGCTGGGACTGTGAAGTATAGCAGGAGTTCTCTGTTAAACTCCTATTGCTACTGCAGCTGTCAGAAACGTCAACATTGGCTTATCTGTGTAAATCATTATCTATTAAAGTAGTGTGGCAATGAGCAACCTTAAGTTTTGCATTAAATTTAAGAAATACAGCTTTTTATACACACACACAGATTCATACACACGCACAAACACATATATAAAACCTTTTAATTTCTCATCTATCTCCATTTTTCATAAGGTCAAGAATATACCAAGTATTTTAAGAGACTTCACTTAGAATATGAAGAAGCATAGGAACATAGAAGAGTTGTTTTAGACATTCATCTCGAGGAGAGAAGATGCTTTACTTCTACTCCGTACACATAAACCTAACAAACAGTATAAGCTTCTGAAGCAGGCGTGCATCATCTGGCTTGTTGATTAGCTATTCCCTTTCAGTGTGTCTGTACCACATGCCATGAATAATGCATGGACATTTCTGTCCTACAATTTCCAGTAAACCCCAGCTAACAAGGGCGGATAGACTGCTTTTACTGATGAAAAGCAGGTTTGATTATGTTTCTTTGAGGCGTGAGTGAGATGATTTTCTGCTAATTATTGTAATTAATTTAGTAATTTCAAAACTTACCAATCCGTTGGTAAGTATGTTATTTTTTGTAAGAATAAAATAATAGAAATTGGAAAGCAGAGCCAACCGTTTATCTAGATTGTGGGATGTGGCGGCAGCTACTCTCTATCCTTTGTTCCTAATGATACTAATGATATTAAATACTTCTTTGAGAGACCACTACTGCATCTATCCTGTGTGCCAAGAGTATTTCATAATTCAGAAAAGTGAAAACTTATGTAAGACCAAAACATAACTAGATGTTTTGAAACAGTTACCTTTATAACAAAAAGAGAGAAACGTATATCTGGTCTCACATCAGAAGTAGATCCAAGATGGCTAAACTGTAAAGCAGTTATTTGTAAAGAAGAAGAAAACATACTAGAGAATGTTGCTCTTCTTCTGTGGGAATTGTGAGTAGTGCATGAAGACCAGAACCCCCAAAGGACAAAGTTGATTATGTCAAGAAGTTGATCATGGTAACACATTACATAGACAAACTTAAGAACTCTGGTAAGCTTTTCTTTCAGCCACCAGAATTCATATTCTTAAAAGAAAAAGTGAATGGTATGTGGTAAAAGGATCCAGACAATGTGAGGAGAGTGTTTACACAAGATACATGGGTTTACCTATGAAAATCGTTAGGCACACACATGGTGAAGTGCTGGCTGGGTACACTTCTTCCAGATCATATTTCCAAGCAAACACAGGGTTTGTAAGAATAGCTCCTAGGCATCCCACTGTCTGTTTCTGTGAGAGAACACTGGAATGGATGAGCAGTTGTGCCACTAATGCAAGCATGGTTTGGCTACACAACATTGCATAATGTAAGCAGCTGGAGTAAGTCAGGTCTGTTGGGCATTTCCCTTTAAGTCAAGCCTGTTTTCAGCTCTTCTTGTCTCCCTCAAAAGTCCGGCACCAGGACTATTGTTTTTCCCATGAAATAGGTGAGAGGAGCAGAGTAGAGAGGTGAGAATTGTGAACTTGGCCAAAGCTCAAGCTAATTGTGAGCCATGTAGAACTGAGGCTTCAAGAATGCCTGTCCACCATTGCCTGTCAGCAGTAACTATGTGCATAGGGAGGGTGAAGTGGAATTTAAACACCGATACCAGATACAGAACTGTGGAGAACAAGTGAAGGTGCTACTTCATGATGGTTCTGTTTAGAATTTAAGATGCTAACTTTGTGTGCAAGTATACAAAGATAATTCATGAATATTATGCAAATACATAAAAATGGGTGGTCAATACTGAACCATTCCTGAAATAGGTCCTGGGGAGGACAGAGGAGTCATATGCAAAGACTTTTATATTATTTTCTGTCCATAAGCAGTATACATTTGTACACATGAATCTTTTATATGTGGATTGTTCTTGAGACTTTTGCACTTTAAAAGAATTGAGAGTGCTATACATGTTGTTCCGTGGTACAGTGCTTCCGTAGTATGTAAAAGTGCTGAGTAAAAGTGTCATAAGAAGACAAAAATGTACATAAGAGGAGCTAAGGAAAACATAGACCTATGCACAGCCGTCTATAAAGCAGCTATGTTGGCCCAAGGATGTAAGTGCTAAAATATGTCTGCTGTGAGAAGTGAACAGCCATATAGGTCTGAAGGACTTTAAACTACCAAGGAATTGTAGACGTTTTCTAATATGTAGCTATTAAGACAGGTTCACTAATATACAGATTGCTAATAAGAAAAACTAGAGTAGAACAGGTTTTTATGGCTCTCTGACTTACTATTTCATGTTAGAGCTTACAGAACATGCAGATTTTTTGGGATTAATCTGAATTTCAAGGATTTCTGTTCTTCTGTATGAATAGATATCTGCTAATAATTTGCTCCTGAAGCGTCCTGGGATTCCAAAGCCATGGCTCTCATACCTGGTACTCTCAGTACAGAGCAGCTTCCAGCAAGTGTTATTTGGGGATATGAGTTGTTTGCTTCTCTGTGTAGCAGTTGTTAGTTTGTAGCTAGAACTAAATATTGTATCTAAAATTATCTCGTACCTGGCCTATTCTATAAGCTTAACTCAGTAGAACATGAGATACAAGATTTATAAGAAATGCAGTGAAAAAGTATATGAAATTAAAAATATGTAGGAAAAACATGCTTGGTGAAGAATTTATGTGTTAGAAGGCTTTAAAAATAACAAATAAGTGTTTTTTTTATTTTCAGTAAATAGTAATTCACTAAAATGTGGTTTATAATAAGTTGATATAACTCTTAAGTCTCAGTTTTGACTTGTGGCTTTGTCTGTTCAGGACATGACCAACAGTTCTGACCTAGTGCTCGGTCTGCATTTGTCCCTGGAAGAACTCTACAAGCAGAACCTCCTTCAGAGACAGCACACAGGCTCTCCTCCCACAGACATGAGCCCAGCAGCGCCCTCTGCGTTCCCCGTCAGTGACTACACAAGTGCAAAAGCTGTAGAACAACAGTATGAATGTGCAAACCCAGTAGTGTGGACTCACTCACAGTTCCCGAGTGGCCTGAGCACCACAGAGCTTGCTCCTGCACTGCCTGCTGTGGCTCAGAAGGTACCATCCTGCAGCTAGCACCTGGTGGTGTGACTAGGGAGATGTTGGGGAAGGGGAGAGAGGCTCAGAAGGTACCACCCTGTAGCTAGCATGTGGTGGTGTAACTAGGGAGATGATGGGGAGGGGAGAGAGCAACTTTACATCCCCGAGTCTCTCCTAGTGTGGGCTGAGTGCTTGTCTGGGAGGTGACCTATGAACTTGATTGATTGTGGGCTCTTGTTACAGCACAATTCAGGAGGGAGCATATGTTATGTTGAAATGACTGCTCCAAAGTCTAATTTTCTTCCCATGTGACTTTCTCTTTTCTTCCTTCCGGGGTTCTAAGTATATAACTGAACAGAGCTCTCTGGCGTCTGATGCTGAGTCTGTCACCCTGCAGAGTATGTCCCAGGAAGCTTTTGAAAGGACTGTTACTATAGCAAAAGGCAGCTCCAGTCTAGGTAAGTGCCCTGCCTTCCACACAGCATTGCTCTTCAGTTCTGTGTGGGCTTCACCTTCCACACGGTGTTGGTCCTTAGTCAATGAGAGGACAGAGAGTTTCAACACCACTTTTATCTGCAGAGAAAAGATGCTGGAAATGTTCTTCTTGTTTCTTAGTATGCACACGTTTTTGTTTTTGTTTTTGTGAAGTTGGAACAGGTTTGTTTATTTCATACCAGCTTACATCCCTTATTCTCTTATTTCTAGGTATTAAAAAACATCATTTACATATGTCCTATGCTATATGAATTGTGTGTGTATAAAGTAGCCAATCAGAATAGGAATTCTAAGAAAATGAGAAGTTGGCATTTGGAACTCTTAAGTTCTTTGGGAAAGTAAATGACTACTTTCTTTGAATATTGCTAGTTATGTGACAGTCAGATTGTATTTACTCTTTCATTCACTGGAGGTGTTAGGAAGACTAACACCTGTCAGGTGTGCCACTACCAAAATATCAATGCAGGTTTTTATAGTCTACATTTGTCCCTGAAAGAACTCTATACACAGAATCCCCTGCAGAGATAGTACTCTGTCAATCATAGCTGGCTTTGGCTGGTTCGTAATCACAAGCCACTTTCTGAGGAAGGAGCCCTGGTGGCAGTAGGTATGACTGCTGGAACAGAGCCAGCTGTTCCCACACTCAGAGAGGCAGCCTCTCTACTGCTCTGGACTGATGGAGGATGATTCATTAGAGCCTCATAGTGCCCAAATGTAGCCCAGTTGTTAGCTCATATCAAAGACTGTCTTCCTGCAGTGACCAACCAACAAACACCCTTTACACTAGCATCCTGGGCAAGGGCCTGGGCCTGGTTCCTTGTTGAACTTGAGACTTGGAAGAGACATTCCCATAACCCCAGACTCTCCTACAGACTGTTGTGTTTGGTGGTGGCTGGACACCTACCAATATCAGCTAAAAGGAGAATTGTATGATAGGACAATGTTGTTGTGGTTTGACTATGCTTAGCTCATGGGAAGCAGCCCTATTAGGAGATCTGGCCTTGTTGGAGTTAGGTGTGGCCTTTTTGAGGAAGTGTGTCACTGTGGGGGTTGGCTTGGATGTCCTATGCTCAAGCTCCATCCAGGGCAGAAGAGAGAGCCTTCTGGCTGCGTTGGGATCACTATGTAGAACCCTTGGCTCCTCCAAGACCATGTCTGTGTGTACGTTGCCATGCTACCCACCCAAATGATAAAGGACTAAACCTCTGGAACTGTAAGCCAGCCCCAATTAAATTTTGTCCTTTGTAAGAATTGCCCTGGTCACTGTGTCTCTGTACAGCGATAAAGCCCTAACTAAGACAGATGTGTACTACTGTAACTATATATAATTGCATACTAAAAGAAGAAAAAATATTTCATAAATCACATAAGTCTATTTCTTAGTCATAAAATACATGTATATTAAATAGTCATATAACCGATATATCAAACATGTATACCAATACAAATATAGTCAATACCTTTATTCAATATTTGTTTATATTCTATAAAATATTGATTACATTCGCTGGTCTTAAGATAGTTTTATAGACATCTCTGCAGCTCCAAGTGCTGCACAGCAGTGTCCGTTGCAGCTGCCCAGCAGCACTGCTGAAGCCGGGCTGTCTGTGCTTACTTTATCTGGGGTTAGGAAGGATTCTCAGTAAGTTCTAGGCCTCCTGTCTTGGGATTTGTCAAATGTAATTCTCCATGTGTGCAGCGGGTTCAGATGCTGCTGTGTACTGTGGGTCTCTGAGGAGTGGTAATGGAATATGTGTAGCATGTTGACTTTTACAGAGAAGTATAGGGCTTTTCATTGTCAAACAATTCACAACCTCATTTAGAGAATGAGGTAGGAGAACGTCATTAAGAAGATTCTATGGAAATGTACCTACTCCAGCACCAAACAGTTGCTGTTCTCTTCTCTGGAGCTCATTGCACAGAGACAATATATACCTCCTTCCCTCCACACTCAGAGAGGGAATGATCTCTCCCTGATAACTTTCAGCATTCTGTATATGAGTAGCATAGCAGGTGCAATGCTTCAGTGCTTTTAGAATGTCCTATGGTGATTGGTTTTTCTCTTAGGCTTATGGTTATTATAAGTAAGTGGGACCATATAGTACTTAATATTTTGCAACTATTTCATATAGCAGAATGTCTTTAAATCTCATGTAGCACACATCAGAAATTTCCTTCTTTTTTGGACTAAATACTATTCCATTTTAAGTAATATTACGTTTTCTTATCTGTTGATGGACATTTGAAATGCTTTCATGCAAGCGTTTAAGTTTAATTTTATGACTTAGTTAAGATATCATAAAAACAGTAAGGGTTAAAATTATTCTTTATCATTGCTGGAAATTTATTAAAACTTCAGTAGCTTGATTTTAAAATGAAAATACAAAATAGCCCTTGACTATGAATGTGAAAGCAGTGTTGATGGAAGAGATCACAGCATACACACACACACACACACACACACACACACACACACACCTACCTACCTTTCAGCTTGGGCCACAATTTCAGAGTGTAAGTGCCTTTCAGTTGTACTAGAATTTGTTTATTTTCTTACTATTTTTGCTTCATTTTCAGAACTAGGCTGCATACCGACTGTATTTTTATAAGCATAGGCCCTGGTTATTGGATACTTTCATACTCAACAAGGTTCCGCATACAGGTGTGTTCATCCTGGGGCCTGTGGACCACACTTGGCTCTGTGCAGCTGAAAACAGTTAGGAGCACCACCTAGTGCAAGAGTGTAAGGTTCCTTCGACACTGGACATAGTCCACTGCAACTTTTTAACTTAAGGTTTAGTTCTTGAGTGTGAACTGTGTAGGTGATATCTTGTCATAATATCAAGATTTTGAAGATGCCTCCTAGCTTTTCAGAGATAACATTTTAAAGCCTGTCATGTTGAAAACATTTCTTTTACTATTTCATTTAACTGAGATGTTTAGTGTTCAGATTTCTACATACTAACATGCAAAGAAACCTTGAAAAAAGGTCATTTAAAGAAAATCCCTGTTAACATAAATACTAAATTAAATCAGTATGTATAACTAAGATTTAGTGTGGGAAGATGTTTTTGTTTTTACTATAACCTAAAGCAACAAAAAGCATGATAATAATATAAGAACCTCACGTTGATTTTCTTGTGGTACAGTTCATTTGCTCAGGTTCACAGTCTGGCCTCAGCCTATGTGAGATTTGCAGTCTTTCTTTTCTGAGACAACAGAAACAAATCATTAATAAATGACAAGTTCCTGTAAAGGCTCTCATCAACAATTAATTTCACTTTCATGAAACATTTTTTTTTTGTTGTTGCAGTTTTTGATATCGTTGTTTGGAGACAGGGTCTCAGTATGTTTTTCACACTGCCCTCAAATATATGAGTGGAATTGCAAGAATGTGCCAACATGCCCAGCAGGGTTGTTCTTTAACCTTTTAAACTTAGAGATTACAGTGTGTGTGCTCGTGCGTGCATACGTGCGTGCGTGCGTGCGTGCATGTGAGCGAGCGTGCGAGGGTACGTGTGTGTTCTTTGTTAGATCATAAGTTGATTTGCTAACTGTGTTGTATTTGGGCTTTAAGTAAAGAAGCAAACATTTTAAGGGACTGAGAATGAAAGGATGATGCTATATTCCTTTCATTGGCAAAGTATTAAAACATAGACAGACTCATTGATTTGTCTGTTAGTACTCCCATTAAGATCTGGAGTCAGGACTCAGGTCTTCTGTTTCTAGCTCTTCCGAACAGGGCTTTCAGAAAAAAATAGCATTATGACTACTACAATAAAATCTGAATTGGAAGCTAAACTAAGATTTAGGCTTGTTTTGGAGAGCAATGTTCTTTGATTTGAATAGAGGTACATTGTAAGTGTATCTTATGTGGCGTTTCTTGAGACAGGATATTTTGCTCAGTAATTCAGGCTGTCCTGGAACTGCTCAGACTGGTCTCAGATCTGAAGCCATCTTCCCTTCTTAGGCTTTCATGTGCTGAGACAACAGGCAGAAGTCACCACTTCTAGAGTCATCTGTCTGTCACTTCTGTCTGTCCATATTTTCTCTTTTGTATTACATTTATTTTGTAATTCAACAAACATTTCTTTCTTGTTACTTTTTTCTTTATTAATATGTCACACATGTACACAGTGAAATAGGACCCTATCTGTCTGTCATTTCCTCCCCTACACACCCTTGACCATGTCTCCCTTCCAATGTATGCTGCTGCCATTGCTGCTGACACCTCCTCCTCTTCCTCTCTCACTGAGTTCAGTTAGTGCTGCCAATATGTGCACGGATGTAGGGTTATCACTAAAAACATGGGGAACCTACCCGTGGGAACACCAGCAAAGAATTGATTCTCATTTCCCAGTAGCTGGCAATTGCCAGTAGCTCCTCATTAAGAGGTAAGGCCTTGTGAAGACCACCCCCATCTATCTCAGGATTTTGGCTGGCTGGGTGGATTTGTGCAGGTATAGACACAACTGCTGTGAGTTCACACATGGCTTGTCATGGCATATCCATGAGACAGCATGTCATAGCACTCCTCTGTAGCTTTCAGCTCTTAAGTTATTTCTGCCTCCTCTTCTAACAAGTCTAAGTCTGGGTAGGGCAAAGGGGTGACAAAAATGCTGAACACTGAGTCTCTTTCTCAGCACTTAACCAGTTAAGCATCTCTCAATTAACTACTGCTTCCTGTAAAACAAGTTTCTCTGACAAAGATAGGGAGTAGCCCAGGTCTGAGAATGAATCTAAATATTAAGAAGGCAATTTAAAGTCATAACCTTTGAGGAAAATAACAGAGGTTCTTTCCCAGGCCCATGATTCCCCAGCTATGGGCTTCTGACCAGCTTTACAGTCCCAGTCATGAAATCCACCCCATCCCACCCCCATGCCTAGGGAACCAGCCACAAATCTAATCAGAAAACCATCCACTACTATACCAGTGGGCATATTGCTTGACAGGTTGGTATTACAGCATGAAGGGTCTGCTGCTGGTACTATGAAACTTGGAGCAGAGAAGTACTAGTCAGTTTGGTATTGTTTTCTCTGTGTCCTTCAGCAGAAGTGTGTGTTGTCTTCACCACAAGAGTTTTACTATGTAATTATGGTGGGTAACCAAGGTCAATGTCAGTGGCTTATGTTTTTTAGAGATCTCTGGAGTCTATCTGACTGGTAACTGGTAGGGAGGTATCTCATTACTTCCACTGTACTTTCCTTTAATAACTCATATCTTCTGATGCCAGTATTGTCCCCTTATACAGGACAATTCCTTTAGAACTTTATTTTTAGTTATATTTTGAAATTACTTTCTATCTAGTGAGCTTCTGTAAGACCTGCTGACCCCTGTGGTTTGGTTAAATCCACATACTACCAGCTTTGTGGCTTTGAATCTAGTAGTGCTTGTTTTATGAAATTTGGTGTACATATGTTTAGAACTATAATGTCCTCTTGATGGGTTGTTCTAATTATGAAGTGGCCTTCCTCGTTTCTTCTGACTAGTTTTGTTTTGAACTCTATTTTATCAGATATTGAAATAATTAACACCTACTTGCTTCTTGGTTATATTTGTTAGGAATAACGTTTTCCAACTTTTTAAGCAAAGGTGATATAAATATTTAGAGTTGAGATATGCTCTTGAAGGCAGAAGAAAAAATAAATTCTGTTTTACTTTCTAATCTAAGTCAATAGTCTGTGCTTTTGTTATTGGGAAAGTTGAAACTATTAGTATTTAGAGTTAGTATTGAAAGAACTGTTTCAGTGGCCATCTGCTCTGCGACATTTACATAGCTCTCTTTTTATTAACTGTCCAGGTATTGTTTATTTATTCCTTTTGGCATCTTTGATGTTTATTCTTCTCTTGAGATGGAAATTTTCTTTCCAGCCTCACCATTAGAGCTAGGTTCCTTTGTGTATTTTTATCATGGAAAGTTTTTATTTCTCTTTCAATTTTAATAGATAGTTTTTCTGAGTATAATGGCCTGTGTTGGCAGTTAAGTTCTTGCAGAGCTTGAAATAAATATTTCCAGGTCCTTCTGACTTTAAATATTTCTTTCAGATGATCTGGTGTTATCCTGCTATGCCTGCATTTGTGACTTGACCCTTCTCTCTTGCAGTTTTCAATATCCTCTGATCTCTGTTTTTAGCATTTTTACTATAAGACACTGGATTTCTCGTATCCAGCCTGCTTGTAATATTGGGATACAAATCTTACTGGGAAACATTCCTAAAATTGTTTTAAAAATATATGATTTGATTTAGGTGATACTCATATTTATATAGATAATAAAATAATGATATAATGATATAATGAATAATGATAAAAATAAAATAATGAATTTTTTACTTTTGTCAAAGTTTGTATATAAAAGAACACTCACTATGGTGTGATTTATACCTGTAAACTCAGCACTGAATTGCAGCAAATTCAAGGTTAGCTTACATAGATAGTTTCTGGCTACTCAGGATTGTAAAGTGATATCCTGTCTCAATACAAAACAAAAATAAAAACCAGGCAGTTGATGGTACATGTCTTTAATCCTAGCACTCCAGAGACAGAGGCACAGGATCTCTGAGTTTGAGCCATCCTGGTCTAAGGCCAAGTTCCAGGACAGCCAGGGATACACAGAGAAGTCCTATCTAGAAAACAACAAGAGCAACAACCAGAAGCACCAGAAGTTGTGGCTCTTGCCTTTAATCCCTTTATGCTGATCTCAGTACTTGGGAGACAAAGGCAGTGAGATCTCTCAGAGTTTGAAGCCAGTTTATTCTGCTCAGTGACTTTGAGGCCTGCCATAGCTGCATCGTGGAACCTTGTCATGAAATAGCAGCAATAACAATAACAAAAAACAAAATCAAAACAAAAAACTCAACAAGAAAAAAAGGAACAAAAAAACTTGATAGCTTTATATCTCTTCCTGTTATGTTTATTCATATAATCTAGTTGGAAAAGAAAATATTACACTGCCCCTAGAGGCACTGCAGGTGTAGCTGCTGTGTCCCGTGTGCATCAGGAGGTAGCAGAGAGGAGAGACGCTGTGTCTACACTCAGTGTTCTGACCTATGAACATTCTCTGAAAAAAAAAAGCAAGCCTGAAATGACCTCCAGTCCTGAGCCAGGCAGGCCCAAACTGGCTCCCAGGACAGGGAACAAGACAGAGCCTAGAAGAACCCTGCCTGGGACCATGAATGGGATTGGGGTATGCATGGTGTGAAATTCACAAAGAACCAATTAAAGGTTTTTTTTTTTTTTTAAGTTACAAATTTATGTAAGTGAATTATGCTGTTCTAAAATGTTTTAAATATAAATTTACTGGTTTAATGTGTAAATAGGGTGCGGATAGGTGTTAAGGTAACAGTAATTCAAACAGCTTGTATTGAATGGCTGCTTTGGAGAAAGTGATGCCAAAACATAAAAATGTATAAGTTGTGTTAGAGCATAATCCAGGTGGAGTAAAGGGAAAAGGAGAGATTGATTGTGTTATGAAATAAGGCAGCAGTCGCTGGGACTCAAGGGCCAAGGAGTGTGTGATAAAAAAGAAAGGGCCTAAGTTTCATGGAGCGCAGGTCTTCTTTGTTCTCTGTACTGTGCCGGAGAGATATGCAGTATGTTAGAAAGGTGTTGAGGGTTTCATGCAAAGGTCACGTAGGATATGATTTGTCTCTTTTGAGTTGCCTTTCTATTGAGGATAGTGAATTACAGGACACAGTATCAGAAGACAAACGAACAGTTACGGGAGTGCAAAATCATAAGCAAGGGATGCTGTGGGCTTGCTCCAGGATTCATGTAGAAGTGGAGAAAAGCAAATAGATTAAAGGTAATATTTAGAGATAGAAAAGATAGGTCATGGGGATGTGTTAAATCTAGGAGTGACATGTCAGATAGTAGCCAAAATAGTTTCAGGACATGGGAAATGTTCAACTGGTGAAACACTGAAACATTGACCAGTCAAGTATGAGGGACTGAATTGAGGTCATCAGAACCTATATTTAAAGATTGGGTGTTACACAGTTTAATCCCAGCTATGATGAGATGGGAGATGGAAATGAGCAGGCTCCTGCAGCTTATAGTCAGCTAGCCTGTTTCAAGACCAATGAGTGACCTTGTTTCAATCAAAATGTAGATGATGCCTGAGGAACATCACTCGAAGTTGTCCTCTAATGTCCACCTCCATACACACTTATACAGACATGCACCCACAGTTCACACACACACACACACACACACACACACACACACACTGACTCCAGTGTTTCTCTTTGAACAAAGGAGACTAGATACTATGATAGGATGGCAATGCCTTTTTATCAAGAAGGGTAATACTGTTGAAATGAGAGGAAGTGAAAAATTAAAAGTTATATAACATAATAGTGATGAGGATTCCATCTTTCGTCTGATATGAAGTCCATGAAACTTATAAAGAAGGGATCAGATGCCCATATCAGGAACTGATTAGAGTTCAGAAACAAAAGCTATATATAATAGGTGAGAATTACACTTCTGTTGGTTTGAATCAGTGGACGACATTCAAATACAGTGTGTGCTCTGCTCTGGGAGCCAAGACTTTAACACACACTGAAAGCTGTTAGCAGTTCTGTTCTCTCTGCTGTCTATCTTAAGAACCAGTGTAAGATTTAGCACACAGCAGCTACCTGCTATATAGGTAGAGATGAATGAGGTACCTAGACATAAAATAGTAACTGCCATCTTAGGCTGTCCATTTGGAGTCTTGTTAATTTTGTTCTATATGTAAGACATGAGCTGCTGTTAGAAAACTACTCTGACAGTATATGGTATTTTTATTTTTTAAATAATTTATTTTATATGTATTGGTGTTTTTGCCTGCATGTATATCTGTATGAGGCAATCAGATCTTGGAGTTACAGACAGTTGTGAGCTGCCATGTGTGTGCTGAGAATTAAACCTCAGTCCTCACTGGAAAAGCAATCAGTGCTCCTAACCACTGAGCTATCTCTCCAGCCCTATATGGTGTTTTAAGAGAGCTTATATCTTGAAGGGTGGACGTGTCAAATGGTCTAAATTATATTTGTTTTATAGTGTTAAGTGTTTTATTCTGCTCTGTATTAAATATGAAATATTTTACCTTTACATAATTTGACAAACATCTTAAAACTCTTAAAAATATTTCATTGTGGGTCAGCAAGATGACTCAGCCTGTGAAAAAGCTTGCAGTGTAAGCTTGATGACATAGATTCAGTCTCCAGAAGCCATGCTGGAAAGAGAAACAAACAAAACGTTGGTCTTCTGAAGTCCACATGTGCACCACAGCACATTCACACACACACCACACAGGCACAAGTATCATTGACAATAAATGTAAAATATTTCCATGGAAAGACTACTTAGTAACTAAAAGCATGATTCACATTCTCTACAAATCTGTAAGTGAATGCTGAATTCCAGAGGGTTTGAAAATCTGGTCTATGGACCTTTTCAGTATTCCTTTCTTCCCATAGGTATGACAGTAAGTGCTAATAAAGACGGCTTGGGAGTGATTGTGCGAAGCATCATACATGGAGGTGCCATTAGTCGGGATGGCCGGATTGCCGTTGGTGACTGCATTTTGTCCATTAATGAAGAATCCACCATCAGTCTAACCAATGCCCAGGCACGGGCCATGCTGAGAAGACATTCTCTAATTGGACCTGACATAAAGTAAGTGTCCTCTGGACCAGTTTGTCTTGGGAAATTCATGAATTTTATCTTTTTAATAAGAATATTTTTCTTACTAATAAGTATATACTTCAATACGATATGCAGAATTATATTTTTCCCATGTAAGTAAAGCATTATTCCATGTTTTATTTCTGATTAGTTCTTGATTCTGGATAAAGTTTGTGACACTTGAATTTTGCTAAGAGTATATTGTTCTGTTTGATCTGGAGTTTTCCTAAGAACCCTAGCTGTCGGAGAGATTCTGTGTTTCAGACATCTCATAATCTCACACAGTTTCATGGTGGCTACAACCCCCAGTATAAAGAAGCATGTACCTTCATATGAATCCTAGAACCACACACGTTCTCAGAAGTGCCAGGTGTGAAGGAGGCTAAAAAGCACAAGGCCTGCCTGAGCTACAGAACCACACTTAACTCTCATGAGCTCCCTCTGCCTCACGGAGCACTGATCTCTGTGGGAATTTCTGCTTTATAGACACACACACACACACACACACACACACACACACACACACACAAACCCCATCTATATATAGTTATTAGCTCTCTCTCTCTCTCTCTCTCTCTCTATATATATATATATATATATATATATATATACATAGTTTTTAGCGCTATCTATCTATCTATCTATCTATCTATCTATCTATCTATCTATCTATAGTTTTTAGCTCATTAGATGTTGCTTGAGCCAACATAAAATACAGCTCAGGCTTTATTGCACTCACCAATATGGATTTCCCCTCTGACATTCATCATTGATTATTTGTGCTTATTGTACAAGGGATAAAAGCATAAATCGTAGCTCAGGAAGATTGCTTACATTATGTTGGTAGTGATTTCTAGTGTAGGGCTGTTTTCTATGATATTTTGCAAATGGCATTCCTTTGCAGAATATACACTTAGAGCATACTGACCACATGGCATATTCTCCCATTCATAAACAGTAAGCATGTCCATTGTGAGCGGCTCCTGCTGTCTGACACAGAAGGGCTGTTGCTCAGGCAGAACCTTCACACACACTCTTGTAGTCCATATGCCCTTTTGACTCTGTAGTGGAGCAGATTTTCAGATCAGAAAGCCATTTGTTAATTATCTTTTAATAAGATTCAGGGGAATATCATTTTAAAAGTCAGTCCTTGTGCTACACAAATGGAACAGCTTTTCAGTTCATTTCTTGATGCCCGTGGCCAGCCTTCCTTTTGCCTAAAAGTAAATGGTACGGATCACATGGAAATGGTTTATTGCAGGATATTTAGCTTACATGATTGGGTGTGGTATGAAATGCAGATGGACTAATGACTGAACAGTTAGCTGTTGTTCAGTGATGTTGGGTTGGGCACTTGAAGCATCAGCATCCATACTGGGTGCTGCACTTCCCACCAATGACAGTAGCTCCAAAGTGTAGGTCCTGAGTCGAGTTAATTTCAGAGAAGTTTTGAGTGGATTTAAAGTCAAAACATCTCTTCTCATATATTTTAATGATTTGTATTGTGTCTCTGCTTTTCCCCTTTACTTGTCAATCAAGCCAGAAACCCCAAATCCCTAGAGAGGATCAGTTGTCTTAAAACTCTGAAAGATAACTAGAGGGCTAACTTTCTAAGCATGGCTATCACATATCAGAAGTCACAGCACACTGTGATATCTCCATGTGAAACAGGGGGAAGAAAAATCTGCCCTCTTCTGAAATTAGTCAGTCTTTTATACACACACACACACACACACACACACACACACACACACACACACACACCAGTCTTTCTCTAATCAGTGACAGACACTCTAGTCAGTATTCCTCATGCACACATTAGTCTGTCTTATACACACACACACACATATACACACACACACACACACACACACACACACACATATATATATATATATATATATATATATATAGAGAGAGAGAGAGAGAGAGAGAGAGAGAAAAGAATTGGTATTCCTCACAGACTATTCAGTCTTTCTCACATACATACAAACACATACACTCACACATATACAATCAATATTCTTCCCACACACATTAGTTTGCCTTTCTCATACACATACCAACAAAATCAGTATTCTTTACACACTAGATAGTTTTATACATACACATATCAGTCTTTCATCTACACATACTAGTCAGTCTTTCTCACACATACATGTCAGTCTTCATGCAGGTATAATAGTCTCTTATGCACATGATTGTCTTTTACACACACACATACATACACACACACACCAGCATACACATAAGAACACCATTTTCTTAAAGGCTCACTAATGCTGATTCAGATGTCTGTAAACGGACTTACTGAACAAATGGCTGAAATCAAGTTTATTCTCCCATAGTCCCTTGTCAAAAACATAACACATAATATAAATCACACTTAGTGTGGCTGCCCAGCAGTGTTTTCTGTGACATGTTTTGGGCCCTCTCTCTTTTCTGTCACTTCCATTTCATGAAGCAGAGGTTTAGAGTTACCCTGAGGTCGTTGTTGCCATTCTCTCAGAGGGAAGTGCAGTTATTTCTTTATTCTGACTAAACCATACTACCACCCCTGACCAATTCAGTTCTGTAGTTATGGCTTGGCTCTAAGCTAGTTCCAATCACTTCTCCTATATTGCTTATTAATGGGGAGTGCTGGAAACTATAAAAATCTCCTCCCAGACTCTGACTCAGCTACACAACTGATTGGCCATAGGGAAAGGATTGCTTGTTGAAGCATTCTGTGTGCTCCTTCTCTGTCATTCAGGATAGGCAACTGGGAAGTTTGTGTGCATTCATGCATGCCTAAGGGATGGATTGAGTCTGCAGAGTTCAAGAACAGCCAGTTGAGTTCCAGGCCTTCGTGTTTCTTGTGGAAAGCCAGATGTGACGCCTCAACAGAATGCACTCTGTTCCCTTTCACTGTACCTTGCCAGGAGCTAGTACACATTACTGTAATAATAGGCAGGGTTTTGTGCTTAGCAGCAGCTGCTTACAACATCTGCCAGATAATTACTGAGCTGAATCAGAATTCACCTGCCTTAACCCAACGTGTGGGATGAATTCCTGATCAAGGAATAAAAGATTGATTGCAGTTACATCTTTCTGTGCTTGTTAATAATCACCGCTATAGACTCCAGGAAAGAGCAGATGCTTTTCTGGGGGAGGTGTAGATGAGAGGGAGGTGGAAAGGGGGACTATCCAGGAGCACCCACTTTTAACTACATATGTATGCGCCTCACATTCAGCACAAGACATTGACATTTGTTAACACCATTGTAAAAAGACGCTGTGGCGGCGTCTGCTTCACATTCTAGATTCTCCGCAGCACCTGCTGACGATCGAGCCCCCTTTTATGTGTGAGTATTGGTGACTCAAAAGCTCATTATGGTTGTGTGTTACAACTTGTCTGTGAAAACCATTTCATGCTTTTGTAACATCCCAGATTCGGATTAGATTCAGTGTGTACAGTTTGGCTGTTTTCTTCATTTATAAGAATGTCAGTTCCAGCAGAGCTATGCAGTTGCTACATTTTCGCATTGCAGTGATGGCTGTGAACTCATTTGGAAATCCTTTTTTGCCAGCCACTAAGCTTCCAGGCTCCTTTGTGAGGCTGATCCTGTCTGCACGTTCAGGTGTGGCCCCTGGATTAGCAGCTGTTGTCACATGTCAGCACCACTAAAGTGAATCTCTTTTCTTCCACTCCATGTGTAGCCAGAGGTTAGATTACATAGAAGGTTTTGATGCAGTTTCCAAATAATCTGCCTCCCTGTGTTTCTGCAGCTTGTCATTCAGCTTTGCCGTTTTCTGCCTTATATGGAAGTTTTATGGGCTGTGTGATTGGTCGTGTGCTGGAACTGCTCTGCATGTGCTGTTGCATTGTGGGATACCTCTTCTGATGTCCTCTGTCAATGTTGGGACAAATGACCATGGAAGCAACTTTCTTTATTCTTTCCCTTGGCCAACAAAATATCAAACAAATATTAATAAAGCCCTTGTTTGTTATCCTCTGATAGAAGTAAATCAGCAAATACAGACAACTTGTGAATCCTGCTTGGGGTTGCAAGATAGCTAATAAACAAAAGAGGCGAGGCTGTTAGTAGCATTACCACATCCCCGTCATACTTTGCCTACATATTTTCTCTTGGTTTTAACTTGAGTTTATTTATATGAGTTCTCTCAAATTTAGTTTTTCTAAAGTTCTCTCAAAATTGTTTTCTAAAATCCTGTTACCTTTTTGATTTTACATTAATTTTTATGCTTTACTATTATATAGAAATATATAATATATTACATGGTTTGACTCATGAAATTTGAATGGATAACAGCAAATCTACTATTCGGTATTTTCGTAACACCTTGAAGGTTTTTCTTGTCTTTTTTTTTTTTTTAATAGATGACTACATTAAGCTAGGCCAGTGAAAGGCAATGCTTTCGCCGTGCCGAGTGAAATTCCAACAACTGCTGTTTTCTGCTCAAAGTTTAGTCCTTGGGGTAGAATTGTCTCAAGGAGATTCCCAGGGGTTTGAGTGGGTTTTTGGTGGGCTGGCTGTGGTGCCACCAGCTGTGTTCTGAGTATCCTGCCTGCCTCACTGTCTGGTGGCGTTTAGCTTATGGCTGCCTCGTGAAAGATGACATGTTTGTGGTTGAGAGTTTCGAGGTTCAACAATGTTGTCTTGCCTGAGAGCACCTTAAACCCATGAGGCTGCGCTTAGAAGACATGAAGGAGTGAATGTCTTTGTGGTATCCTCAATGCCAGGATCTGTTAGTGGATAGGTTTCACAGTCTTTGTGATTACCATATAGAGCGTGTTTTATACACTCTTGACAAACACGTCTTCTATCCTACTGACTCCAAGAACAGTATTTCTCTGAGTATTAACTAATTTGAGGATATTGATCAACCTATAAATAAATGTTATCAGTGTTGCAGCTGGCCTTCCAGAATAGCAGTAAATATGAGCTTTGCTGTGTTGATTTCTATGCCCATGGCTGTATTCCATGTCGGGTGCAGTGTCTTCCACAGGATGAACTCTCAGGTGCTGCTTCTTGATGTACTTACTAAGCTTTCTTCAAGTCTGAACAGATTTCTATTAGGGAAAAAAAAGTAAAAGAAGTTGCTATACATTAGTGAATCCTTCCTTAAACTTAAGGAAAACTTAAACATTGTTAACAACAGTAAGTTTCAGATATTTAGTGTATAATAAAGTACACCTAAGTTATTACTACTTTGGAATCTAAATATTTTATGACAAAATGCTATTAATGTGGATATTTATTTACTTACATATTTATTTACTTAAATATTTATTTACTTACATATTTTGTGGTACTAGAGGTGAATCTAGACCCCAGGCATAGTAAGCAAACATTCTGCAATTGAGATATAACCTTAGCCCCATTCATTCATTCACTCATCCAGCCATTTATCATCGTCGTAAAATGAGCAAAGCCAGGGCTTTCACATGTGAGCACTCTGCTAGTCAGCTGCCTCCCCAGCTCTCTTACTGAATTTTAGCACCTCCAAATCTCAAAAATATTACATTAACTTACTCGTTTGGAGAAGTAAATGATTCTGCTTCGCTGTTAGTAGTTTCTCAGTAGCATTTACAATTTTAATTTCAGTTGTTGTGTTTGCCTGTAGAGTATTTTGTCTTGAAATTTGGATTATATGTTGAATATGCTCATTCCCCATGTTGTATGAAGTACAGATACGAGTGGGCAGACAAGAGAGAGGGCAGTAGAATTTTTACTGTGTTTGAGGGGCTTTCCTGACAGACAGACACTTTTCCCTTTGCTTTCATGGATTATGTTTATTCCCAGAATTACTTACGTGCCTGCAGAACATTTGGAAGAGTTCAGAGTAAGTTTTGGTCAACAAGCTGGAGGAATAATGGCACTGGATATTTTTTCTTCATATACTGGCAGGTGAGTAGATAAGTCTTACTACAAAACAATAAATGATACAGATTATAAAACATAATTTTCCCTTTGTCACAGTTACTGAAGTAATTATCATTTGGAATTGAAAATTTAGGATATATATATATATATATATATATATATACACATATATATATATATATATATTTATTCAGTTCAATAAATTAATCTTTCATCCACATCTCTATGTAGTACTTTTAACATTAAGAATTTGTAATTCTCCCCAGTTAGTATTATTTCATTAATTACATAGACAGTACATTTTCCATGGTTATATATAGTCTTTTTTACATTTCCTAGATATATCAAACAATTCAATCAGAAATAATTTTAAAAATATATTTATTCTCTTTGGAGACTCGTAGGTTTAAAATCTTGGCATATAGGGACATTAGGAAATGGTGCTTAGCTTTTTAAAGCTCATGCTATAGTGTATGTTAAGAATATTTAAATAATAGAGTTTTCTTTACTCTTACAAACAGATAGAATTTGGGTTTGGTAGTACATATCAGAATACTTTCTCTGGAAGTATGTACTGTTTTCTGTGGGTTGCTTTTTGCAGTTACACTGACAGTTGGATACCAGATTTCTCTTAAGCTTACTGTAGAGCATAGAGCCTCGCAAATATTTGCCAGCTTTCTCAGAAGAGTCCTACCTTCACAGAGGTTGTCAGAACACCCTGGTTCCCAGTGACCCTGAAGGAGTTAGGACTTATCACCATTGCTTCCTCTGCAAATTTTGGTGTGCAGAGAGTAGGTGGGAAAATAAAGACATGATCTGTGTTTAATAAAGAAAAAGAATATTGCAGTATGTTGGACCTCATGACATTTATGGCAGGAGTACCTCATCCTGTGCAAAAGTTGGCCCAAGTGCACTCCAAAATTCCTGTCTCTGCTTCATAGCATGAACTGATTGTAGTTTCCCAGTGTCTCCTGTCAAAATGGGAAAAACAGTCTTTCTTCTGTCTAAATGGAGGACCAGTTAGCATCTCAGTAAGCTCATGAGCCTTAAAACATTGAAAAGTCTTAGAAAGAAAGGGCTACTTTTATTGCTGTTCTCTACTCTCAGCACAGAGAGGAGAATGGCATTGGTTTCTCAGTATAGTGATTAGCTGTTTCATTGCAAAAGAAATGTGTTTGTTTTTAACAGCAGGATGCTTACTAAAAGCATTCTGCATCTTACAGAGGAGGAATCTGCAGCAGCAAGAACTTAACTTCCTGGAGCCCCCCAACCCCAGCTACTTTCAAAGCCAAGCTTAGCATGTAATCAGGTGGATTCTTAAGATCCATTGACTCCAAAGGAAGTCCTTAAACCAAAGAGGCAATATGTATGGCACAGAGAGTCTTAACATGTTATGGTGGAGAACAAGTACCAGGCATATTTAGAGAAACGTGTGAGTTTGTGAAAAGACTCGACATTGTAGAGTCATTTGAAAAAACTAGGGACTGCGTATTAAAGGATTAAGACTGTCTTCTCAACTAAAATGTCAGGTATGCCGTACAGTGTGGCCAAGATTACTGATGCACAGCTTATGCGTAGATCTCCCAGCTCTGGATTAGTGCAGAGAAGCTGTCAGTAGATGTTACAGCAGCTGCTCACATTCACACTGTCTCCTAAACCTACTTTTTTCTTCATCTCTTTTTCATGTCATTGGCTTATATACTCTGGGTAAGGGCTTTATTGGACAGTTTCTCATTAAGCTATTTGACATTACTTTTATAATGCACCTCTTGGAACTGCTACTAACCACTCTGAACTATTGTCAGGTTTAGACTCCAGAAAGCTTAGCTCTTCCCAGATCTATCCGGTTTAGTTTACATAAAAGGGGACATCAAGTACAGAACAGCTGGTAGGGCCTGTCGCAGGTAAATTTTATTTTAACAATGTTTAAACAACATTTGACTATTCAAGCCAAAGGAAGAGGATAGAGAGCCTGGACGCTGGCTTCTTCCACCAGGAAGTGTAGATCCACCGGGTCATTTGCATTCTGCTCTTACATCTGAAGATCACATAATTTGAACCAGTTTAGGATTCCTATCAGTGAAGAATAGCTACACTTTGAACACGTATAGACTTTTCTTTAGACTTTTCAGTTGTATAAAATCAACTGATGCTGGATTCCTTTAAGGCAGAGAAGTATTTGCTGAAGAGTTCTCCTTTAGAATCCCAGGATTTGTTGGAATTTCTCATCCTCCCCCCCCCTTTTTTCTTAACTCTCCTTTGTTTCACATCTCATCAGCAAGTGCACCAGGCAAGACTTTGTGAGGAGCAGTTTCTCCAGATGTCTGGGTATAGCTGACTCGAGAGTGAGGTGGTTTGGTTATATTCTCCTTTTCCTATGCTGGGAAAGGTAGTTAACTTAACTTGTAGGTTAAGTACAATGAAAATCCAGCCAGCTCTGCAGTTTTAGCTTAAGTAAGAGTTAAGTACATTTGAGGCAGTGTAGCTCCAAATTCTCACTGTGTGTTTCTTTACCTAGAGACATCCCAGAACTCCCAGAGCGAGAAGAAGGAGAAGGGGAAGAAAGTGAACTGCAGAATGCTGCCTACAGCAGCTGGAGCCAACCACGGAGGTAAGGACTGCCTCTGTGGTCACCCATTCAGTGAGGGTATATGGAGAGTGGGGGGAGGGAGAGGTACAGAGAGGGAGAGGGAGACACAGAGAGGGAGGGAGAGAGAGACAGAAAATGAGAGAGAGAAAAAAAACACACAGAGACAGAGAGAGAGATGTGTGGTCTAAAGAACCGGCCCATAACTTGCTACTTAAAGCATCACTCTTTTATTTTTTTCATACGTACTAAAGAAAGTGATGTTTATCACACAGGGTTAAAACTCACATATGCAAGACTCTATAGCAGACACTAAAGACAATATCTAGAGAAAAGTATGCGTAGGTACTTGGAATAAGTCAGTTCTGAATAGTTTTAAGTATAGCACCCAATGTCTGTTTACGTTTTAACATTATATTTGCTTGTTTAACATGTTTACATTTAAAATTGTATGTATTTTAAACAGTGTGTGTGTGTGTGTGTGTGTGTGTATCAAGAGACTTAAATGTGAGCAAGCAATTTTGCTGACACGGGCTGAGTTTGTTCAAAGCCTTATGCTTGCTGGTACTAGTTCCTATGCAGGAAAGAAGACTGACTATGACAGTGTTCAGTCCGATCACTGTAACCTGTGGACATACTAACATGCTCACGCTGAGTCAAGTCAGCTTCTGTTTAATGGGAATCACTGAGTCTTGGGTATGGACCCAGAAACAAAGTTAATAATTTGTTGAGTAACCAGAAAGTAACTCTAAGACATACATTCGACAGACTGCCCTTGGTCAGACAAGACCTAGAGATACATGAAGCAAAGAACAACTTGGGATATTAAATATCAGTAATTATAGTCCAGCCTCTTCAAGCTGCTCTAAAATTAGCCATTACTGTGACAGAGCCTTGCACTGTGATGTTGCCTGTTCACAGTGAGCTTTAGCCTGCAGCAGGATTCTTTTAAACATAGGTACTAAAGTATAAAATTTAAAATAAGTCATTTTCAGAGAATCTAAGCATCTCCATCTATCTAAAAGGAAATTTCAGTTTGGATTTCTTCAATAACCGATCAGCTTGCTTTCTCCCTAAAGCATTATCCTCACTGAGAATACCGTGTATGTGACAGATCTTTGACAGATAATTTAGTAGAAGGTCTTATATGTATTATTTATTTATATTAATAGATTGAGAAAGAAGTTAAATAAAATTATTCTACAGCAGGTTGTTACAGATAAAATTTGTTGGAAAATGGTAGTAACAGTTGGAAAGATAAGTTTGCTTAGTTTTAAACACACTAATGAAAAATAGTTTGGGCATGCACATGGCTGGAAGCAGTGAGATGGTTTTGAGTCCCTGTGGATACTTGTGCACAAGTTTCTTAATATCTAATGTTCTTCATTTGTATAATGGGGTGAGTCATGGAGTCTTTTGAATTTGGAGGAGGAATCAGTAAGTTCTGCCTCTAAACAGCCCCAACATGGCAGTGGGCAGTCCTCAGTAAGTACCTGCTCCAGTCTGTGTGTCTGTCATGAGTAGCTAAACGAAGGGAAGGTGTGTACACATGGTTATTATGAAAAAAGGAAGCACATATCCTTGGGTCTGGAAAATTTGGAAACCTTGCCCCTCAGTTTTATTTTCACATTAGCCTAAGAATTCCCTCTGTGGTGGTGATCTACGCAGAGCAAATGCCTGACGCCTCCACAGGAGCTTTTCAGTATCAGTGTAGAGATCACTAAACTATGGGAAAGTTCAGTGGTAAAGGCACTTGCCTCTCAGGCCAACTTGAGCTGATTGATCTGAGTCCATTCCTCAGAGCCTACAGGAGGAGGAAAAGGAGAACCACCTCCACAAAGTTGTCCTGTGACTTCCACATGCACCCTTGACACACGTGCCTCTGTATGTATATCATATACACACAATCATAATTTTATAAAATTCACATTATAAAATAAGCATACATAGATTAGATTTTTGCTAGTGATCTCTACATGTATTACTTTTGCAGCTTGCTTACATTTTCATCTTGTGTTTTGGAGACGTATGTCATACTTGTTACTTAAGCATCTGATTCAGGCCATAGCTGATACTTGAGTGGCTAACAGTGCCGTTACACCAATTCTGTGCAGAAAATGTGAGTTTTTTATGTATGTGCATGGCATCTTATCTAAGGTACTTATGGATGTATCCAGAAGTAGAATTACTAGCTTATAGACATATGTATTTTAAAAGTTTATTTGAATTATCTTGTTTCTTTTTATGGTGATTATAGTAGCTTGCACTTCTATTTTGATACATGAGCTTTCATCAAGTGACATCTGTAATGTTTTTAAAAGTGTTCTGTCAATAGTTGGAAAATGGCGCCTTGACTTTACAAATTGTGAAGGTATGATGGGATGAGTATACAGTTGCCATGTGTATAGAATAGCATACTTCCTGCTATTCCTGTGAAAGTCACCACCACTACCACCATCGTCACCATCGTCATAGAGTTACTTGTTGCTTATCGTATGCCAAAGCTTTCATTTCGCAATTATATGTATTAAGTAGTTAAAACTGTCCTGTTAGAGATTCTTACTGGCTCCATTTCACAGCTGGAATAAGTAAGACAAAGAAACTAAGTAGGTTGCCTGGTATCATGTAATTAGGTAGCAGAAGAGCAGGGCTGGAATCTATGGACTCCGATAACACAGCCCAGCTATTAGATCCCAGAGCCAGAACATGCTCTGCAGAGTGTTTCTTGAGAGGTGTTCTTCTTTCTCAGACACCATGTTGTCCCTGATAACTGATCAGCCTAGCCTTTTGCCTGTTCATTTGACTGTCCTCTGAATTATTTAAGGATTCACAGACCATCACAATAATATGTTTAAACTTTGCAATCCACTAGAGTCCAGAGTGCTGTTTGCCAAAGTTCCTGAATCTGTGATTCTTCCTTTCCTGGTGAATAGGGATCTAAATAGTGTGCACCTTTTAGGCTTGATATGAGGACTGAGTGAAAATAAATTCAGTTCCTTTGAAGAAGGGTTTGGACACCCAAACCTCATTATAATTTGCTACTTATTTCGCTCCAGATGAGAATGGACGGATTTGCATTTTTCTACTTGCTCATCACCAGTTGAACCAGCGCCATTTGTTGAAAATGCTGTCTTTTTTCCCATTGGATGGTTTTAGCTCCTTTGTCAAAGAGCAAGTGACCATAGATGTGTGAGTTCATTTCTGGGTCTTCAGTTCTATTCCATTGATCTTCCTGCCTGTCTCTGTACCAATACCATGCAGTTTTTATCACTATTGTTCTGTATTACAGCTTGAGGACAGGGATGGTGATTCCCCCAGAAGTTCTTTTATTGTTGAGAATAGTTTTTGTTATTCTAAATGAATTTTCATATTACACTTTTTCGAACTTTATGAAGAATTGAGTTATAATTTTGATGGGGATTGCATTGAATCTGTAAATTGCTTTCGGCAAGATGGCCATATTTTTAAACATAGAAAAGAATGTTGGTTGTTTTGATTTTATAAACTTCCTAGATAGAAAATGTTGAATAATTTTTTTTTTTGCTTTTTTATTCACAATTCCTTCCAACTAAACAGATCAACTTCCTAGGATCACATATTTCCAGTTAAGAAAAAATATTGTTGTCACTAGAGCGGAGCTGATTGTGGCGTGCATCTTGTCTGTCCCAGCTACTGCCCCACAGTAGCCCTCTGTCACTTTCTGCAATCCAACTTTCCCAGACGTCAGTGTTGAGGACACACTAGACCATGCTGTCTTCTTGTCATCAATGCTCATATCATTGTCTTTCATGAGGCCTGAAATAGATGCACGGCCTTCCCAACACTCTGAACCTCTTCCTCACTGAAAGCCCTTCACGCTTGCATCCTCCCCTTCACAGGCTGGTCCTGTAAGTTCATATGTACCTCCTTTTGTACCTTTTGTAGCACTCGAGATCAAACCCAGGTCCGTGCACACACTGACTCTTACCAATTAGATCCACAGCCTCCAACCTTCACCGTTAGATGTAGCAGTTATTCTCTGAGTCCGTATGTTTGGTGTAGATAAAGAGAGACTAGAGATACACTGATAAGGCCTTGAGAGAGTAGAATATGAAACCAACTTACAGAACAGAGAGGAGGTGCTGTGCTTTCTGGAGTAGAAGGTGCACAGAAGTTCACCGTGTCTCGGGAGTTGATAGAAGGATCATTTCATGTTGAATATTTTCAGCAACTGCCCTTCATGTCCTGACTGTTAATGATCAGGTCTGCTCTGGCAAGATAGATTCCTACAGAGGCAGACTTATGATTAACGTGTGCAAAAATGTTCTTTCCCTGGATTTGGCTGCTAAACCTAGGAGCTGCCATCTGTTCAGTGGAAGCTGAATCTCCTGATCATTTAATGACTGTATTGACACTGCTGCAAGATGGCACTTCTTCACTGGCTTGCTCTTTAACCTAGATTGTGACTTCTATATTAATGCCAACAAAACACATAATTTGGAGACTGTTTGTATTAATCATTTATAATTAGAGTTTCGTTATGATTAGACATGTATTATTCTATTTGTTAGTGTGCAATTTGGAGCCTTTAAGAACATTCACTACAAATATAGAATCATCATCTACAGAAGAATTTCATCTTGTAAGTGAAGACTGTGTCCACTGAAGAATAGCTCCCCATCCGCTTTCCAGCAGAGCAACCTCCGTTTCGTGTCCTGTCTCTGAATGTGTCTCCTCTGGACCTCTTGAGAATGTAACCATAGGCATTTGGCCTTGACTTTGTTTAGCTGACCAATTTCACATGACATATTATACTCAGACTTTGTATATGTTGAAACATATTTTCAGCAGTTTCTTGTTTTAAAACAGAATAAAATTCCAACTAAGCTATTTATCCCTTTGATTATTCAGCTTTAAACGTAAACTGTGTTTGTTATTGTATGTGTGGTATGTGTGTGCATGAGTACAGGTGCATGTGGAGGTTAGAGAACAGCTTCTGAAATCTGGTCTATCTCCTAGTTATTTGAGACAAGGTCACTCCAGTTTCTACTGCTCTGTGTACTCTAAGCTAGCTGCCTCTGAGCTTCTGGCCAGTCTTTCTGTCTCTGCCTCTGCTTATGGGAGTGCTGGGATTACAGATGTAAGCCAACACATTGGGCTTTTGTGGGCTCTGGATATCAAACTTGGGGTCAGGATTATACAGATAGCACTTTGATGCACTGAGCCACCACAACTGCTTGCTTGGGGTTCAGGATTGTACAGATAGCACTTTGATGCACTGAGCCACCATGACTGCCTGTGTTCATTTCTAATAGACATAAGGGTTCCAGATACCTCTTAGCTGCTATGGATAGTGCTTTTCTGATGCGGGTGATCAAAATATCTCTTTACGGCCTTGATTCTTTTGTTTATGTTCCCAAATGGTAGTTGTGTTTTGAATGTTCTATTGTGGCTGTAACATGTCACATTCCCACCAACAATGCACAGACCTCCAGTTTCTCTCTGTCCTCATAGACACTAGTCATTTTCTGTTCTTATTAATAATTTCAATCCTAATGGGTATTAGGTAATGTACTATTGGATACTGATTGAGTATCTACAGATGTTAATCGTTGTTTCATGTGTTTATTAAACATGTGGAAGCCTGTAGTTCAAGCCGCCCTTTCTTAACTTTTAATCCATTTGTAGGGGGGTTGGTAAATGGATTTTAGAAAGTTTACTGTTACATTCTGGATATTAATTCCTTATTGGATGTTTGATTTCCAAATGCCATTTCCTTCTGCTTGTTGTCTTCTTTTCCTCTCATTTTAATGAAGTCCAGTTTGCACATACATACACATACATACTTATTTTCTATGTCCTTGGTGTCTGTACTGACCAGTTTTATGTCAACTTGACACAAGCTAGAATCATTAGAGAGGCTGGAGCCTCAGTTGCAAAAATGTCTTTATAAGATACAGCTATAAAATGTATTAATTAGTGATCAGTGGATGTGGTCCCAGTACATTGTGGGTGCTGATTTCCCTAGGCTGGTGGTCATCAGCCTGAGTAAGCCATGAGGAGCAATCCAGTAAGCAGCACCCCTTCATAGGCTCTTCATCAGCTCCTGCTCCTATGTTCCTGTTCTGAGTTCTCGTCCTGATTTCCTTCGATGTTGAACAGTGATGTGGAAATGTCAGCTGAAATAAACCCTTTCTTTCCCCAAGTTTCTTTTGGTCATGGGGCCTCATCATAGCAACAGCAACCCTATGTAAAATAGCATCGTCTAAAGGAAATTCTAAAATTCAGGGAGTTTGCCTTGGTGTTTTCTCAGGGAGTTTACAATTTTATTTTTATAGGGTGGAACTTTGGAGAGAACCAAGCAAGTCCTTGGGCATCAGCATTGTTGGTGGTCGAGGGATGGGGAGCCGGCTGAGTAATGGCGAAGTGATGAGGGGCATTTTCATCAAACATGTTCTTGAAGACAGCCCAGCTGGCAAAAATGGAACTTTGAAGCCAGGAGACAGAATAGTTGAGGTAACCTCCAGTGAGATTTCTGTTCAAAATGGTGCCTTCGACCATTTTCTTTACCAAGGGAGTTGCTGTCCCTAGGTTCCCTCCTTACCCCAGTGTTAGAGTCAAGTGTTTGCTATTCAAGTATTTCTCATTCTCATCCAAGGTTTTTGTATGCATGTGGTGACATATGATTATGTATTTGATATTAAAACTTGTATTTGGAGATACAGATAACCAATTTTAAAAACATTGGTCTTAAGGAATATCAATTTTTAAAAAATAAAATTTTCTTAAGGGAAAATTAAAATATTTAACATCATATGTACACAGGGAAAACCATACAACTCACAGTTATGTTTCCCAGTAAAATATTATTTCAAAAATACCTTCTTATAGTCCTTGCAATATTGATAAAGATTTTGAGTGAAGGTTTTTCTAAGTCAGTCTTTTCTCAAAAAAATTTCAATTTTGAGAATTTGATTATTTTTTAAATGAATGTTTCACACAACCTAGGAGCCTTCTCCTCAGTTCTATCCCACACCCCAGAAGGCTTTGTATATGCACATGCATAGCATATACTTTGCTATAATAAGAGAGAAAACATACAATGACATCAGAGGTCATTCCTAATTAAAATTTGATACCTTATGCAGAGTCCTCGTATCCATTTACTGATATGTATTACAAGAGCACCTGGTAAGTTTCTGGTGCTGGGCCAGGACTAGTGTCCACAGTAGAGAAAACACTGTACCTGCCTGGCCACAAGGAAGCAGATTAGAGAAGTAATCAAAGCACCAAAGAGCAATATAATAAATCATCTAATCAGATTAAGCACAGTTAGACTTAAAATGTTAAGAAGTGCGAGTCTGACCTCATTTTGCTAACTTAGAATAAAAAGAAAGAAGTGACTGTTAAGTAAAGACATTTGTGAATGCAATGGATGTTTTGTTTACCTTATATGCTTGTCTCATTTTCTCAGTCCATAAACTTTACATTAAAATGCCTTACTGGTTCAGAAGGTTCCTTAGGGCATAGCAGTCATACTTTAGAATGAGTCTGTTGGCTGGACATTTAGCTCAGTGCCTGGGTACTCACCATGTGGCCCTGGGTTTAACTTGGCTAGAAATGTAAAGTGAAAAAGTGTTTTATGATTGAATTGCTCATTCATTCATTTATCCATTCATTCTCTTGAGTCTGAGAAAATGAGAAATTGACGTTTGAGAGAAACAGGCGCCTGTGCCTTTCTTTTCCCTGTGACCATCTGTAAGAACAAATGATACGACCCCTGACCTACTCCACTAAATAAAATATTAGTCCCTTTAATGAAATTCTTTCTCATAGGTAGAGCTCCATCTAAAAGCTTCAATTTAAATTGTGACTAGTGTGTTTATATCTTGTAATTTAACTATGAAATACTTTTGCCTAAAGAGGAAAATATGAATTATTTTCAGTTATCTTTAGACATGATTGGTCATTGTTTGCTCCCAAATGGCTCTTAAAGCAATTAAAATGTTAATTAAAGTTAGTATATAATAAACTACATTAATTAAAACTTTCATTTCAAATTGAAAAGAATGGATGTTTTGGTGTATGTTCTAAAATACCTGCTTATAGGTTCTTTGGTACATTACATGCAGGATTTCTCCAATAAATAGGAAGTCTGGCCTTTGTAGTCCTGGGTATGCTATTACAGGCCTGGGCTATGTGCTTGCTTTAGGCTTGAATAACAATGTTTATTTGATATACAGTAGGCATGCATATTGACTTGTTAGAACCATTAATGACCATTTTAGTATGAATTAAAAAATACTGTTATATCAGCAAAGTATCAACCTGAGAGAGGCTTTTAACTAAATGTATATAATTCTATGCCAGGACTTAATGATTGGTTTTCTTCCACAGAATTGTGTCCACTCTGAGCTGTCCTTAGTAATTGCAATGGAAACATCTACAATTATCCGGCAGGAGTGGTGTTGGCCCTTTCTCTACGTTTCCTCCTCAACATCTAGTGCATAAGCTTAGCTGATCATCATCCACAAAACATTACAAAATGACTTTCATTTTTCAAGCTATTTATGTAAGAAACTAACAAACAAGCACAATTTCTTGGCTTCCAACTTCTGCCACATTTATTGCAGATTCTTGTGCAAACTAACCTTACAATAGTCTTGACTTTTCTGAATTTCTATATTTCGTTTATTCTTTAAATTTCCCTAAGAGAAACCCATGAAGACTCACCCCTCCTCCCCCCTACACACACACACCCATAAAGTATCCAGTTTATGAAGAATTGGCAGTTCAGCACTGGGTTTGACAAAGGGGTCCCTGAATGCATCTCCCTAGATTGTTTTCTTGATGATGACGATACAAAAACTGATTCATAAGCATAAAAAAAAGCAGCTAATGCTGAGAGGAATGCAGAAGCAGAGCCCTCATCAACTGGTTATGACTCCAGTTAAATCATTATCCAAACAAGGTGCCATAAGTCCACTGGAGGGATGAGGCCTGTACAGTTTAACTCCTTGTGTTTTTGACACTGAAACAAGTCTCCCAGGATCTAAAGGAGCCTTAGAACTCCTGATCCAAATCACTCTTTTGTTCTCTAGCTTCTTGAAATGTTAAGCTGAGGCCTTCCATTGCAGGTGGATGGGATGGACCTCAGAGATGCAAGCCATGAACAAGCTGTGGAAGCCATTCGGAAAGCAGGCAACCCTGTAGTGTTTATGGTACAGAGCATTATAAACAGACCGAGGGTAAGCAAACACAAAGGGCAAGGTAGGCATATACTGACAAGAGCACGCAGCTTGGAGTCTAATGTAGCAACGACCAAGTTGTCTGCATGTGCACCTGTCAATTTTCAGAGTCTCACATGGTATAAAAGGTTTTCTTTGCTGTACTGAAACATTGAACTGCCCTGCAAGTCTCTTCTGTGGTACATGTGGTAACTTTAAAATACATGGAAATATAACTGATTTGTCACCATGTCAAGTTGATATCTTGCTAGTATTTATTCTGGTTAAAAAATACACAAATTCCAGAAAGGAATATAATGTGATATGTAGATTAAGCATCACTCATCTTTAGTTGAGTCTCTTGGAATCCATGAAGACTTTATTTTTTTCTAAATCTATTCTTTATATAGAATCTCTTTTCTATGCTGTCACATCATCAGATCTTAACATATTTGTATATTCTGGATACAGAAGTCTCATAGAGTTCATTCTGCTTATATACAAATCATCAGATAGTTATTTCTTAGTCAGTATACAAGTCATCACAGATCCTTGGGAACACTAAACATACTTTCTCATTTATCCCTCAGCCATCATTGTTAAAGGAATAAAAATTATATTTTAGGGGCCATCCATGGTGTTGTATTTCTGCAATCACAGATGTCCAGAGATGAGACAGGAGGATTACAAATGTGATGTTATTGATACCACAACACCCTAATGAAAATAAATTTTAAGAATATATAATCACATCAATGGCTATTATTTAGAAAGGATAAAAATTGCAGCTTAGTATATTTGATATGCCCTAGTGATGCTGAAGTGAACATATTGCTGTTAGTTCAGTGTTGGTTTGATACCTTCTTTATGCCTCACTGAAACATATCTTCATATAGAATAGTTATTAAAAGTATGTTCTGCACACTAAGAAAGTTTTCCAGAGACATCCACAAGCTCTCAGAGTGGGGTTTTCTTAATACTAATTCCCTGAGAGTCCTCAAACTCCTGAAACTCTGAGAGAAGCTGCTTCTGGGTGGAAAAGCTGTACACACATTTCTGGACCTCTGCATACTGGCAGGTCTAAGGTTGGTTGGCTTTGAAAGAAAACGTGTTCAAACAGATTTAAGATGTTAGTGTTGAAATGATGGAAGGAAGGAGGCAGCACCCTGTGAGATCAGGGTCCTGACCAAGTGAGTCTTCAGGGCTCCCGAATGCAGCACCCAGGTTTATATTACTGTCTGTCTCTTGTTGTCAAGACAGGTGTGGCTCTGGTTTGGGGTTCACAGTGCGGAACAAATGTACTGGTTCTTAATATAAGCTGTTCTCCCCACATCTGCAGTTTTTAACCATTCAGTTGTTTATTGTTAGGTAATAATTATCCATTCAGATAGAAAATCTGCCAAATGATAGGGCTGCCTGGTGCTGCATTCTTTGCAAATGCTATTCAGTTTGTTTAAATAACTACAAATCTTCTTACATTTGTTAACATTTGTTGTGTTAAACATAGACACAGCATGGTAATATTGTAAATGGCTGTTTAAGTTGAGTTACAGCATTTTTTTTGTGTGTGGTAGGGTTTATTCCATTTTTTTGTTTTATTTTAATTTCTAACTCATATCATTTAGGTTAATATTATAAACTGCTGAATAGTGATTCTTAATATTACTTTGAACACTTAAACTACAAACATTTCTTTCGATGCCAATCACAGTTTCTAATGAGCTAGGAAGATATTGTCTCATACACCTGGAAAATATTCCCCCCTTTTTTTTTTATTTGAGGCATAATGACACCTAATTTTATAGCAATTATTCCAGGATAAATCTTGCTTAGAAATGACATGTTTAGTCAAGTTAGACACATTTTGCTTTGGGAAACTAGAATTAATTTTGCATTTAAAATGAGATATTCTTTGTTAGTGGTGATTTACTTCCAAATGGAAGTAATCAGTCCTCTGGTTAGCTAAAGGAAAAACACCACAAATTTACTTACTGTAGAGTCCCTGTGTGACAGAGTTTCCTTTGTGGGCAGAGGATAAAGCTTCTGGAAAACCTCACAGAGTAGAGAAGCTGGTCTGTCCTTCTATGCTTTGACTATGCAGGGATGAAAACTCCATAGCATGTCCCTGATAATCCTTTCAGTTTAACAAAGTGAATTAGGGCTGTGCACATTTCGACTGCTGGGTAGCCCCCTTTATAGGGCTAGAGGATGGTTTGGTGTCCTCTGTGTCTTCTTAGTTATAATGTTTTTTTCTATCAGTTACCCTAAGGATATTCCATCAGTGATTTTTTTTTTAAAGCACATTATCAGGTCTGTAACTCTTTCCCTATTGGTAAAAGTGACCAACAGTTCCATGTACATTGCTCCTCTGACAGCACCAAATTGAAATCTTGTAAGATCTGAAGAAAAGTTAAAACTAGTGGTCTCTGGGAATTCCATTTCTTGATCATAGTTCTAAATTTTGTTCCACATAGTTACAAAGGACAGGCCCTGGATCTGCCCTCCTGCGTCATCCACTGCCCAGATATCTTACTATGTGGTCCTGTTTCTTGGCACTTGTAAGCTCCTCTTGAGTAAAGCAGGAGTTGACATTTTAAACTGTAAAGCTTGGAGGAAGTTGAGAGGAATAGAAATGTCATTGTACCCATCCCTTTTCCTGCCATGCCTCTCAGGAAAAACATTGCAAGAAGCTCGGATTGAAAGGGCAGTGTGGCATAGGCACCAGTCCCGGAGCTGGAGGACAGTGTCTCTCCAAAATGCTCCCATGCAGGGTGGAGTCATATGACCAGTCCCCCCTCACCCCATGCCTGGCAAGAAGGCTTTGTCAGGGAGAAGTAACACAAACATTTAATTGGAGCCAGTATGAATTTTAAATGTCTGCAATTTTCTTTAAAAGATCCAGTCAATAGCAGGAAAGGATAGAGATAACGGGTGTGAAAGGAACACTTTATTGTGCTAAGGAAATTACTTTTTTTTCTTTTTAAATATGAACGTGCTAAACTCCTTTTGGCTGACTTCCTGCCTTTAATATGTATATTCAGCTTTAACAGTCCTGGCTAAGGACTCACTACAGTCAAGTCACAAAATCTAGGCGCAACACTAAACACAGACTTCAAATATTATCCAAAGCTGCAAATCCTTCAGTAGTGAAGGAGATGTCAGAGTTTTCTTTTCTTTTATTAAGATATAAATCTCTGTCAAGTCTTCACTTGAAATGGTGAAAAGAGAAATGCACCATATAGTGATTCTTTTCCCCTGCCCCCAACTTTTAAAGTTCAAAAATGTAATTGTTTTAAATCAGTGTCCACTGCCTGGTCAGAGTGCAATGTCCTTAATGGAGGGACAATGTAAAGAAATGAAGGTTGCGATGAGCTGGCAGGTAAGTGCTTACTGTGCATTCTAAACAGACTACTGGAGAGTAATGTCCTTCACTTCTAAAAGTGAATGAGAAAAACAAAACAAACGTTTGGGCTTTCCTTCTGAAACACGTGCAGTGATCCTCAGGAATCAGAAGCTAGTATGTAACCAGGGGAAAGTACATGCCTTTCACTCCATGATAGTAAAAGCTCCCAAGGAAATGGAAGAAATTCCAGTCAGGTTGACAGTCATTGCTTTCCTGCAGTGATTAGACTCAGGTGTAGGCTTGGCTCATTAGAAACAAACCATTAGTCACTGTTTAAGAGGAGCACACGAGCTACTCAGGCCGACTTCATTGTCTCATAAGCAGCTCTGACCCCTTAAGTACTTGTTTCTTGAGGTTGGGTTGTTTTCCTTACATTTCTTGTGCCTTCAGCGCATCTTCTGTTTCCTTTTAGAAACCCCCTTTGCCTTCCTTGCCGCACAACCTTTACCCTAAGTACAGCTTCAGCAGCACTAACCCATTTGCAGACTCTCTCCAGCTCACCACTGACAAGGTTGGATAATGTCCGTTGTCTTGTAGTTGCCTTTGCAGAGTGTTTTGTTGTTTCGACTGTGCCTTTGTCCCAGTTCACTGTTTATCACACATAGTCAGAAAAACAAGAACAACAACCCATCGTGTATTCAGAGTGGACATGCACACTTTGTCCTGCCAGAGAATGTTTATATTTTTACCCGTAGTTAAAAGATTCCAGTGTTTCTCCTGCATTTTTGTTTGATTTTTTTCATGTTTAAATTTTAGTTGCTATTTGTATAAACTATTAAATACAATTTTCATAAACCTTGTATTGTCTTAAAACATCTTCAGATTTGTACACTCTGCAAATCACTCTGCAAATAATTGTGGTTTTGTGTGTGTGTGTGTACATGATAAAACCTTCTGAATATTCATAGAATACGTCTATATAAATGCCAGATCATGAAGTGTAACTGTTTCTATGCTTGTCATTTTTGTAGTGTATTCTCATATTCTAATGAAATTATAAAACCAAATTTGAAACAAAAATTTATAAAAATTCTTTTATATCAAAATTCAGTAGTAGCAAGGGAGAAAACTGTCAGAATTTTATTTTAGAGACCACTTTATGAATATTCATTAGATTTTCCTGTTACTATGTCATGGATAAGAGCAGAAGCCATACCTACAAGAATGTTTTCTGTGACCATGGGGTTACAGGATTCAAGTAAAGTCATCTCCTTTTATTCCCCAACTGACCCTTTTGCTCACACACCATTTAAGGTTTGTCTCCATGCAATATTTTTAAAGTGGGTGGGGTTATTGTGTGACATACATGTTCATTTATTTGCTGTGAGCGCATGGGGTTAGGTGATTTCATTTGACCTTTGTAAAATACATATTTTATTAACAGATTTCCAAAAGTGTCAATAACAAGCCAGTTACATGATCTTGATAGAGTCAATTAGAAGACTTAACTGCCCCTCCAGGAAGAAAGCAAACATTGGTTCTCTGATTAGTCAGTTGGCTTGGGGTACAGTTTTGCTGTACAGTGTTGTGCCTGAAATCCTGACAAGATTTTAAGATGGTCAGGTTTTTCTTCGTTATTAAGTAAAATAACAACAATAGAAGCAGCAGAACAAGGTAGAAAGAGCTACAAAATGCACACCCATAGATTTGAATAAATTTATGTTAGTCAAATAATACCTTTTGATCATGCAGAGAAGTAATTTTCTTTTTAACCAGAAAGCTTCTTAAGTACATGTCTTATCTGTTGTAGAGTGATGTCTGAATTTTGGTTGGATCAAGTGAAGTTTCTAGCGTACTTGCCCCGTTTTATTTGTACATTATTTGAGAGACTTTTATAGCACACTATTTTGGTAGACAGCAGGGATTTCATTGGCACTTGTAACTTGTATTTGTTTGGCCAATGATGTGTAAACTGAACATTGTTAGTACAGCAAATTCAATGCCTGAAGATCAATTGCCCTGAATTTGTCAGCTAGCCTCTGTCCCTTGCTAGTAAACTGTGCATTTTGAATTAGCAAAAAGATTATATTTAGTGCATGGACCTCTAGTGTTGGTATGTTTCATGGTGTTTCTACTACCAGCTAATCATTCGTGTTTAAGAGTGTCTTGTGTTAGAGCAGGTTATTTTTAGAAAATAATAAACTTGCACTTACATTACAACAGGCTATGTAAGTTTATTTTTTTCATTAAAGTGATATAAAAGATAGAAAAATATATAGATTGAAAAACCCAGAGACTGCCTGATACTAAGCATGGTGCTTTATTTGATTGTCTATGATCTTGAGACACAGGTACTGTCTTACTGTGGATATTGGAGAAGATAGCAAGGTTTAATACAAACTGCATTGTGGTAAGAACTATAAAACTTACCAGCAAGGTGGCTTAGCAGTACAAGGTGTTTGCCACCAAGACCAATGGCCTGAGTTCAGTCCCTAGAAACCACATGGTGTAGGAACCAGCTCTAGCTAGCTATTCTCTGTGTTCCACGCTCAGCATGAACGCTACCAAGTCACCCATGCTACCACGCTAAGTAAATAAATGTGGTAGAGAAGAACTAAGGAGAAAGAAGTCTAGCACCCGATTTTAAAGATTTGTCCTTCACAGGCCTTAGTGTGTTCATCTGAGCAATAAATGAGGGAATCTGGGGAGCTAAAGTATTTACAGGCCTTTCAAAATCCAACCTGCTGCCCAATAATAACTCATATAAGAACTTGATTATACCGAATTAAATTTTAAAATAGTACCAGTGGTCCTAAGTGACAAAAGGCATGTCACATCTGGCTTTGTTGAAAGGATCTCTCATGAGCCACTGTAGCAATAACAAGTTGGAGGTGGCCTTAAACCCTCACCTGACAGAACCATGTCTATTCTCTATGTTAACAAACAGGCTGTCCTAAGGAAGCAGCCTGTGTGTATACTGCTATCTCTGTGGATTTGTTCAGAGTTGTTCAGAGAAAGGATTCTAGTAGCAACAAAGGATTGTTCATGTGGGGCTGGAGCTGTGACTCCATAGAGTCACCTAGTATATGCAGGATCCTGGGTGCAGTACCCAGATCCACAAAAAAGAGGAGTAGTGTTCATGTATATCCTTGCTTACAAACTTTGTTGTTACTAGTATTATATTCCTTTATTTTGTGTGTGGGGTTATGTGGATGTGCACATGTCTGGTCTACATCATTGAGATCATAAGGCAACTTGTGGAAATCAGTTTATTCCTTCTACTGTGTAAGCCTAGGTATTGAACTTAGGCCCTTAGGCCTTGTCCAAGTGTCTTTACCTACTTAGCTCAGTGGCCCTCACTAACACATTTTAAGGGATAGTTCTTTGTTAATTTGCTTTTTATTGTTTTTTTTTTTTTTTTTTTTTTTGACAGACTTGAATGACCTATAAGTTCTACACAAATCTTTTCATTTTTTTTTCCCCAGTAGGGGAATTTGAACATTTTTCTCTCTTAGGTCATTTAAGCCTTCAAAATGAGTTGATCATTTGTTTAGATGAGCAAATAACAAGTTAATAAATTATGTTGATTCCCAAATCCTGTCTAACACTTATTATATGCACACGCCAGCTTTCTATTATTTTGAGAACATTTTAGAGCTGGCCTTTGGTTTTAGAATTACATTCTTATTTGTTTTCCTTAAAGTTTTCATTGCACATGCCCACTGAATTCTTCTTGTCCCCACAGGCACCCAGCCAGTCAGAATCTGAGTCAGAGAAGGCTGCATTGTGCAATGTTCCTCCCTCCTCTCCTTCAGTATTCTCAGAAATGGGTAGTGATTGTGCACAGCCATCTGCAACCACAGTCTCAGAGGATGAGGACAAAGAGGATGAGTTTGGTTACAGCTGGAGTAAGTTGTCTCTTTGTGATCCCTTTAATTATAAGAGGTGTTGAAATAGCTCTGGGTTTGTTCTGTATGTCTCGACTCTAGTGATAGAAATACTGCAGTTGTAGGTGGGAGAACTACTGTTTGTTTTCCTTGAATACAACCTACATTCCTGAGGCATGACATCATCTTCCTCCTTTAATTTAAATGCATGTTTCTCATAAACCCCTCATGCTTCTCATATGGAAATTATAGCAATCTAGACATCATCTCAGAATCCAGTACAGGATGGCTCTCCTGAGCAACCTCTGCCTTTTACAGGCTTCAGACTCCTCCTTGTAGTATCTGACAGTTACTGATTGGTATTATGCCCTGAAATTCTGGTATTTTGGGTTCTAGATTGGTGATTATAATTATTAAGATCAACTCTTGGGCATCTGACAAGTTGTCTCAAGTTTTAAATACAGTTCTCTCAGGTTACTAATATTGTATTACATAATGTCTGAGGAATGCTGACACAGTGCTCCATGTGTAAATTTAGCCAAAAGTCATAAATGTTTCATCATATTAAAAAGTTTAATTACAAAAATGTTTTAGATTTATGTGTTTAATTTTTATGTGGATAAATGTTTTGCCTGAATGTGTATGTGTTCAACACATGTGTGCCTGAAGCCCTGAGCAATACTAGGAAGGCCTCAGATCCTCTGGAACTAGACTTATAGGCAGTTGTGAATCACTCTGTGGGTGTTGGAAACTGAACGTGGATTTGCAAGAACAAAGAATATTATTAACACTGAGCCATTTCTCCAGCACTCAAAAAGTTTTATTTTAATAACCTAATTGTTCAAATCTACACTGCACATACTTTGGAAAGCATAGAACATGAAAGTTACCCTGCTTGATAGAAAGCATAGAACATGAAAGCCTGCTTGATAGAAAGCATAGAACATGAAAGTTACCATGCATGATAGAAAGCATAGAACATGAAAGTTACCCTGCTTGATAGAAAGCATAGAACATGAAAGTTACCATGTGTGATAGAAAGCATAGAACATGAAAGTTACCATGTGTGATAGAAAGCATAGAACATGAAAGTTACCATGCGTGATAGAAAGCATAGAACATGAAAGTTAGCCTGCGTGATAGAAAGCATAGAACATGAAAGTTACCATGTGTGATAGAAAGCATAGAACATGAAAGTTACCATGCGTGATAGAAAGCATAGAACATGAAAGTTACCCTGCGTGATAGAAAGCATAGAACATGAAAGTTACCCTGCTTGATTGCAAAAGGAGCCCAGAGATGTTTATTTAAATGATGTAAGAAAGAGTCAACATAAGTCAACATAATAACATAGGTCATTAGCCCTACAGTCATTTTCTAAGAGATGCTTTGTTGAATGTGATCACCAAATCAGAATTATCCAAGTGTTACTTTACAGGTGGTTGTTTGTTTTTTAAATCAGGTTACCATGAAACATAATGACTTAAAAAGTGAGAATTTATGACTTCTCATGTGGAATGATTGACTTGCTCATCAGGACTCCACTTCTAAGATGACTCACTGACATGGGCTTTTGCTTTGAGAACCTACTTGTGGCCTTATCTCTCAGATTAAAGCAAATAGAGAAATTATTGATCAGGAGATCATGTAGTTAGGGCATACTGCTTAAAGGCTGGGATGGGCATATTGACTTGTTCTGGCCTAATGGCTCTGTATACCAGGGAAGACCACTCTCTTCCCTCTGGGTAGCTGTCCATCCTGATGTAATGCATTTGCCTCTGTTGAGGAAGCTTCCACTGGTCAGTAAAGTAAAGAATTCTGGGTATTTTAGCTTTGTTCTCCTCTCCAAGTGATCAATTGATTTTTCTGGTTTAATCATGGTCTTGGGAGATTATAAATATAAGTCACTTCTCTTGGACCCAATGCTGCCAAGATGAACCGGTTAATAGTCTCATATTATCCTGTGTTTACCCTCAATACAACAAAACCCCTCAGCATTTGGTTTTTCTGTGAAAACTGTCTTGATGTTTAGGTAGCCAGTTTTACTCTTAGCTGCCAGAGACATTATTAAATCCCTTAAGATAAATCTAAATAAGCTTTTATATTAAAACATTTGTCTGTGAATTAACTGTAAATGCATTTGTTGTTATGTGTAGAAAATATTCAAGAGCGATATGGAACCCTAACAGGACAGCTCCATATGATTGAGCTGGAGAAAGGTCATAGTGGTTTGGGTCTAAGTCTTGCTGGGAACAAAGACCGAACCAGAATGAGTGTGTTTATAGTCGGGATTGACCCCACTGGCGCAGCAGGGAGAGATGGCCGACTACAGATTGCCGACGAGCTTTTAGAGGTAGGTGCTAGCAGTCAGTTTTGAATATACTATTGCTACATCAGATAGTTGAAACCTCAGTCTCCAGAAAGTCACCTAGACTGGTATAGTGACTAAGAAAACTGTCTGTTGCCTAATAAAACTGATGCAGTGCAGCAAGTTTGGCTCTACACCAAATCTCTACCACAGTTTACGTCCCATTAACTCACATAAAAGGCCATGACTCTGCAGCTCCAGAAACAGTTTTTGTCTCAAGATAGCAATAAACATCACACTTCAAAAACATTTTTTGTGTGCTTTATTTTTGTTAGGAATTTTTAAAATGCCAAATGACCAAGCATTCCTCAGTAATGATGCTGACCCACTGGACATTGTGGAGGTCAAATCCCTAAAGAAATAAGTATTGGGGGTGAGGTGAGGTGAGGCCAAGTCTAAGGCAGGCAGTATCTTAGCCTGCCAAACAAAGTAGATCTACTGACCATACTTTATAGTGGGTAGACATTTTTGTCTTTCCCTTGCCTCTTGAGGCAGAGTCAGCATAACTTCAGACTGCCTTTGAGCTCTTCCATGTGTTGTGATATCTGCTGTCTAGACTAGTTCTGGTCTCAGTGGCCTGATGACTGGACACCTGGGCTGGTAGCTTCATTTCTGTAGAGTGCTGCTCTGCTTACAGAGTCTGCTGCTCTGCCCTGAGCTTGACAGGAATGACTTTTGGTACCCTGTTTCCCAGAACATGCTTCTTAAAACCAAGGCTTACCAAGGTGCTCTTTGCCAGCCACAGAACCTTTATCTGTCAGCAATTTGCCTGTCTTCTCTCTTTATTGGGTCAAATGGTATTTCTATAAACTGTCCAGGCAGGGATATCAGAATTCATGCATGTTATGGTAATGTTAGCTTTAAGTATAAGATCTTCTGTATTCATATCCAAGTAATGGGTTGTGTTCTGGAGAGAAAAATTGTATATAGTATGATAAAGAGACAGGTAGATAAAATTAAAGAAATGAAGAATTTTAGGTTCAACTAATGATACTTATTCCTCATAGATCAATGGCCAAATATTGTATGGCAGAAGTCATCAGAATGCATCATCAATCATTAAATGTGCTCCATCTAAAGTAAAAATCATTTTTATCAGGTGAGCACTTTTCTGTTTGGGTTACAAAATACTTGGTAAACATTTCACCTCAATTATTTTCAATGCAAAGAAAATATTTGATATATGTCCGTTTATGACTTTGAGGTCAGAGAATTTATTCCTAACAATCTTTACGACTCTTCAAGTAAGAGGCTGGGAATAATATCATAATATGACAGACAAATGCATTTTTCTTTTAGGAATGCAGATGCAGTGAACCAGATGGCTGTATGTCCTGGAAATGCAGCAGACCCTCTGCCTTCTACCTCAGAAAGTCCTCAGAATAAGGAGGTAGCTGTAAAATTGTTATTTCTTGGGGGAGATTTGATTGATATATCCCATTAACTTATTAACCATAGTAGAACATTACAGAGATTCAAAGATTAGCTATAATCTTGACATTCAAATTTTACCACCAGACAGCACTTATGTAAATGAGCATAGCACTTTTGCAAAGGCCACCTGAAGAGCCTGCATATGAAATACAGGGTGGTCTGTTCTCTGGAAAGAAATTTCCTGGAGCTGTTACATGTGAAGACTATGGTGGAAGGTTAGGAAACAAAAGTGCTGTGGCCAGAACACATGAGGTAAGGAAGAGCACACGTCCCAGCAACACCTGAACCTGAAACTGCAAGCAATATTAAGGAGTGGCATTGGGAAAGTAGTGCAGAGAGGCAAGAAGGGGTCACTGAGAACAGAGGCGGGCTCAGGTTTGGAATCGCTGTGAAGGCCAACCCTGTTAGTTTCCATCATCATGAAAATTCTGGTTTAACTCTGTGGGAGTTCCTACATGCTCTCTGCTGGCAGAGAAATGAACCATAAGAGGCAAGAAAGAAACTCACCATGACTTAACTAACTGGGCTGATTCAAACTTCTGAAGTCCTATTTCACCCAGTTTATTTTAGACATATTTAAGTACAGTACAAGTTTGGAAAAAAGTTTTCTGGTAACAGTTACCTCAATCACATGTATATAATTAAGTTTAAAGAATGACTACATTAGAACTCTTTTGCAAAGTACATGTGACCTCTATCATTAACATGGGTTATATAGCTTAAGGACCTAGGATCTGGTGTGGTCTCTAATTTGTTGACAGGTCACCAGGCTGTAACGTACACGTGACATCTCCCCTGAAGATGGGTTCTATTGACAAGCAGTGCTCAAGATTGAGGTCTAGGGAGGAAGAGCTTAGGGTAAACACAGTAGTTTGGAGATTCAGTTATGACCTGGAACTACAGATAATACAAATTACCAGGTAGTTAACAACGTCTACTCCCATTTTTCCAGGCATTAAACAGCCAGCCATACACTTCCCTTCCACTGAAAAAACAAGTCTATGTGCTATGTGTGTTTCCTGGTTTCTTTAGTGCTTATCTGTGAACAGTAGACTTATTGCCCTCTACATAAATGAATGGGAGTTATGTTTTCAAATCTTACTCTCAGACATTTCAGGGCAGAGAAATTAAATTCGAGGAACTACAGAAACAAACAGTTTAGGAGAAAAGAGGAGAACCCATCCATAGTACAAGGAATAAAGGAAATGTCACATCAGAGGTTTTAGACCCAATCCAGGAATATGCAGGCCTCCATGAATGTTGAGCAGAAGAGCTGGAAAGCATTTCTTCAACAGACATTTCTAGAATAATTTGATGATTGGGGTAAGAATGCACAAGGAAGTACAAGGCTCTCTTCCACATGCCTTACTTCACTAATTAAACTACCAGCAAGAGCTGCTGTCTTCAGAACCTTTGCACTGGCTGCTGCAGGCGGCCTTTTGAGAAGTGGAGCACAGCAAGCCTGTGAACTGCTTCTGCTTGTACTGGGGCTGCAGCTTTTCCTGATTTCATCACCGAGCAAGCTGCAGGGTAGGAAGTATATATTCAGATATGTGGTGTGGAGTTTAGAGGCAGTTTCCCGTAGAGCATATTGCATTTGTTGGCCCTGGAGGTTGAAATACTGGCTTACAAACAACATTAGCAGAGAAGAGAGCAAAGGGCTGGCCGTGCAGTGTGAGCATGACTAGGAGGAAAATTAAAACAAAACAAAACAAAACAATCAGAAGGAAAGAACTGCAGCGAAGGAGAGCGAGGTGGCGTAGTGGATCCCAGAGGCTGAGATGTTACAGAGAGGGCCAAGAAATTAGTGAGAGAGGATGTTGGATCTGCAGCCATGTGGTGGTGGGAAGGCACATGACAACAAAGAGGGAAAGACAAAAGCTCAAAGTTAACAGAGAGTTAAGATTTGGTGGTAGGTTTTGTTTGAATTTAGGAATCTTTGGATATGTGTCTAAGAATAAAAAACAAGATACCAGACAGAAACCTTAAAATTAAAGGAGCCATGAGTTATCAGTGTCAGAAGGTGAGGGCAGAATTCATTCTTTCTTCAGTGAATGTTTGAGCAAAGGGCTTATTTACGTATAAGACAGATAAAGACATCACAACCTGTTTCAGGCTGTTTCTTCATGTTACATAAGTTTGGGTGAGTTATAGATAGCAAACTTGTACTTTCATATTGTACCAACTTTACCCCTTAAATGCTATAATTTAATAACTTTTATGGAAAGCATTCAATAGTTTCTGAATACCTGTCATAACTTGTGAGGAAAGAATGCTGCATGGTGGTTTTTTTTTTTTTGTCATCACAGGCTCCTGACACAGGTCATTCTGGAGAAAACTTCAGTGTAGGCTCCTCCAGAGTTCATTATGGAGGAAACCTCAGTGTAGGCTCCTCCAGAGTTCATTATAGAGGAAAACTCAGTGTAGGCTCCTCCAGAGTTCATTATGGAGGAAACCTCAGTGTAGGCTCATCCAGAGTTCATTATAGAGGAAACCTCAGTGTAGGCTCCTCCAGAGTTCATTATAGAGGAAACCTCAGTGTAGACTCCTCCAGAGTTCATTATAGAGGAAACCTCACTGTAGGCTCCTCCAGAGTTCATTATAGAGGAAACCTCATGTAGACTCCTCCAGAGTTCATTATAGAGGAAACCTCAGTGTAGACTCCTCCAGAGTTCATTATGGAGGAAACAATTGAGTGTGTGTCACTCCAAACACAACTGCTGTTCGGTCACACCTCCCAAGTATCTTAATGTAAAACACACATAACTATGATCAGATATTAAAATACCAGTAATATATAACATGAAATCATTCTGATTAAGTGGCTCTTACATTTGAAACAAAATGTGCTAGCAGTTACCTCTTGGATGTTTTTCTTTGTCAGATGGAACCAAGTGGTACTACATCTGCTTCAGCTGTGGACTTCAGCTCACTTACAAATGTGTGTCATCTGGAGCTTCCCAAGGTACATTTGCTTTGACCGGGAGTTAAATGATTGAGCGCCCTCACACACTGGTACTGTTCACTGGCTCCCTGTAGCATAGTTTCCAGAGAGCAGCATCTGCACCATTGGGGGTCTCCTTGGCCCACACCTAGTTTCCTGTGAGTGAGGGACTCTAGGAGTGGGCCTGGAAGTCTGCTTTAATAATCGACCTTGATTGCACCGCATAGTAACACCTGAGGACTCCTTGAGCTAATCAGTTCCTTTACTGTGACCCAACTTTTCCTGATTTTAGTGTTATTCAAAGATATGAAATGTGTCATCTCTCTTTGATTCATTTACTGAGAGGCTGGTCAGTAGATTTTTAAAGTGAAGAAACAAGTTAAAATTATTGCTGTTCATAAAACTGAAATAACTAGAAGTTATGTTAGGCTCCTGCTCAGTGAGGTGTTTGCATGGAAAAGGCCTGACTTTCAGGTTCAAATACTCCTTACTGAAATGGTTTCTGAAAAAACGTTTTCACCTGCTCCATACAGCTCATGCTGAGAAGCACGTGCACATGGGGGATCTGAACAAACAAAGAGCTCAGGCACAGGCGGTGAAGGGAGTGGGAGAGGGCAAGAGCCTTAAGCTATCAGACTATGAGCCACTGCCACCCATGCAAGAATTGTACAGTAAGCCACAGCTGCTATGAGGTCTTATCATGGGTATAAAAAAGTCGTTTTTATTATGAACTATTTTGCTTTAGACAGAGTGAACAGAAGTCATTAAAAGCTTTTCCTTCCTGCCAAAACCATTCATATATTTTAATTAGAATCCCTCCTGTTGCCATGTCAGAGTGATTATGTCCAAATTTCAGGCCTTAGTTGGTTTTAAATTTGTAAATGCCAAAGACACTATTTAATAATGCAATTATCTACCTATAGCTTAATTATAGTTAATTAAGAAGGATTTAAATGTATGCTGAAATTTTAGTATGAATTAGTTTTTTTAGTTTATATTTATCTGTAGAAAAGTTGAAAATCTGGTAAATGTCTCACATGCCCTTTTAGAGCAATTCAAAGCTTTTCTCATGCTTAGGGTTTGCTGAACTAAACAAGTGCAAGAGAGTGCTGGATGAGCTTGTAGATGAGAGGCATGTAACACTCACAGAGGACAGACAGAGCACGTGGAGCAGAGCCCTGGACTTACACCTTTCTAGCCATGACAGTTACCTAGGGCAGATTCCTACATCAGCACCTGGCTTCTCTGTATTAATTATCCTGACAAAAGCAAGTTAAGGAAAATGGGTTTATTTTGGCTCACATTACAGGTGAGTCATGGCAGCAGGAGTTTGAGGGAACAAATGGTCACATTGCATCTGTATTCTGGAAGCAAAGAAATGACTGTTGGTGCTGTTTAGTTTCTCCTTTTCATTCAGCCTAGGATACCTGGGGAATGGTGCCACCTACTTGAGGTGGTTATTCCCACCTCTATTAACCTAATATAATGCCTAACAGGCATGCATACTGGCTAGCCTCAGCTAAGTAATATCTAAACAGGAGTATCTTGAGGCTTGTCTCCAAGGTGATTCTAGATCCTATCAAATTTACAATCAATATTAATATTAGAAATATGGGGTATTGCTGGGATGAATCTGACCATATTGTTTTTTGAGAGGATTGTAGCATTTTGGAGTTTTGGATTTGAAAATATGGGAAAATCTCTGGGGAAGTATGTCCTCAGGGTCAACATGGAGAAGCACGATGTGGCCAGCTCCGCACATGGGCGTGGATCTCTGTTGTGTTGAGTTGTAGGCAGTCTACCAGTCCTACATAGAGAAGCAGAAGTGCACACAGGGAGTTCAACTAGTCCCCTTCCACTTACTTGCACTGGGTGGGCACTGGGCTATCAGAAGCCTGGGCGCCCCTGGGTGAGGTGTAAACTCAGGAAGGCAGAATTCTCAAGTGAGCCCAGAGGCCAGTGTCTCCATTCGGGGCTCCCAGGCGCCACTGCCCCCTACACACACACACATACACACACACACACACACACACACACACACAGATGAACAGAGACTGTGGGTGTGCAAGTGCTGCGCTGTGACAAGCGACCTGCCTGTGCCGTGCCAGGTTAATTGGTCACTCGCTTGACTTGGAACGGCTGCTTTTTTGAAAATGCAGGCCTCTGCCATGGAAACAAGCTCTCCACTGGAGATTAGACACAACGGCTCGATAGTTGAGATGGCGGGCCCCAATAACATGAGGAAGTCCATGATTCCAAATTGGCTTTATTTTCATAGCGGATGATAGTTGAATCTGGATGTGCACCCCCCTTAAGCAAGTGTGGGCCTGACTTAAATAGTGAGGGAGAAGGAAGGAGGGTCTGGGGGTCTGGGAAAAGGGATATGTAATTGGTTATGCCCTCTGGCCTTTAGGTAACTCATTAATATGGAAATCTCTCTAGGGCTGAGGCCTGTAGTCATGCCTTCTACCTTTGCTCTTTGGGAAGGGCTGCATTGGCCTATATGAATAAACAGTGAAGGTTAATAGAGATCTTCGCCATGTGTCAGGAACCTGGATTCTGGGAGTGCAGAGAAATAGATACCTGTCCCTCACAGGCAGTGGACACCTGTTTAGTCTCTGGGGTACTATCAGCCAGCGCTTCTACCAAAACCCAAGTCATCTTATCATGGTCCCACACAGTGGTGGCCAAGGGTACATCTGTAGCTGTCCACCAGACTTGGTAGTATGTAATACTCACCCATATGTAACTGATTTACTATGATTAAAAACTACATGATTAAAATTGTCATGAATAGCAGCCAAGGCTTGGCATTGGGAGAGATCAGGAAGGCTATTGATGAAGGAGCAGCCTTAGCTTTAATGGAGATCCTCAAGTTTGAAGAGGTTATGGAGAAAAGCTGAGTCTTGGCATCATAGACTCTAATAGCAATTGGTGTCAGGGTATCTTCAGTTGCAGAGGAGGTCTCAGCATTAAAGGGTCATAGAGAGAAGCTGAGGCTTGCCACCATGATGCAGAGGCAAAGGCCCTGAGAAGAGACCAGAATAGACTATTTTGGCATTGAAGCCTCAGTTATGCTGAACATTCCAGTATTGAAGGGTTTATGAAGAGGAACTGAAGCTTGGCACTAAGGGAGGCCACTACTGAACATACAGCCTTAGCTGCAGTAGAAATCCCAGAATATTGGAAATACCTGGACTATGGGATAACTATCAGAGAGTAGGAGGTGAGGAATGGAGTGGAGTGGGCTGAGCTGAGGAGATGAGCTGCATGTGTGCTGGACAGCAGAGCTAAAGAGGTGTGGCTTTCAAAGTCCAGAAGTTCCTGATTGAGTCCACGATGTTGGCCTCTGACCTGTCTACACTATTGAGGTTTGGTTTCACTTTGATCTGTTACTGTGCCTTGGGTCTTCTCTCTTGGAATAACAAATATGAAAGTTGTTTTTGACTTTATTTTCTTTTTGGGAGGGAGGTTGCAAGGGAGATGAGTGGGACCTTGGACTTTTTAAGTTTTAAAGATGGTGGGGGCTTAAACTTCTACAGTGTTTAATATTATGAAATTACATGAGATCTTGGAAATAAAAAAATGTATGGTTGAATAGTGGTGTGTTTGTATGTTAACAAGTGGTCAATTGTGCTATTAATTTGACATAAATTATAATCACCTATAAAGAGAGAATCTCAGTTGAAGAATTTTCTCCATCAGACTAACATGTGGCCGTATCTTTGGTGCATTTCCTTGATTAACAATTGATGTGGGAGACCCCAGCCCACTATAGTCAGTGCCATTCCAAACAGGTAGTCCTTACTTGATCAGAAAGGAAGCTGAGCAAGCAATGAAAAGCAAGCCATTAAGCATTGTTTTTTTATGGTCCCTAATTTAGTTCTTGGTGCCTCCCTTGAGCTCTGGAACTGCTTTCCCTTGAGTATGAACTGTTACCTGGAAGCATAAGATGAAATAAACCTTTTCCTTCCCTAAGTTGCTTTTGATTGATATTTTATCTCAGCAACAGAAAAGCTAACTATAATACTCTTCAAAGCAAAGATTAAAAAATAGTACTCGCTGGGTAGTTATAGTGACACACACACCTATATACATACACACACACATACGTACAAATACATAATGTATCTAGTATCTGGTATATACACACACAAGCGCATGCTAATTATTGAGTATTAATATCATTTTTAGAAAAGAGTAAAATATCTCATTGCTAATACTAGTGTTCTTTCTTCCTGCCTAAGTACACCTTGTTGAGTTATTCCATACATGTTTACATTATCTTTATCCATTACTTTTATCCAAGGTTCTGAGCAGTGAATAAAAGTCATGCAAACACGTATGGAATAACTCAACAAGAAACCTTTCAAAAACGTTCATTGTCAAACAGGTAAATCAGTGTTCCTTTTCTTGACATTTAGTAGTGAGGTAGACAGAAGCCTGCTTTGTCCATTTGACACCCTGAGAGATCTCAGATGAATTGCTAAGCTTATTAACCTCTGTCTTCTGAACCTGAGGTTGCCCTAGTCAGTTACTGCTGAGTTGGAAGAGATCCACAAGATTCCTTCATCCTCTACCAGAAAGCTTTGTCTTGCCTTTACCCTTCTGCTGATTGACTGATAGATGTTTATTATGTGAATTTCTCTTTCTGATGTTATCTGTTGAACATCGTCTACATTGGAGAATGTCTGTCCACACAAACTTCCATTTACCTGGCAGTTTTATGGTAAAGTAAAATATCTGGGAAGTGGAATGTATTCTTTTCCTCAACTGTCAAGGGGGATAAAGAGAATATTTAAGAATCTTATAAAATAAGCTAGACAAAGAGGCAAAAATCATTATTTTCAGCATTTTTAACTATGAACATTAAGTCATTAACTTCTTTGGGTTCATATTCTTTATCTATAAGGAAGAAATTGCACATTCATAGTGGAGAAACTATTCTGAGGGTTAAGTGAAATAACATATGTAAAACATTTGTCACCATGCAATTTCCTGTAATTGTTTTCATAAACATTTTTAAACTTGTGAGGTTCTGAATGGCCTATAGAACGTATCCTTGAAAGTTTCCATTATGGAGATCTTTATGAAAACAATGATAAGTGGTACATCCTATGAAGCCTGTGTATACCTCACTCTGTGAAGATGGCATGAGACCTAAATTCAGGGAAGCAAAGACAAACAAACATAGCAAACAAACAAACATTAAAAAAAAAAAAATGAAAAAGCCAAGAGTCTTCTAACACTGATGGCTCATCACAAGTCCTTTCTCCATTAATTCTTCAGAATTTTCCAAATTTTATTTGAAAAATAATTTAATAGTAATAGAACATTTGTTCATTATGACATCTGCTGTGTAGTAACTATGAAATATTGCCATCAGTGCCCCACTCTTTGTGGATAGTCTCTTCTTACCTGAGGCCACATTACTGAGGTGTTCCTGTATGTTCCACTGTTCCCTCCCATGGTCATAGCGTGAGGTAGAAGTCTAATTATTAAGCAGGCCATTTCTAGCTCCATTAAATTGACTGTCCAATTGCTTTTTTTCTACTTTTAAAAGAGAAATACCAAGCCAGTCGGCGGTGGTGGCACACGCCTTTAATCCCAGCACTTGGGAGGCAGAGGCAGGCAGATTTCTGAGTTCGAGGCCAGCCTGGTCTACAGAGTGAGTTCCAGGACAGCCAGGGCTACACAGAGAAACCCTGTCTCGGAAAAAAAAAAGAGAGAGAAATACAAATATAAAATAAACCTGTTATGTGTATAATCTACAGCCTCAGTGGCTTTCTGTGATGCTAATTCAATTAATCAAAAAACTTTGATCAGAAATTTATTTTTAGTACTCTTTACCCTAGAAAAGTAAGTATACATTATAGTAAGTAACAGATTTTATGATTCTTAGAAATTGGTGTTACATTCATGTGATTTTACATAGAAGAAATCCTCAGGCAAAATTACAAGTTTTTCTTCTGAATTTTAGAAAGCCTTTCACTTTCTGACAATAACAGTAGCTTGTTCATTTATGTCTCACTTGTAATTCTTGTTGACAGTTCTTACTGTATAACTTTATGACCCTGCAGCTGGAATTGTTCCCACTATTGCTCTTGTAGCTCTTGGGTTGATGGTATGCTGGCTCATCCTGGCTACATATCTTGACATTAAATGAGTTCAAGTTTGCTGACTGGCCTTCATTTACTTGTCTAGGATCACGGAGGTTTAGGCATTGCTGTCTGTGAAGAAGACACACTCAATGGAGTCATGATCAAGAGCCTAACTGAGCATGGGGGAGCAGCCAAGGTGACAGTCGTAACTTCCTTGCTGCTGAGAAGTGCTGGGGTGGGGACTGTTGCTCTGAAACAGTTACTCAGGTCTTCCACATTTCACCGTAGGACGGAAGGCTCAAACCTGGCGATCACATCTTGGCTGTAGATGATGAAGTTGTTGCTGGGTGTCCGGTTGAAAAGGTATATTTTGCAATAAAGGCTGTGACACTGCCAACCCATCCTTTGGCCTGGCGCAAGTAAGGCCATGGGAATTAAGACTGGGTAGATATGCAAAATAGGTTCTTGTTTTCAAAAGGGGGTGTTCCTCAGGTCCCCCAAATTTTGTTTGCTATTTTCTAATCAAAGTGATCTTATGATTTTATTTGATGAATTATTCAGTCTTCACTGTTATTTCTGATAAATGTGACTTCTGGTTTCTTTTGAGAAACCGGGAACCACTGAAGAGTAGCTCAATTCATGTTGAGTATACGGACATATTTTCTCAGGTAGCTCTTATGCATGTTACTATTTAATAGATTTGAATATGCAGCCATCTTTTAGTGTTGAACAGCTCCTTGAATCTATAGTGTCAATGATGTTATTGTATATAAGTGTCAGGGGAAAGCTTTATTTTCCGTGGGATGTGCTACCATTCCCATATCCCTTTCTGGGGATAACCAATTTCTACATTGGTCAGCAAGAAACTTAAAGCTATTTTACAATCTTTCCATTATAATGATTATATAGCTTGAATCCTTTAACCTATAAATCTGGTTTTACTTTGAGTTTGCCTTGACTTTACTGTTGTTGAGTTTACAGCTCTGCTTTTAACGTGTGCTTATCAGTGTGTTCCTATCTGCTCAGAAAGTTTTGTGGAAGCTGCATCGGATCCCTTGCAGAATCAGAAAGCAGGCAAAATGCTTACTGTGTCAACTAGTTTTATAGGGATTCAGAAAAATGGACAACAGTGATTAGAAGTGTAACAAGTTGAAAGCCGCTCACACATTTTACTAACATAAAGAAGAATCTTGACAAAGCTAGTGTAGAAGGAGAGTAGAAACTGACCATAGCTGTCATCTCATTGGACAGTTGAAGGACTAGAGGAAACATTTTTTTCTTGGCTTCTCTAGGAACCACAGGGAAATCATTTGTCTCTTTATTTTTTTCTTGATGACAGATGAGTTAGAGCCCAGAAACATTGGGTTTGGGGAGTTAACTCAGTCAATAAATTACCTAAAAATCTGTATCAGTGGAGCTAAAGCCAAAGTTCTGTTCCTGACACCCATGTCATGGCAATCTACATCTGCCTGTAACTCCAGCTCTAAGGATTCTGAACCCTCTTCTGCAGTCTAGAGGCACCTACATATATGTGTCACACACACACACACACACACACACACACACACACACAAGTAATAAATAAATAAATAAATAAATAAATAAATAAATAAATAAATAAATAAATATTCAAACTCGAAAAACCTAGGTTGGATAGTCAGATCCCATGTTGAAAAATAGAGGAGTGGGAGAAGAAATATCTTGCTGGCAGGCTGGCAGGTTGGCAGGCCAGCTTCTGTAATTCTGGGATGAGGAAACAGAAACCAGAAATCCTTTGGGATTCACTGTGCATCCAGTGCAGCCTGGTCAGTGAGTGCCAGTAAGAGATCCTATGGCTTCCACATACCCACGTGTGTGTACCTATGCACACACAAACATTCATACACATTACTGTGTACATGTGCATACACACACACAAATAGCAAAAGAGAGTCTAAGCATTCTGCTAACTTTAATTTGTGTGTTTACTCATTTACTCATTATCTTTCAATTTTGTTTTCCTTCATATCAATATCTGGCCAGTTCATCAGCCTTCTGAAGACGGCAAAGGCAACTGTAAAACTAACTGTTCGAGCTGAGAATCCAGGTTGTCAGGTTGTTCCTCCAGCAGCTGTTGCAGTGAGTGGAGAAAAGAAAGACAGCTCCCAGTCTCCTGCAGTCCCAGCTCCAGATCTGGAGCCCATCCCAAGTAAGGACTGTGTCACCAGAGTCTTATACATACATATGGCAACCCCAATACAGCGTTTTCCTTCAGATCATTGCTTAAACAGCATGAAGTCAAAGTGTCTTTGGTTAAAAGAGGACACAACAGAGTGAAGTGTGATCCTTAAGCAGTAAACCTGCATGTATAAGTTACCCAACTATGATACCTTAGGAAGCCACTGCATGTGTCTGCCTTAGCTTCTCCCTCTCCAAACCAAGGAGGTGATTTTTGCTCCCAAGTTTTTGCTAAGGGTTTGTGCAATTACAGTGTCCAAGTATGGAATCACCGAGTTTTGTAACGTCTACTGTTGGAATAGGAAAGAAGCTCTTAGCTTCAGTTTTGTGTTGTATGAAGAGGTGCAGAATGATCTGTTTCACAGCTAGGATCAGTACTGGCTTTATTACATGAAGCTTAAACTGCAGGCTACTGCTGTATATCTGATAGCTCTAAGTTGGAGGCTCAGTGGATATGGAAAGCTCACATCAGATGGGTTAGTCAGGGCCAAGTCTGTCTTGTGTCACTAAATGACAGTTTCATATATGGATAAAATTATTACTTGACTTACTTTTTAGAAAAAAGAATACTCATGAATAAAAAAGTAAATAACTCCAATTTCTCTAAAGCATTAGTTAGAAATGATGTAAACATTGCCTTTTCTATAGGAGGTGGGACAGCAAAGAGATAGTCTTTCTGAAGTATTTCATTCGTTTGATAGTCTGTTAAGGAAAAATGAGCTGAAAGCATTCATAATACGCCTATTCAAAAAAAAATCTTAAAGTGAACTATGTTTGATTACTGTAATCCTGTGTTTACAAGGGCTAAGATTCATTGAAGTAACCATTAAAACTTTGGGGAAGACTTTCTTATTTAATGTTTGATCCTAAGTAGCATTGTGTATAAAATATGATACTTTCAATGAAAACTTAGTATAAGTGAAAATATCATGCACCTGCTTTTACCATTTCTGGAGCAAGAGCATGGACTGTTTCTGACTTCCTGGAAAGAGAATAGCTTCTCCACAGCACATACTGAAGAGTGGTGCTCTGAAATCTACTTTTTCCTGGGTCATAAAACATGTGTTGTGTGTGCACTCAGAAGACAAGCTGTGGGATTGTACTTTTTATTTTTTCACAACATAGTCTTATCTCCCCAATTCAGAAAGGTATGTAGCAGGATTTGATGTCAGAAGTATAAAAATATCAAGTAAGATTCAAGGAGAAAGATTAGAAATGAATAAAATCAATATTTTTGCATGTATTTATAAATGCTCAGAATCAGTGACATGAGAGGAGACTCTTGAGAAAACACAGAAAATGAAAATAAAAACTGTGATACCGTGGTGTAGCCCCATGACCAGAATTCATGATGAGCTTCGTCCCTGAGTGCTAGAGAGTCTGTGCAGGCCAGCCTTTCTCTCAGTGTGGTGAATGCCTCTTCCAAAGAACATGTTTGGCTTTGGTGAAGTGTAGACTACTAAATTCAAACTAGAGACTCAACCCAACTCTAATTTGTTTTTCCTTCATACTCTGTCCTTTTTACCTTCAGCAACTTAAAAAATACAAAATAACAAAAACTAAACAAGTAATTCCATACCAAGCCCCTAGTTTAATGATGATGAATTAGTCATACCACTTTGATTATTTTAAACACAAAAGAACTAAAATAATCAAGGCATATTTGAAAGTATCTTTCCCCTAATCTTTTTCTCCATCCTCAAAGGCAATTTGTGTGTTGAATTTGGCATGTATGTTTTCTAAACATGTTTTACTTGTGGCTCATTCATTCTGAACTCATTCCTAGGTACAAGCAGGTCCTCCACACCAGCAGTCTTTGCTTCTGACCCTGCCACCTGCCCTATCATCCCTGGCTGTGAAACAACAATTGAGATTTCCAAAGGCCAGACAGGACTGGGACTGAGTATTGTTGGGGGGTCAGACACACTGCTGGTAAGTATTTTACTCAGAGAAGCTCCATCACAGGAGCCCTCAAATGCTCCAAGAGACTGTGAGGAGATTTCTGTCATTTTTATTAAATCTGATGTGAAGGCTGAAAAAAAATATATCATTGGTAACAAAAACTTGGGATTATGACTTTGACTAAGCCAAGACAGACTTAAATAGACTCTGTTACACATAAGATCATCAGTTTACCGGCCCTTGGCTTTACTTAACTTCCTCTTTACTTATACCCAGGTTATCTCAGCCCCATGTTGAGAAGAGTAGGAAATATTTGATATACAAATTTTTTATGTGTCAAAATACTTTGATTCTTTTCATTTGTAGATAAGGTTGCTATATCTCTGATATATTCATGAGTACTTTATACATCTCATGAGTTTTATGTTCAGATTTCTTTGTCCCTAGAAAAAAGTATATGCTTCTTTGAGCTTTTTAAAGAATTCATATCCATAGGTGTTTTCTTACATTATGGTGCATGGCTCACATAGGACCCAGCAAGTGCATGTCCTTTCAGTTGTCTATCATAGTACAGTGTTTTTTGTTCTTTCTTCTCAGTATTCCTAGGGAGAATGTGTAACAATGCTGTATGTTATGTTTGGACTCTAGGGTGCTATTATTATCCATGAAGTTTATGAAGAGGGAGCAGCATGTAAAGATGGAAGACTGTGGGCTGGAGACCAGATTTTAGAGGTATCAATGCTTCTTTTTAACCTAGTGGAAAAGCAAAGGCCATGGGTGATGAGCCTTACGTCCTTCGTTCTCTTCTTCCTTTCTCCTTCCTCCCTTCACTCATCTCACTTGGCTCCTTACCATAGCAACCTGTTTCTGCACAGGTAAATGGGATTGACTTGAGAAAGGCTACTCATGATGAAGCAATCAACGTCCTGAGGCAGACTCCACAGAGAGTACGGCTGACACTCTACCGAGATGAGGCCCCATACAAAGAGGAGGATGTATGTGATACCTTCACCATTGAGCTGCAGAAGAGGCCAGGCAAAGGCCTTGGGTTGAGTATTGTTGGCAAAAGGTATGTTGGAGAGAACCAATTCGGGGTGCTTTTGAAACTGAATGTCACCTTAATTGAATATAGCAATAGTTTATGTTCTGCCATTTTAGACAGTGTGAATCAGTATATTACAGGGTTGTATAGTCTTCAGCAAGAGGTCAATTGGTATGAAGTATCTGTTACATCTTGAGGCTAAGTTAAATAAGAAATAATTCTTGACCTAGGAAAAGAATTATTAAAGGCTGGAGACATGGCTCAGTGCTTTAGAGCATTCGCTGCTCTTCCACAGGATCTGGGTTCATTTTCCAGCCCCCTTACTGAGTGGCTTACAACTGTCTGTAACTATGACTCCAGGGGTACCCGCTCTTCTCACCTACTCACACACAAGTGGCATTCACATGCATGCAAAATAACAACACATAGTTAAAAATTCAAGTCTTTTAAAAAATTAATCCTCTGATGAATGAAACGCTAATGCTTATAGCAAATGATTTTATTGAGAGCAACTGAGGCACGTGGGGGGCTAGAGAAGAGAAGGGACCAACTGACTTTCCTATTTAAGAAAGTGGACTGCTGACAGGGTTCAAGATGAATCTAACTTAAGACTTCAAGTGGTCAGTGATAGTTGTTCTGTTATAGATGAGGGAGGGTAGATAGTCTAGGGACAAGAGTTGTCCTATAAGGCATGTGCCACCAGCAAAGAACTGAAAGCATAAAGCAGGGCTTGGGAACCGATGAGTGACTATTGTATTATTGAAATACATATGTAATATCTAAAAAAGTATTGGATTGTAATTTATATTGACTAATGTTTATAGAAGTCATACTAACCAGTAGTGAGTTCCATAAACACTTTTTCCTTGTGTGTTATAAGACAGTTAGGATCAGAATCTATCAAGTAGTTAAGCAAATGAGTCAGAACTCAGAAGCAGGGTGTGTGTAATCACCAGTGGCTCTGAGTTACCTCAGCTCTCTTTACTCATCACAAACCCCAGTCTCAAAGCAGCCTTGCACTGAGGCCCCGTCTGTGATGCATGATAGCCTCCTCCACAGCCATGCTTATGTTTTGGCATTGAAAGGATATATTTACCAGTTTATTTTTGCAGAAAAAATTGAAGACAACTTTATCTTTAATGCACAGAGAAAGTGTGTGATGCTACATGAATCTCAGTGGAAATATGTCTAGGGAAATAGGCTGTTTTGGATTTTGGCACTATACTCTTATTCTTGTAAAATCACTTCAGTTGCAAGGTTGCTGTGGCCTGCAGCATCACCAGAGCACTAAATAAACTTTAAGTCCTAACCATTGTCCCTTTAGAACATCCAAGGAGACCATCTAATCCTAACATGCTATGTAGAAAGGAGAAAATCCATGGTTAGGGACATTTTATAATTACGTGTAATGTTTGAAGTCCTCTTGTGCAATGAAGATTTTACTATACAACACTGTTTGTACTTATTTTTATATCTTAGTCATATAAAAGTATCAGTTTTACAGTTTTGTGAAACAGGGAGAATAAGATTAATGTTTTGTTTTGGATAAATCTGTTTTATGTAAAAGTTAACTATAATGACACAAAACACGTTGAGGTAATGGTGGTTAAATTTTAAGTAACAGTTTCAGTCTCTGGTATAGATCTATCATTTATTTTCAGTAGTGTTAATGATAATCTCAGCGTGACCACATGACTACAGGAGAGTGTCCATAGAAAACTTCAGTGTTCTGTGCAAAAGCTGTACACTCAATACCCAGCCACTGACACCTTGGTGGGTTTTTGTTTTTGTTTTTTTGTTTTTGTTTTTTTGTTTTTGTTTTTGTTTTGTTTGTTTTGTTTTGTTTTGTTTGTTTGCTTTTACCATTTTTCTAGATGTATGGCCCATAAAGCCATAAAATAAGAATTTTGTTACTCATTTATTCAGAGTACATAACAGATGAGGATGAGATATGCCTGTGAGAGATACTTTCTGTCTATGAAATATTCCTTTAAAATATAATTCACTGTTATTCTCATTCTGTTAAAGCTGCCCCAGTATTGCACAAAACTGTAAAGCCTCTTAAAAATAGAATAGACACTATTTTCACTTAGAATAATTAACTTTTGATTAAATAAGCATTGCATTGCACTGAGTACCAGGCTTAATGCTGAAACCCACTGTTGCTTGCAGAAATGACACAGGAGTGTTTGTATCAGACATTGTCAAAGGAGGCATTGCAGATGCAGATGGGAGACTGATGCAAGGGGACCAGATTTTAATGGTGAATGGAGAAGATGTCCGTAATGCCACCCAGGAGGCAGTTGCTGCCCTGCTTAAGGTAGAATCAAGTAGCATAATTTTGTATCTGTGTTAGTAATCATTTCTGATAAAACAGAAGTGTGATACCATATCTGAACAATTTATGTCCATTTATTATATTGTTTCTAAATTTGCTTAATAACTTTGTTATTGGTAGTATTCATGACTTGAGTACCTGAAATGACAGCAAATCTTTAAAGTGTATATTCAGAACACAAAAGTCTTTTTTTTTTATTGAATATTTTATTTACATTTCAGATGCCATCCCCTTTCCCCATTTCCCCTCCCTAGAAAACCCCTATCCTGTGCCCCCTTTTGCTTTTATACAATTTTTTTTAAATGTTAATCAAAGGCTTTATAAGTATGGTAATGCTCAATCAGAAGTGTAACCCAATACTCAACCTAGGTATATAAGCTATCTTTGACTGGTGGAGACACGTGAACTTCTGCCTCCATGCCTCCTCTCTCTTTCTCTCTCTCATCACCTAGCTTCTCCTCTACTTCATCTTCTCCTCTCCTTACTCCATCTTTTCCTCTCGGTGCTCCTTCCCCCTTAGCTCCTCCTACATATCACCCTTCCTGTTAAAATAAAACTTTTCTCTCAAAGTAAAATTAGAGCATAATTATTCCTATTTGTACCAGTAAGGTACAAGATAGTCTTAATATATGTTCTTTCAAGTTCCTTTCTGGATTTATTTTTATAGCTTGGTAGTCTGTCATCTGATGCATTGGGAGCCCACAGGATCCCCACAGCATCACAGGAGGCAATGTTTTCTGACTTGTCTTTTTCAGCTGCTTCATGAATCCCTTTTCTAGGCACAGCACAATTGGTATTTTGTCTTGTGACCCTAAGTGGCAGAAATTCCCTCTGCTTCACACAAAGGAGTATGTAGCCCAGTTCCCATCTGACTCAACAGCATTACTCCATTTTAAAGTTAGAGTAAAACTATCCTCCAGTGGGTCCTCCTCAGCATCAAAGGGAGCTTAGTCCAGACTCACCTATTGCACCAACACTAGGAATTACACCGACAGTTTTAAGGCTACTGCCTGGCATCACTTACACTAGGGTTTTAGCATCTCTAGTGCTGTGACACTTCAATACAGTCTCTCATGTTGGGGTGATCCACAGCCATAAAATTATTTTTGTTGCTACTTCATAACTCTAATTTTTCTACTGTTACAAGTTATGATGCAAATGTCTGCTATGCAGAATATTTGATGTGTGTGACTCCTGTGAAAGGGTCATTTGGCCCCGAAGGAGTTGTAAGCCCCATATTGAGAACCAGATTTAGTTCTTCAGTGCTTTTTACACCGTGAAATGGGTCTCCTCAGAAGAAAGCTCATCATGAAGAGCTGTTCTCTTTGGGAAGGTGGATTCATCTCCCTCTGAAAATAATCTGAACTACAGAATATTCACCAGAACACCACTTGTGGGAGGTAGAGTTTCCCTGTTAGGAAATGGTTCAGCTTTTAGAGAAGACTGTGTTATCAGCAAGGTAACTTACCAGTAAGTTTTACTTACTGCATTGTCTTTTGCCTGATGCATTTTTTTACCTGAAGTTTTATTCCATATGGACTTGAAAACACCATCATTGCTCATTTCCCATGTCTGGGTTTGAGTGAACACAGCCCTTCATAGCTGGTAGGGCTGCTGTGGTATCTCTCAAACTGGACTCCCAGAGGCCTTTTCCAGGTGGAGCTTCACCTTAACCTCTGTGGTTTGGATAAGATCTAGCACTATCATTAATTAATAGCTATCATTAGTTATTAATAGAACACAAATTAAGCCTGTTATCTATTAAAGTCATCCAAAAAAAGTGAGCAGAATTTTTTTTATTTTTTTTTATTTTTTGGTAAAGACATGGGATTGGTATTTGAGACAGAGTCTTGCTGTGTAGCCCAGGCTATGCTACAACTCACTATGTAGCCTGCGGGCCTGAAACAATGACCTTCCTACCTAACCTCTTGAGTGCTAGGAAACCATGTCCAGCCCATAACCAAAATTCCTTAAGAAAGAACATCTTCCTTTTGTAGATAAACTGGGAACAATAGTTAGCAGTGTAAGCCTGAGGGATCTTACAGAAAGGGAAAAGCAAGTCTCGTTGAGATAACATAAATGGTTTTAAAGTCAGTTCAGCCAGCCATTTTAAAAATGAGTCAGGCCATATATAATAAGAGCCATAAACATGTATATGTTGTGTGTTTGGCTAGCTCCCGATTGTTGCTGTTTTGTCTAATTTTTTTTTTTAATTTTGAAAGAGATGGTCTTTAATATACAAAGAATTTTGTACATAAGTTTTATTGAAGGGGTTTTGCAATAATAGAAAAGCTGTCTCTAAAAGCGCAAGCCCTCAGACACCTCCCTGCATCACCTCCATTATTAGACTACACTGCATTTCTTACCTAGAGTTGGCTCTTAAATGACTTCAAGGGAAGTGCAATTGTAACGTTACCACTGTAATATTTAAGTATTATGAGTGGGTCTGCTCAGCCACCATGCATCAAGGAAATGGGACTGAATTACTTGAGTACCTTTTCTACTAAGGAAATGTAAGTTGTGTAGCTAGTGGTTTTATAGCTTTTGTTTGCATTGTAAACCGTGAGTATGCCTGGCTCATTTGCCCATCTTCAGTTATGCTGTTTCTTGAGAAATTACTTAATTCTCAATTTCTATTTGTCTTGGTAGGCTTGATCTCCGTGTAAATTGTGGAACACTGGAATGGACACTTTTGACTGCTATATTGCTATTCTTATGAGTTTAAATGTTTAAAAACCATTGTTTAAAAAGATTGGGATTGCCCTGTCTATGGAAATCACAAAAGGAATGGATATGCCTTTAATTTTAGACCATGTTTTTCTAAAAATGATTATAGAATTTCATTTTAACATCTTCACAACCCATCTCCTTCAGTGTTCCCTAGGCACAGTAACCCTGGAGGTTGGAAGAATCAAAGCTGCTCCATTCCACTCAGAGAGGAGGCCTTCTCAAAGCAGCCAGGTTAGTAGCTGAGGAATTTAAGAAGAAAACCAGTCCACATGTGAGAGACTGAGGTCAGAGGCATCCCCAGAGAGTCTGCTTAGGGTCACAGATGTAGGTACAGCCCTCTAACAATGGGAAGTAAGTGTCAAGTTTGACAAGAAGAAGAGAAGCATGTTGGGTAGGACCACTGTACCCTGAGGGCTCTCAACAATTTGTTTGTTTCCAACAAATTGTTTCCAACAGTCTTCTTCCTCAGTCTCAGAAGTTAGCCACCTGATCAGTGTAGACTAGTCCAGTCAAGGTGATGTACTCTTAAGATACTGTCAAACAGTTATTGATCAGTATTTAACTAGAAAACTCCCAAGTAGGTGATTGAAAATCGTCTCTATATAGAAATATTAATGGGCTAAGGAGATAGTGCATTCAAAGTTTGGATGAGGGCTTAAGTGAAATCGCCAGAACTCATATGAAAAAGCCAATTTTCATGATGCTTTCAGCCCCAGTTCTGGGTTGGTAAAGCAGCTTGGTGCTTGCTGACCTGCTAGCTTAACCACATTAGCAAGTCCCAGGTCCCAGTGAGAAACTCTGGCTCCGAAAGCAAGATGGGTGCATCATGAGAAAGGTATGTAAGGTGGACCTGTGGCTTCCACATTCATGCATGTTTATACGGACGTGTAGGTCTCCTACACATAGATCCGTGAAAACGCTCACACACACAAATACAACAAATGCATGGCTCTTGGCAAGCCTTTTTTCTCAGTGTTATCTTTGGATGACAGAAACTCATTTTCATGAATCTGTTCATAAAGACCATTTACTGACTTTCTTAATTACTGCCATTGGGTTCTACTCACTGGCCCTCATTATATAGTTTTAAGCCCTCAGTATTGTGTAGTAGTTTAAATTCAAAGAGAGTTAAGTCTTGAAAGAGATTTGGGAAGACTACTGAAACTTTATATAGGTTGAAATCAGTTTCAACTATCCTTCAGTCTTCAGATTATCTTCAATTATTTGTCATTATTCCTTAAGACAAAGAAACAAAACAAACCAATAAGTATGTTTAAGTTGCCTTTAAAATTACCAGATGCCACTATTGTTTAACAATGTTGTTTAACCATGTTTCTCTTTAGAGGAGATAAACACATGGAACTGTGGAATGGTTTGTACTTAGGGGAATTATGAATTCCCATGCTGCCTGTGTAATAATCACCATGTATTTTAGGTGAACGAGAGCAACCTATCATCCTTCACTCTCCCACTTTCTGGAATGAATACATCAGAATCACTGGAAAGTAATGCGAAGAAGAATGCATGTAAGATTATTTTATTTTATTTTATTTTATTTTATTTTATTTTATTATTTTACCACTGAGCCAGTTTCCTCGCTCAGACCATCCCGTCTCCTAATGTAGATAGAAAACTTGCACTAGCCAAATCCAGACCAAATAGAGGCATGCCCTGTGCCAGTTTCCCCCACTTAACGTTTGCCTTACAAGTTATAGATGAATCTGTAATTTTTTCTTACCAAGCAGGTAAGTTATTTAATTTTGTTTCTTTTCTCTGTTGAATGTAACTTCAGTAAATCAAAAAATACCAATAAGCAAATTCTTCCTTTTTCCATGAAGATTACAAGAATTTTGAGAAAATCAACACAATCCTCCTGTGTTTTAATTACATGCAATCACGGCATGGAGGGTTTCTGGCTTTGTGCGTTGGTTGAGAGTTTTTCAAATTGAAGAAACTCACCATATGGCAATCTCTATTTGCAATGTGACTAATATTCTAGAAATTTAGACACTTAGTGCATAGATTTTTTTAACTCATCCATAACTATTCCTCTGAGCTGTGTGAGCAACTTTATATCCAAAGCATATTCTGTTCTTAATTCAGTTGGAGTGGATCGTACAGTTATATAATCAGAGCTGAACCCAGAGGGAAGAATGGTATGGCATGCACATTTTTCTCCTCAAGGAAATGGAGTTCTGGGTGAGCTGGATTTAATTGTGTGCACTGTTGATAGCCAAGTGTCCCTTTTGTAAAAGGACATCCATGCAGTGCTATCCAGCTTCATGCATTGGCTACAGTGGGAATAAGCATAAACATGGTTTAACAACCACATTTTATCTGCTTTTGCCTTTACAGTAGCATCTGAAATTCAGGGATTAAGAACAGTCGAAATAAAAAAGGTAATTTGCTATCTTGCAAGGTATTTTTGATTGTATCTTGTTGAATATTTTATAGTCCCCATCAGAAAAATATATATGTACATTGTGAGCAATGGAAATAATACAGTTCAATCATTGCCAAATTTCTTAGCCATAACAAAATTACTTACATTTTCATATATTTAATAAGTAAATTATAAGTAATTTATTCATTATTTATATTTTATACTGTCAAATAGAATTATTCTGCCCCTATATAGAATAATTCTCTGTCTCTTATTTCTTGTACTGATGAATAAGTGTTTCTTTAGGACATCTGGCCTGATAGGCATGTCCAAGAGACCACAAGGGCATGGTTTGCTGAGACCTATGATATAGTCTTCTCAACACTGGATGCTATCATTATATGCTTCATGTACACTGCAGGCCTCCTTGAGACCCAGCCAGAGCTTTGTTGGGGTTAGTGCATGTGCCCTAGGTCTTGCACTGGAAATTGTAAGGTCCTGAGTGTAAATATGGGCCTACCTGTTTTTGCACATTGTGGTCCTCTTGCTTCCTGAGTTTTGCCTGCCTTTTATCAATCTCAACATGGTTTCGTAAGTGTCAATTGCTTTACTTTCCAAACAGATGCTTTTTTTCCTCATAAACTCCTTGTGTGAAATGAAATATTTTCTACCCTTATATCTAGAAGATCCTAATTTTCAGTATAATACTATATGTCAAAGAACAAACAAAAGATCAGTTTAAAATACTACTTTGACCAAAATATCTGTGTTTTATGGCAGGGTCCTGCTGACTGCCTAGGACTCAGCATTGCTGGAGGAGTGGGCAGCCCGCTTGGCGATGTCCCTATATTTATTGCAATGATGCATCCAAATGGTGTTGCAGCTCAAACCCAAAAGCTCAGAGTAAGTTTTTCTACTAACCATAGTAGCCCTAACAAATCTAGCATGTGTTCCCACCTCTCAACCTAACCTCCTACAGCTAGGATGTTCTCAGGGTTTAAATCTGCCTTTGTCTAGCAAGTGAAATTATGGATGAGCTTAAGTGAAAGATCAAAAGGGAATATGATGTGGTCAGATGTGAGACTGTAAGGAAATTACAACTTTGGAATACATTACAAAGAAAACAAAATTGTTTAGAGCATGGTACAGAAGGAAACTTCTTTCGTATGTATCATTGGTTTAAATGCTGACTTGGCCATACCAAATTGGAAAATGTTGTTTATCTACTTTATTATAAATTTTACCAAAGTTTAATAAAAATATAACTTCAAATACTGTAAAGCTTACAGATTTGCGTCAAGGTTGAGAGGTGGCCCAATGTTGAACCATATTGTCAACCATGCATCCTCTATTGCAGCAGCTTGGTCACTCTGAAGGAAAACCTTTTATGCCCAAGCTGCAAGCAAGGTCTTGGGAATGATTCAGCATTTCTGAATTTATGATGGACACTGAGAACCTGATCATACCATAGTGCCCTAGATTCCATTAACTTTCTATGAGACAGCAGCAAACACTTTAAACTACTCAGCTCTGTCCTGTGAAAGAGCTAAGTAAGCATGCCGTCTTCCAACCAAATTTGATTAACTGAAGTGGACACTGAGCCAGCCTGGCTCTGCTGCCCTTAGTTTGCCAACCTCTGACTTATGGTCTCATCTAACATGCTGATAATGTACAGAGAAAATCTGGCTTCCAAATGACACTGATACTTTATGGTTTTAATAAGTAATATCTTTCCCAGGAGAAAGAAGGACTGGGGAGCAGGGAAGAGTGAGGTTTTTTTTTTTTTCATCGTTCTTCCTCCCCCAGAACTATCAACTCTATTACACTCTCTCTCTTTTGTAGTGATTCTTTGATTTTGAATTAGTAGCCTCCTGCTATATTTCAGAAGCTGATGGCAGCTTAGGTGTGCAGTGAGTGGTTGAGAAGACCATGTTGGCCTGTCAATCCTCCTCTGCATGCTGGCTACTTGTCTTGCAGGTTGGAGATAGGATTGTCACCATCTGTGGCACATCCACTGATGGGATGACTCACACACAGGCGGTTAACTTGATGAAAAATGCCTCAGGCTGCATTGAAGTGCAGGTAAGGCATCACCCCAAGCACTGCTCACAGGTAGGTAGCCCGAGGACACAGGAGCTCTGGTGCTAGATAAAATCCATTCCGTCTTCTGCTGCTGGTTTACTTAAAATATTCCTTGAATGACAGTGATTAAATTGGGAGCTCCAGGAAAGCATTATGTAACCCATTCTGTAACATTTCATCCTGGTACTTTCACTATTTCATATATTATATCTAAAGGGAAAATTAGAGCACCTCAGTAGCCAGTGATTGCTAGAATCCTATGTGCTCTGTGGGTAACTTTTTTTATAAAATCTCTGAAAAATAATTGCAAAGGAAGTCATAATTTGAAAAAAAAGAAAATTGGAGAACTTAATTTAGGGTATTTTTACTATCTGGACATTCAAAAGGTGCCTGGGCATTGTAAAGTTTCCTTTCAATAATGTTCTAATCATTTTTGTGTTTAAGTAGTCAGTAAGAACACTCATTTTAATCTATGTGCGTTTATTTTTTTTTTTTTTTGGAGCGACTTTTTGATCTCTCAGGCTAGATGCACATGCATTTTCTCATTCACTGTTGCTTACACACAGGTGGTGGCTGGAGGAGACGTGAGTGTGGTCACGGGTCATCAGCAGGAGCTTGCCAATCCTTGTCTTGCCTTCACTGGACTGACATCAAGCAGTATATTTCCGGATGATTTAGGGTGAGCATATCGGGGCATGTCATTTATTCCTTTCAAACCAAATCAGTAAGACAACTGCAGTCTCTGTCCCATGTTCCTGCCACTCAGAGGTAAAAGAAAGGGAGAGGGTATATGAAGTGAAAGTACCAATGCTTCTAGTCAGCTAGTCAGATGGATGGATTACAAACCATTTCCTGGTCAAAGATAACTAGATTATAAATAGTTACCTAGTCAGAAATGGGTAGATTATAGAGGGTTACCTAATCAGAGATGACTTGATTATGGACAGTTATCTAGTCAGAAATGGGTAGGTTCACCCACCTGAGTTTTCAGTTTTGATATTTTTGAGAGGATATCTTGCTCTTGTTCACTGAACTTTGATTGAAAATACTGAATATATTAGAAAACAACACTAAATATAAAAGTATGGACAGTAAAGAGAGGCACATTTAAATTTTCAAGTTATTTGATGCTACCCTTGTTCACAGTTGACTTTCCTGTCTGAAGTTGAGACTATCGTTTATGACCCTATATTGTTGTCTTCTGAACTTTCATCCCTTCTCAATAAACTGGAAAAAGAATGAGAATTTCTGTGCCATGAGAACATGCAATAAATAGCATCTTCCTTATTTATAACATACAGAATATGCTAACTGTCGTTTGAGTCAGGTAAAGCACAAAGCACAGAGCCAAGGGTGTGTGTGTGTCTGTCTGTATGTGTTGTGTGTTTACCTGAGTGCATATATGCTTGCACACATTCAGTCAGAAAACCTTTTTCCTCCTTTCTTTTTTTGTAGACCTCCACAGTCTAAGACCATAACACTAGACCGAGGACCAGATGGCTTAGGCTTCAGCATTGTAGGTGGCTATGGCAGCCCTCATGGAGACTTACCAATTTATGTTAAAACAGTGTTTGCAAAGGTAAGCTTGCAATTTTTAACCATTCTGTTCCTTACTAAACATTAATTAACACTGGTCAACAGCTGGCTTATTAGTTTATGGCCTGAGGTGATGCCAAATGGTTAACATTGATATTTTCTTTCGAATCCCTGCAGGAACAGGTCATTAAAGATTTTTGTCCTGTTTGAGGTTTAGTTATGTTTAGAGAAAAATAGTTCAAATTGAAACTCCATGGAAAGTCTCAGCGATATACATGGAATAATCAATGAAGCCTGTCCTTTCCATTTACTAGGAAGCCACACATGATTAGCTTTTGAAAATGGACTTTCATAATGTGTCTACTGTCAAGGGCTGGCATGGTTTTCTCTGTGTTCTTTTATAGTTGTGAAATCTAAAGTAGGTACAGAAAAATACACTAAATTAATCTCACTTTATGACTAGGGTGTTTATACATTTAATTTCTTTGAAAAGAGAGAAAATGTTTTAAATTTGAGGAGTGGTGAGCAGACCTGCTGTCTACAATAAAGCATTATTTGCAATCAAGGGATTCAATTACTTTCGCAAAAGAAAGCTCTGTGTACAGTTGTAGTCATCTACTAAACTATCTTAAGAATGTTTAGAATAAGAATAAAGAGACTGTAATTTTGATGAAGTCATTGAAATAATAGAAATGCATATAATGGTTGATAATGTGTTATTAAGACCTATTTTCAAAGACTACAAAATTGAACAATGCTTTCTGCAGAAGAAAACTAAATCTCACATTTTACAGTGTAAAAGAGCAGAGCGGACATCAGGCCTGTAAAGACTTCACTCAAGCTCTTTAAATGCTATGATTCTTTATTTTATGGAAGTTTCTATTATTTTAGAAAAATACTACTATTTTCAACCAATTTAAAGTGCTGTTTTGTGGCAAACTAGCTGTAGGCTTAATTTGTGAGTTTTTTTTTTTTTAAAGTTATTGGTATATCCAAAAATACAGACAGCATTTGCCAATGAATAGAAGCGCCATGCAGTCCTTTTCCTCGGCCTAGGAACAATTTATTTAAGGCATGCTAGTTAGAACATATTTTAAGAATTTCATCATTATACGTTCCTCATTAACTTTTCCATATTTTTAATCTTATATTTAATTGCATAATTATCGTCTATGTTCGTGCTGTAGATGGAGTTCTTTTTTAAATAGTGATGTCTGTGTTTAATCATAATTATTTAGGGCCTGTAGGAATAGGAAGACTCTCTTTTCCCTTGCAGTAAAAACCAAGACAGCTTGAGCACTCTTTTGCAAAGCTTTGAAGAATTACACTTAGCAGTGGTTGGGAGCTTGTGTCTGAGGTGTGTGCTGGGGTGGGAACTCAGCACAAGCACTACGTGAGTGGTCTCCCCAGACCAGCAATGGCTTCTAAATCCTCACTTTACCTTACCCTGAATCAGCCTCTACGTGGCCTTTTTGTCTCAGCAAACCTGTGGACTCTAAAGTCTCTCCAGCTTTGTTTGATGAGGCTGCTTTTACTACTTCTCCCTGATCCTTTGTGTTTCTGTAGGCGCTTTTTTACAGTCTAGAAAAGCCTAAGTTTCTATGAAATCATTCCTGCTAGGCAGATGCCCAGATAGTCTTTATTAATTTTAGTTGCCACCAACAGCTGTGCCAAACAGTCAAAAAAAAAAAAATCCAGCTTATTCTGTTGACTGCTAACTCCACAACTAGACTGGAACCTCAGCGTTAAAACCATTTAGAAGATGGGCCTCCTTTGTGTATGTTCATCATGTCTAATGGCGTGGGCGCCAGGAGCAATGTGTGTGTACATGCAGAGCAATTTGCATTCTTGTTCAGCTCTTTGTGTGAGGCAAAGTTCTTTCACAAGTAAACAAGCCTACTTTATAATTGCAGGGAGCAGCAGCTGAAGATGGGCGTCTAAAAAGGGGCGATCAGATCATTGCTGTCAATGGGCAAAGTCTAGAAGGAGTGACCCATGAAGAAGCTGTTGCCATCCTTAAGCGGACAAAGGGCACTGTCACCCTCATGGTTCTCTCTTGAAGTGGCTGCCAGGGCCAGAGCAGCTCAGCCACTTGCTCGCCTCCTACTGCAACAGAGTGGAACTGTTCATATGCTGTGTTGACTGCGGAAAGCTACAAGGGGGCGGAGAAACGTACAGTGATTTGTTACTGACAACTAAACGTCATTTTTCCTTTACCTTTGTATTTCATGATCCTATACTCAAAAAGAAGGATATTTGCAGAGATAAACCACAGTTTTACCTTGAAGATATCTAACAATTTATAGCCACGTGGACAAAATTATTGTGTGTTCATCTTGTTAATAGGGAAATAAAATAATTCAAAGTTAGCTAAGTGAAATGGCTTCAGAAAATTAAGATAAACGATGGAAATTTAGAAAAAAAGAAGACAGCCATGAGGTTTATAGAACGTCCCCAATCCAGCAGTCAAAAAAAAGAAAAGGTGTTCAAAATACTCTTGAATAGTCCACTATTTTAAAATTGTGACATATTGGTTCTCCTTACCTCTAATGCATATGTTTCTGCTAAAATTGTTTAGCTGTCTTTGTAAGCTTTAAAAAGAAATTGTGTTTAATGCATATCTTGGTGTTCATTTTCAGTTTTGACCTGCTGTTTTCATGTTGTTATAAAATACTGATGCTACCCTGTGTGGGCTGCAGTTCCAGGAAACATCCATGTAGCTATGAACGACAGAAAAGGAGTCCAGAATCTTCTAATGCTGACGTAGCAGACTGATACAGTGTTGAAAACACGTTCCTGTACCATGTTATTGTTTCACCATTAGTATTAATCTTAATGACATAGAAGAAGACAATGTGTTAGTAATTATTTTGGTTATATGCCATTAGTAAATTGACAGAAAAATTAAGGAGGTTAATGTAACTTCATTTCACTGCTGTATATTACCATCTTACAATACAATAGTTTAAGACTAAGAGAAACAGATGGAGCTGTTTACTGAGACAACTGGTGAGGAATTATGTGTTCAGTCCCATTTTAGAGCGTGAAACTCCTACATTAGAATAGATAAAGTCACTTTAAATATTATCTATATTTGTAACAGAAGTCGTATACATATATTTTATTATAGCATTCTTGTGTAAATGCAGAATTAAAGTGAATAAATAAGTTTCTGTGGTGTACAACAAACAAGCAGATGCTGTCTTTGTTTTTTCATATTGGGAAAAAGTGTTATAATTCAAGACTTACTGTTTTAAATTATTGAGTCTCATCGTATATGCAATTGGAGCTTTGGACAACTTCCTTGTAGAAACCTCAGTGTTTTCCCTCCACAGTGTCCCAGAGGTTCCTTGTGAGCCGAGGTAGGTGGCATAGGAAAAGAAGTGTTCCGCTTCCAAATTGGTTTTTCATGGATGCTACAAGGGCAGTAATATTATTATAAGGTCTGTAAGGAGCTGAAATGTATCAGATGGAAATTACCTTACTGAATATGGCTTGTCTGGATGGAGAGCAGAACAAGAAAGCTTTGTCTGCAGATTCTGTCCTAAATTAGCTAACGAGAGTGCATTGTCTCTCACTGTTGTTTTTTTTTTTTTTTCTGTAAAATGATAGCTCATTTTATTGAAAAACTTTGAGTTCATTTTTAAAATATATGTATCCTGTGAGTTTAGTTGTCCATGCAAAACTCAAAACAAGTTAACCAACATGCATGTTGCAACAAGTCTTCATCCAGTCCTTGTCTGTTGAAGTAGTTAGTTAACATAACTCATCTCAATATGCTGGTAACCTACTAGCTTTGGACATCTTTTAATGACCCTCTCTTAGGAAGGTATGCCTGAATCCTTCCATAGTATACTATGGATGCTGAACTTATCTGCTTCTGCAAATTAGAAGTTAAAGGGATTTTAATAGGGAATACTACTTTCAGTACTGGGGAAAAGTCAAGCAATCAAACTGGTGTTTGAGACAATATATCAAAGTAACATTCCCTCCCTGCCCCACCCCACACACAAAACAGAGAAGCACATGTCTTCACTTAAATAGTATTGTCCTATGAGTCCATATCCACCTGAGTCTGGGAATGTAAGACTTAGAAATAGAGTCTTTGCCTGTGTGGTTAAGGCCTGGCTGTGTTAGCTGGGTCCTGCCCTGTGGTTGTGACAACTCAGCTACATGGGAGAAGGTAGTCATGTGACTTATAGAGTCTAAGACATCAGCCAGGGACCCTATAGAGGGAAGGATCCGTTCCCGTGAATCCTTGATTTCAAGTCCCTGACCTCCAGAATGGAGGGAAAATAAACTTACTGTCTTAAGCCACCAGTTGGCAGTACTTTATAAAGGAATCCCTAGGTAATTAATCAAATAGTTTTATATCAGGAACTACTGTGACGCTGCTATTAAGAATCATGAGGAAGAGGGATAGGTGACAAACTTTGAAAAGAAAAAGAGAAAATAATGTAGATTTCACCACATTTATAGAGATAGAGCAATGTTATATACTTCCTTTTTGTTCTGTAAATATGTACCTTATATGATGGAAGAAGAACATGATTTGCTTAGGTAAAGAGTTTAAAATTAATGTGACAGCATTAGTGTTGTATATGATATAAGACAACGGATTGCCTGTGAATTCAGTGTTACTGTTCACTTAAGCTGGAGACCACCACCAAATTCTGGTGCTGTTCCTCATTACTGCCAAGGAATAATAGCAGTAATGATGTGTTAACTTCATAGCAACCCTTTTGTAGCATCAGGAGTAGTAGGGAGTATATAATCACGCTGTGGAATTCCTGTATCAGAAGACTGCATCGTGAAGGAGAAGACCCAAAAGAAGAGGTCTTTTTCATTTTCACCTTAAGAATCCTGAGAGAGCAGATGTTGACAGACGTGAAGAGAGGTGGGGAACTCTTCCCTTGTCTGAGGTAGATGGCATTAAGCCCTTATAGATTTGCTCAGGTGGTTTGTCTGGATGCCAAAGCCCCTCTTCAGTTCTCAGAGTGGAGCTGAGAGTTGAAAGGTTGCCTGCAGAGAGACAGGAGGACAGAAGGAGTGAGCTTTGTGCTCTTGGTGTGGGAATGTCAAAACTTTCTGCAGGCCTGCTGTGTTGTTTCCAGTTCATGACAGATCTGGAATGCATTGGATTTGTGCAAAGATGTTCCTGGACTTTGTCTACTAGGAATTAATGTTAAACTTTGCCCTTTGAAAGGGAGCTGTTTATAAGACTAGATTGGCCTTCGTTGCTTCGAAGAGATAAAAAACAAAGCTGTTGGTGCCAGGAAAATGTCTATATAAAAGAGTATGAAACGCAGGGAAAATAACTATTCTTAAAGTGATTTCTGTGTGCTTTACATTGCAGCTTCTCTTGCCTCAAGATGCAAGTATTCAAAATTGTCCATTTCATTGTAAACTAAAGACATAATATTTGTGTAGGCATTTGACTGTAAGCCAAGCACTAAAACTTAACAGTAGGTCCTAAAAGAAATTCTAGCAGAGAGGTAAGTGTGTGGTAATAATCTCAGAATTTTCCCTGAAGACTGCCTTAGGCAGCTTTGTGGGGCAAGTTTCCCCTCACTTTAGTACTGGGTATTATTTCTTAGGAGACTGTGTCTGTAATCCTTCTGGAAAGCTGGTCCATGCCATTGGCCGGCCATTCTCTCTTTCCATACTTACAATTTTGTCTTTCCATTTTCCATTGTACCCCAAAGTTCCTTCATCTCTCTCTCTTTCTCTCTCTCTCTCTCTCTCTCTCTCTCTCTCTCTCTCTCTCTCTCTCTGTCTCTCTCTGTCTCTCTCTCTCTTCCTTTGTCTTCCCCTTCCTCCAATCTCTGCCTCTGTCTCTCTGTCTCTCTGTCTCTCTCTGTCTCTCTCTTTCGTGTGTGTGTGTGTGTATGTGTGTGTGTGTGTGTGTGTGTGAAGTTTCTTTGTGTGCCCCATTCCTCTGCCTTATCAATTATCTTCTGATACTCTAGCTTCTTCTCGACCCATTCACTTTTAAGGCTTTCTACTGAGTTTTCTAACTTTAATTGAGTCTTTCAAGCCTGTCTTCATTTCAACTTCAGTGCTCTTCCATACTTCTCTCCTCAGGAAAGTCAGTTTTCCAAACCTGGATTGTCTCTGTCCTTTTTCATTCAACTGCGCGTCTATGTGGACTTGGACATCACTCTGGTGATTCTTATCCTCTAAGTTCATTCAGTTGTTTGCCATGTGAATATTCTGATTCATTCTCTTCTTCCCCTTACTATGTATGTTCAGAGATACACTTATCTTTGGGAAATACTAAATTTCTTCTTTCTAGAAATTATGATTCTTGCCTAAGTCTAGCTGGCAATATTGCATTCACATGTCCCTTCCACTAGAATTCACACTTCCATTCAACAAAAACTGACTACAAATCAACTTACAGAAAATGTTCAAAATTTCAGTGTTGTGTTTTACAATCTTTGTAATATTTCCTGTGCCTTCATAGGCCTGTACTATTAGTTATTTATTTTCCTTTTATAAGGATTAGTCATTCTACTGACTAGATTTATGTCAACTTGACACTAGCTAGAAAGGAGGGAAAATCAGTTGAAAAAAAAATGGCTGGGCAGTGGTGGCGCACGCCTTTAATCCCAGCACTTGGAAGGAAGAGGCAGGCGGATTTCTGAGTTCAAGGCCAGCCTGGTCTACAGAGTGAGTTCCAGGAGAGCCAGGTCTACACAGAGAAACCTTGTCTTGAAAAACAAACAAAAAAACAAAACAAAATGCCTCCATTAAGATCCAACTATGGGGGCTGGTGAGATGGCTCAGCGGTTAAGAGCACTGACTGATCTTCCGGAGGTCATGAATTCAAATCCCAATAACCACATGGTAGCTCACAATCATCCATAATGAGATCTGATGCCCTCATATGATGGAGCAGAGGCCCGGAGTGAGCAGGACTGGGGCAAGAAGGAGAAGGGTAGGGAGGTGAAAAAAAAAAAAAAGATCCAACTATGGGGCATTTTCTTAATTAGTGGGAGAAGGCCCTGCCCATTGTAGGTGATGCTATCCCTGGGCTGGTGGTCTTGGTTCTATTAGAAAGAAGGCTGAGCAAGTCACAAAGCAGTATTCCTCAGTGGCCTCTGCCTCAGCTCCTGCCTCCAGGTTCCTGCCCTGAGTTCCTGTCCTGACTTCTTCACTGATAAACAGTGATGGGGAAGTGTAAATAAACCCTTTCCTCCCCGTGTTGCTTTGGTCATGGTGTTCCAACGTAGCAATTGTGACCTTGACTAAGATCCTTCAACACAAATTGTCATAAAAGGAAACTTATCTCACTACTTTGTCTGAGAAGTCAGCATGACCTGCCATAAATACAAAACAATAAAAATAGAAGTTATATCTGGGTGCTATTGGCTTAAGCTGAGGTCTGCTCTTCTTTAGCAAGGGGTACTGCCATTGTTAGCATGACATCATCAACTCAGTGGAGACTCTTCCTGGACTTAAGAAACTGAAAGTATTTTCTTCTGTGGTGCTATACTTGCTAGGCCACCTACAGTGCTGTGTTTCCTTTTTGAAAAACTTCCAATACAAAGAAGACTGTGTGGATGACACTTTTCTTCTTCAGTTGTGAAAGCATAGCCAGCCATGTTTTAGCTACAAAGGTTGCTTAATCCTGTTCACACTATAAGATGCTCAGTAAAATAAATCAGGACATGATATCTATCGATTTAGTTTTGGCAATCTGAATCTGAAATAAAGGACAAGTGACATAAATCAATGAAGTAAAATTATGCTGTTGTAATATTAAATAAAGCAAATGCCTGCTGCACCTGGAGGGCTCTGTACATGGCGGGTGTTCCTGATTACACGCCCTGCTGCTTGTAAGTGCACTGATTTAAAAAAAAAAATCTTGCAGCTGAGTATATAATATGCACTTGCTGGATCCAGGAAGAGTTGATAGAGACACCTCCTATCTGTATTTTTGTGGAAAAAAACTACAGTTCTTTAAGTGAGATAAATATTTGTATGATTTTTTTAAAAACAAACCATTACAATCATTGTCTTTCCTGTGGATGTTGTGTCTAAAAATGATTTCCCTCAAGCCAGTAAGAAAGCATTAAACTGCAGGCATATTCTTACTAAAAGGAATAATTTGCTAGTAGAATTCTAAATAAGTTAATTTTCTAGGTCTAAATTAAACTGGTCAGTTATTGTTAAGATGTTTATAAACTTAATTCTTTAACAAGTGACTTCTCTAGAATATATGCTCCAATCATTACAATTTAGTGCTTAGGCATTACTTTGCTACAGAATTTGAAAAAAAGGCTGAGCATTGAATCCACACATGTGTGTCAAAACACACACACACACACACACACACACACACACACACACACACACACACAGCCAAGTACTTCTACTTTCAATTTCAGAATGATGGTTTAAGTCATTTTTATAAAAATTCTTGGTTCACATACTTAGCTTCCTTGTAATTAGATATAGATTGGATACTTATTTTTCTTATAACTAGATATGTTGGTCACTTGTCTTCAAAGTAAAGAACAAGAAGCTGAGGAGTTGACACTGTCAATGAACTTCCTGCTGCAAAAGCAAGAGGGCCTGAGTTTAGCTCCTCAGCAGTGTGGAAGTGCCAGGTGTGTTGGACACATATGGAACGCCAGCCCTGTGGCAGGGTAGTGGGGCAGAAACACAGATCCTTGGCCAGGCAGCCTACCCAATCAATGAACTCTGAGTTCAGGATTCAGCCCTATTAAAAATAACATGCAGAGGGATAGAGGAAGGTGCTCAAATGCGTTCTCTGGTCTCCACACCTGCACACACACACTTGCAGGCACACTTGTGCACAACCACACAAACATATGTATACTAACTATGCACTGAATGCACTAAGTAGAGGATAGGTGTTCTGCTTTGGGTCTTAGAGTCTTTCAACAGCTATGTATGGAGTTTCTGGTACCAGTCTGTGCCACTGTAGGAGATAAAACTTTATAGGAGGCAGGGTTTGCCTAACAGAAAGAAGCTAAATCATTTGAGGAATGTCCTTGAAACATGAACTGAGACCTGGCCCTTTCTCTCTCTGGGGCTTCCACCCTGTTATCCTGCCTCAGTCCAGTCCCAGAAACAGTGGGGCAAAGTAAGCACAGACTGAGACCTGTAAGACCTTGAGCCAATATAAAAATCCCTTTCTCGTGAGTCAAGTGTTTCTGTCACAGAAACAGCTAGCACGACTAAGCTATGATTCTGTGGGATTTTCCACCAAGATAGAGAATGTGCTGTCAGCTGTTGGTAGAAAAGGACTGTGGGTGTTTAGTAAGAACAAGTGGTTTGCTTGGAGGCTCAAGGGGTATTTAGTCCTAATCTTACTAAATTATACACTTAAACAAAATTCATAATAGTTACATTACCATTTGGATAACAAGCCACCCATCCTCCATATCTGTTTGCAGATACTTATACTTTCTAGTCAATAGATACTTTTGTTCTGAAGTTTTCCCTATCTGTATATTACACCAGTTTCAGTAAATGTTGTCATCTGTACCCTCCCCAACACTTGCCTTCTTGTGTTTGCATATATTGTGAAGCATACCTACTACATGCCTTACGCTAAAGGAACCAGAGGCTATTCAGAAGTGCAGAATGAAGAGTCATACCTTTGGTTCTTTGAGGCTTGGCTCAGTTCCTCACTCAAAAGCAGCAAGCTGGCTCCTCTGTGCCTATCTATAAAATGGGACGGCAGGTTCATTCCATCACAATTTCCTCATGGTGTGTGTGTGTGTGTGTGTGTGTGTGTGTGTGTGTGTGTGTTTTATCAAGTGACAGTAAATGTCTGCACATGTTCCTATTAAATGTCAATGTTCATTAAGGGCTGTGTTATGTAAAGTGCCATTGTAGGAGATGTCTGAGGCAGTGTGATAACGCTATTATTCATTAGAGCCCAGACTTCACAATAAACTTACAAAGCACTTGCCTAATTTCCATTCCATCTCTTCATAATTACTGCTTAGAAGGGGAAGCTAAAATACAAAGAATCCCAGCCTGAGCAGTGCAGCCTCTTCCCTTGGTTGCATGAATGTGCCTTAGTATTATAAGAAGAATTGCTTTCAATGGGAGTTTCTTAAACTCAGCAAGAGTTTTTATCAATAATTGAAGTGTCAGTGCTTACATAATAAGCCAGATACTTAGTGTTCAAACTAACCAGGAAATTGTGCGATGGGTGTCATTTATATTACACTTTCCCAGTCCTTGGCGTTAGATTAATTAGAAGAAATAGATCCATTTTCATGGGTTTCTTTTCTTTTCTTTTTTTTAGATACAGTCATTGCAAGAGCAGGGAAAGGGAGGAAATGAGATTGATGGTCTTAATAGTCTTCTAGAAACTACTGAGTGAGATCCAACTGACTGCCAAACGTTTGCTTTCTTCTACAGTAGGTACTTATTTATACAGCAATGAGGCCTTTGAGGGAGGGTTTGTTTCTGTTGTTTGGGGTGGGTAGTTGATGCTGCAGATTGATAATAAAGTAGAGAAAGCCAAAGAGGACTTTAAGACTACTTCTAATGACCAGAACCCTGACATACCATGCAGGCTAGTAAGTCACATCCTCCGATTTCCAAGCTGGAAGCTGACAAATAGTCCACAAGACCCCTTTCCAACTGGGATATTAGGTGCTGTAGTGTGGGGGGATTGGTCTGGTGCCACTATGTATTCAAAAGCTAACTACTGGCCCCTAAGGTGTGGTTGCCCCCCATGAGGAAATCCTCATATACTCAGGCTTTGTTGTGGGAATGTTAATTCCCAAGTTAATTGGTCAATAAAAGGGTAAAGCCTGTGAGCAATTGATAGAAGTACGCAGGTATTCAGTTACCAGACTTGGGTCATGGGTAGAGAGAGCAGAGAAGAAAAGACAAGGAGAGAGGAGTTAGCAGCCATGAAAAGAGATGGACCATGAGCACATGGCCAGGAGAAAAAGCAAGTCACAAGGGACATATGACTGGATGTAAGTTAGAGTAGTGCAAAACCTACCCAACCTAGGCTCACAGCCTAAATAAAATACCTGGATTGTGTGTCTTTTATATAAGCTAGTTAGAATAAATAACTATTTTTACAGGGTAGATTTATAAATCAGTCTTGACCCCCCCACTTGGTAGTCAAGTGAATATTTCTCCAAGAAACCATGCATTTCAAATAGTGGAAGGCAGTAAAAAAACAAAAGAATGTTTTTGAAACATTAAATATTTGCAGACCTGAAGATATACACGTGGCCAAGTATGTGGAGTAGTCGCCTGCAGACGGGTGTGTCCCTGTGTGGATAGATGTACCTGCATGTCACAGCTGTAACAGTTTCTGCAGTGTGAGATTTTTATGCATGTTTCCATTTCTGGCCATGTTTTGAGGGAGCTGTGATACACTTACCAGGACTTTGCTACTTAGGAGGCTTAGTTATTTTCAGTTTTCAAGTGAAAAAGTAAAAGGTAACTAGAAGTTCTGCAACAGTCAACACAAGGATTTGAACTGGAGAAACTTCAGTTGCTCAAGAATTTGCCAAGATTTTAGAATATGTTGATCTAATGGGAAAAAAGAACAATACCATAATCAGGTTCACCTTCTCTTTATATATTTCTTTATGGGAATAATATATCTCCTGATACTTTAGAGTCCTAACTATATGACAAATGTGATTTTCTTAAAAAAAAATTGTTTTTATTACTTTGAATTGTGTGTAGGTGAGTGTATCTGTGTCAGTCCAGGAGCCTAAAGAGCCCAAATTCCCTGGACATGTAGTTACAGACGATTGTGAGAAGCCTGACATGATGCCAGGAACTGAACTCAGGTTGTCTGGAAGATCAGAGGACCACTGAGCCATCTCGCCAGTCCCCAACAAATGTAAACTTTAAAAGCAACGTAAGACTATTTTATTGAGATCCTATCCATAGTCCATGATAGCAATGTAGGTCATTGTTCATACATATGAAGTGTTTCTACCATGTGTTTATAGCTAGTTTGATTAAAAATCACTACATTGACTCACAAAGCACACTCGGCATATATCATCTGTCATTTTCCTGCTACATATTCTAGAAATGAAATCTTAATACCTGTACAATAATTAATGAGTAACATATCACACAATTCTGCAAAATATAAGGTGAAATATAACTTTTTTTTAGTCATTAAGCCAGAACTCTGGAGACTAAGGCTCTCTGATGTAAGTGGGCTTGTGAGCCCTTTTGAGATTCCAGCTGAGAATGGAGCATGCCCAGTACAAGATCTGCAACGGCCCCAGAAGAGCTAGGCATTGGAGCTTATCTGAGCAGCATGGGAGCTAAGCATAGTTTTGTAACAAAAATGCATACAAGAAAAATATTGCTTGCATTGAGTCTCCAAGTGGCTATGGATCAAGGAGTGGTAGGAGTGAATCAGAGATGTTAAGGCACAAGAGGATAAGCTCTAAAGAAACTATTTGTTGCTTCCAGATGCATAAAATTATAATAGCCTAGAGAGCTGATTAGGCACAGTGATGTGGCCCAAGGCCTGCTCATCACCTACGTGGAGTTTGTGTAGAAGTTTTGACCTGCATCCAGGAATAATATAGTCTCATGCTTAATTAGCCCACAGGTAGGTGTCAGCTGACTGATTTGGGTCTTCCCTCACTTCTCTGTGACATCTGCTGGCCTTTGTGATTATATTTAGTATTACAAAATGTTTCATTGTGAATATTTAGTTCCAAAAAAATATCACAAGAGATCAATTGAATAAAAAGTCCATACTCACCTATAGCATGGCCTGCACATCATCCGTATCAATCCTGTTTCTTAGATATGGGTGCTTTATAGCATCTTGTACTGTTTTTAATCTACATCTTCAGCTCAGTTCACTGCACTGGAAACAATATTAGTGCAAGAATTTTCCTCAGTGGAACCACTGGCAGGAGGTAAGAAAGGGATGGAGGAGGAGGAAGAGGAGGAGGAAGAGGAGGAGGAGGAAGAAGAGGAAGAAGAAGAAGAAGGAGGAGGAGAAGAAGAAGAAGAAGAAGAAGAAGAAGAAGAAGAAGAAGAAGAAGAAGAGGAGGAGGAGGAGGAGGAGGAGGAGGAGGAGGAGGAGGAAGAAGAGGAAGAAGAAGAAGAAGAAAAAGAAGGAGGAGAAGTAGAAGAAAAAGAAAAGAAGAAGAAGAAGAAGAAGAAGAAGAAGAAGAAGAAGAAGAAGAAGAAGAGGAGGAGGAGGAGGAGGAGGAGGAGGAGGAGGAGGAGGAGGAGGAAGAGGAAGAAGAAGAAGAAGAAAAAGAAGGAGGAGAAGTAGAAGAAGAAGAAAAGAAGAAGAAGAAGAAGAAGAAGAAGAAGAAGAAGAAGAAGAAGAAGAAGAAGAAGAAGAGGAGGAGGAGGAGGAGGAGGAGGAGAAGGAGGAAGAGGAGGAGGATGAAGAAGAGGAAGAAGAAGAAGAAAAAGAAGGAGGAGAAGAAGAAGAAGAAGAAGAAGAAGAAGAAGAAGAAGAAGAAGAGGAAGAGGAAGAGGAAGAGGAAGAGGAAGAAGAAGAGGAAGAAGAAGAGAAAGCAAGGAAGTTTGAGGAAGGTAAAGGCATCTGCTTCAAATCTTCTCTTGGGATTTCTGCCCCCAGCTATAAAAGTTATTGGTGGACTTCCTCAGCCAGAGAGTGAGTCCATTTCCTAATTATAATTTTGGATGAAATACAGAACTTTAAAAAACATGCATACAATTACTAACTTTATAAACACTTGCTGAACAACAAATGTCAATTGAAGGTTATAAATATATGATAGAATCATTTCAGGACAGATTTGAAAATGGAAAATTAAAAAAAAAAAAGGAAAAAGAACCCAAGGATAATGCAAATTGGACCAATAATAGTTCTCATCTGCTGTCTCTTCTATTCACTTGTGAAAACTTTTTAATTTATGAAAAAAATCTGAGAGAATGTTGGTGTGTTGTCGATGTGTTTCACACAGTGAAGAAACGGGGAACTGTGCATTGTCTCCACTGAATGAGTTTCAGAAAGCAACTGCTGTTTGTTTTTTGCAGAGACTCCAGAAGCAAAGCCCAGCAGCTGGTTTCCATGTGAACGAATGGTGTCTAAGCAGATGCAGGCAGCATGATTCCAGCCTTTCAGAATAGCAATTGTTCTGAATTAAATCTGCTTCCAAGATGCTCTTGACTATAAAACCAACAACTGTGTGATACGTACCTTACGTAAACTCATTTCCAAAGTAAGCACAGCATCTAATGATTGTATATCTTTCTAGAAGTTACCATCTTGGTACTATTTACTCCTTGATCTTTACCATGGGCAGTAGTGAGGAAAACCACAATAGTACAATCCATTGGTCCCACAATGGCTTTTTTATTTCTCAGCTCTTGGTGAGTTTCCCATGGGACAATTGGGTGTCAGATCATCAGTGGTCACCAAAGCCACCCTGAGCTTTGGAGTTTGTTGTCTTACATGATTAAAGAAAACTAGGAAAAAATTCTCAGGAGTGGGAGAGCCCCCAGTGAGGAAAGCAGCCAAGTTGCCCTGACACTCTGAGTTTTTAATGAATCTTAAGGAAGAAAATGGCTAAAGACCGAAGCAATCTCCATTGGGATTGATTAATTGAGTTCATCTCAGATCAAGCCAATGAGGAGATTTCCCGCTACATGCACACTCCCTTGGCCCAAGTAGAGGTGTGACAGTCAGGAGAGCAGCTCCAAGACTGGCTCTTGGCCACCAAAGCTCTCTGCCCTTGGGTTTAAAAATGTAAAAGTTTTCAGAAATTCATGGCAAGTGGTATGAGAGAAATAAAGCCCCAAATTTAAATAATTCACATAACACTTTTGAGGTTAAACTATCAGAGGTGAATGAATTGAATAGGTATAGTCACATGGGAAAAAATTCTTAACTCTTGCCTGGGTAAGTGGCACAAATCTGCTTAGGTACTTGGGAAGTTGGAGGTGAGGGCTATTGGGGCCCAGCAGTTCTAGACCAGCCTAGGAATCATATAAACATGGGCTTCAAACAAATCACCAGCAGCAGCAACAACAAGAAAGCCTAAACTTTGCCTTCTGGGAGTAGGATAGCATTTCCTTATAATTAGAATATTCTCTAAGCCTGGCAAGCAGGACTGTGGGGTTTTCCCTTTCCTTGTGCAAACAGGACTTGCTCCTAAAGGCTGTGATGTTCACATTTATTTGACACTAATCAGGGATCGTAGGATGTTCTGTTTCAAATTTGGTCTGACTACAGGGGCTCATGTTTTGGAAACTTGGTCCCTTGTGTAGCAATGTTATGAGATGCTTGAGCCTTTCATAAGTAAAACACAGAGGGAGGCAATAAGCCATTGTGAACTCTGCCTTCTGAAGAACTTGATAAAGTTCTCATGAGGGTCTGTTTAGTTTCATGAGAGGAATGTTATAAAGGGATATCCCTGATCTAGTCTCGTGTGCGTGCATGCGTGCGTTCGTCTGTCTTGTATCTGTGTGTGGTATGTTCTCTTCCTTCAATTATATGCGCACTCACTGTCCTTACCACTGTGATGACACCTGCTGTGTAGTCTTCAGTATTCTTTTTTTAATTTAATTTTTAAAAATTTTTTCCCAATCTACTTTTATACTATTTTAATTACATGCAAGTATTAAGGTCAGTTTTAGGTTGAGGAACTAGCAGTACAATAGATGCAAATAGTCAAGGAACAAGCAATACAATAAACACAAATAGTCAAAGAACAAGCAAGGCAATAAACAAAGTCCTGTGATCACTGTTTCTAAGGGCTTACCAGGATGACGAAAACACCTGAGCCTACTTCCCTGTCCTAGCCCAAAGTCGTTTTTTTGCCTGAAGCCTACTTCTTTGTTCTAGCATAAGATTTAGATTCCTGCCTGAAATTACTTCTTTGTTCTAGCATAAGATTTAGATTCCTGCCTGAAATTACTTCTTTGTTCTAGCATAAGATTTATATTCCTGCCTGAAATTACTTCTTTGTTCTAGCCTAATGTCAGATTCCTGCATGCAGTCCAGTTCCTTGTCCTTGGCCAATGTCAGATTCCTGCCAAGAAGCCCCAAAAGCTCTCCACTTCTCCCCCTTTTTATATTTCATAAACAAGACTGTGCTTGTCTTATGTCATTCTAACAAGAGTGCCTTCCTTACCCATCATGGAATATGCATTAACACATTGTCCTGATGCACGGCTGAGATGATGTCATGATCTTCAACTTACAAGACTGTGATTTAGATAAGCTTTTTTCTATAATGTATTCAACTTCTGGGATTTTATTATAATAATGAAAAATTGACTAAAAGGGGCACAGTAGGTGAAGATAGAAATTAGAACTTAATTTGCCACTGATATAGTTAATGGTTAGGTTCTGAGTATAGAATGAGCTGAAAAGGAAATTACTTTTCTCCCTGGAGATTGAATGGAAATTTGCATTATTAGTTCAAGGAAAGGGAAAAACTGGGAAATCGGCTAACAGCCTTTGTAAGCCCAGTGTTCTATGCATAAGCTACACTTCTCTTTGTCCTCCCACCTTTTCTTATAACTCTCCACTTACCAAATCTTGGGCAGGAATTACAAATGAAGACCCCAGTGTCATAGATAGCATGCTGAGTACATGTGTGGCTTCTCTGTTGCTTACCTGTCCTTCAGCACAGGGACTCAAGAAAAATGTCCTCTCTCTCTCTCTCTCTCTCTCTCTCTCTCTCTCTCTCTCTCTCATATAACAAAAGCAACCCTCACCCAGCTCTCAAACATGATGCCCTTTATAGTTTTTGGGTGTGGCCTGTATTTATTGCCAACATCATCTTCCCATTCTCTGGAAGTAGTGCAATGTTCAATCTCATTTGCCTCTTTGTTTTCTCTTTCTATGGGTTGGACAAATATCTTGTGTTGACACTCTCTGCCTGATGCTAACAGTAGAGCATCCATCTTTCCTGGGTGAAGACCCTTTGGTCTTTCACTAAATTCCTCTGTGTCTTCTTAGACTCACCCCAACAGTTTACTCAGAAAATGGGATATGTTTTTATGGTTGATCAAGCAATGCTCTGTGTACACTGATGAAATCAAGCTTCCTAGAGAAACTAGAATTGGTGTGAATTGCATGTGTTTGAGGGAAGCCTCATGTAGAGAAGAAGCATGCACATCTAGAAGAAAGGCCGTGGACACTCTAATGCTGTAATTAATGTGCAGAGCCTCCTTACCATCCTAATTTTCCTTCCTTCTTTGTAGATTTCCTTTGGTCTACATGTGTCCCTGAGAACATGTGTGGGGCTCAGTTGTTCACTCTTCTCACTTACTGTTGCAGCCTGCCTCAGCCTGCTGAGAAACAGATGCTAACATCTTATTAGTATTAGGGACACCTATTGCTTGGCTTTGAGTTTTTTTGTTTTTTTTTTTTTTTTGCTTAAGGTTAGTTTTTGTCTACTTTCCCAAACCTGATTGGCATGGACTGCCTTTCTCTAGGACAACCTTGTCCTCACCAGGCTTTCATTAGCCTTTCCTTCAGACCCTCCACCTGCATTCCTTTACTTTCCATATGTCCTCTGCTTACTGAGATCATATGCACTGAAGTGTGTCATGTGTAAACTACAGGAATACAGAATATAATGAACACATGTGCTTTTATGTTTTTACTTATTTAAAATAAAAAATTCTACGTGGTTCAAAAATAAAACGTTTGAACATTGGTTTAACACAGAGATGTGATTTTTTTTTTTTGCAGGGGAGTGGAACATCAAAATATCAAACATATCAATATATCATAGTATATACATATGTCATAGTAACTCTTCACTGAGTGATGAATATCTTTTTCTAAATCTCTTTGATAAAAACATCTGAAGGGATTATAGTTCTAAGCACCATGTTTTAGGAAACCCACTTCTGTGGCACCAGACTTTCATCTGAGCAGCGTGAAGGTAACTCTTAGTGTGATGAACATTGAGGATACGTGGGGGCTGGAGAGGAAAACGATAGATCAGCAATGTCTACTTGCCAAGTTAGGACAAGTTATCCAATTGATGTTGAAAAGTCAGAGTGAGGATACAAACCAGTCCTTTGATGGTCCCTGTGTCTAACTGGCTGTTCTCACAGTGTACATTCTTGTATGTGTGTGTGTGCTTGTTTTTGTTGCTGTTGTTTTATTCTAATACTCTGCCATCTTTATTGTCAAATTTAACCTGAACACTGGCCATGCACTATAAGGTATGTGTTCTGATATTCCAAGCTAAATAATTGTCAGGTCTAAACATTCTTCACTGTCAATAAGATTAAATAAGATTAAAGAGTGAGGCTGAACATTGCGACACCTGCCTGCTATCCCAACATTAAGGAGTCTGAGTAAGGAGGACCATGAATTTGAGGTGAGCCTGGGCTACACAACAAAGCACTGTCAACAACAACAAAAACAACAAAAACAGGAAATAATTTAGTTCCCTAATTTTATAAATGAGTTATTTTTAAAAATTGTCAATAATATATTGTAAAAGCTACCATTGAAAACTCTATTTTCTAGCAAGTGATTCTTAATTTAAGTGACATGTTTGGAAGTGGGTTTCTGTAAAGATAAAATAATTTAATATGATCTCACCATGTTCTGTGTTAAGGGAATTATCAGCCAAGCATTAAGCATGCACACTGGAAGCTGGGGTGACAGGGATGAATGGAGAGCAGCTGGGGCTGACATCAGCAGGTGCTTAGCTGCACTCTCCACAATCCAGACATTAGACCCTCCCAGCTTCCTGCCACTGCTATATACATTTCCACCAAGAGGCTACTGAGATAGCTCAACTTCCACTGTCTTCAGAAAGCAGGCCTCTGCAGGTGAGCAACTTTCCCAGTGATTCCTAATTGTATGAATGACTCAAAGTTGATCTTGTGGCTGTGCCTATAGCAGTGTGAGTTTCCATGGAATATTGCCACATGCTAGTGTTGGGACATTTAGAGAGAAAGAGAAAAAAAAAAAAGACTAAGCAAAAGAAGCATTTTGATTACTCTTGTGTTTAGTTTTGATATGCTAACACACATTTGATACAATTTCCATATTTGTGTAAGCGTGATTGCAGTATTAGGTTTTGCACTCATTTCAGGTTTGGACAACACACATACAAAGCATGTGTGCACTATGGTCATTGGAAGCCCTTATCCTCTGAATGAATGGACAGCAAAATATGGGTGAACGTAAGACTAGTGCTGACTGCCGTCAGTGTGTTTATTTTTGTCTGTGAGTTTATAATGTACATTTCAAAAGGAAACATTAGGAATAGAAAAGTTAGAATTATCCACAGTAAATAAAAATGATAGATGAGAGAGAAACTCCTACACCAGCATTAAAACATGGGGTTTACTGGGGACTGTCAGCCTCAGCCAGCTGAGTTTGAGCACGCACAGCGCAGCAGTGACCCCACTAGGCACACGTTCTCTTCCTTTTCTAACCTTTCAAGGTGGACAAAAGAAAGAGATGCATTTAATTGGGCAAAATAGGGATATTTAGGGTGTATCAAGGAGGGAGATGATATTATAATGCCAGTGCTATTTTGCAAGCTCTTAATAATCTACATTACTGAATCGAAATAATATAAATTACTGAAGGACAAGCTATGTCTCTGTTGCCCCTGATACCAGCATAAAGTTGTCTTTAATTAAATGTACTTGAAATTCTCTAAAGAAAACCCAGGAGAGAGAAGAAAACAAATCCACTAAGGAAGCTGCACTTCTGAGGTGGAACCACTAGAGGGCAGGAGAGTCCTGCTACGTCTGCTTTGCAACAGTCCCCTGGACACTGAGCCCCTCACCACTTGCCCTTGCCTGGTCCACACGCCCTGACTGGTCAAATGGTCTCTGCAGAAAAGGCCTCCATTCTCATTTCTAAAGCATCAGTCCTTTACAGTTCCCCAGAGACTTGTACAGAAGCAGAAAGAAAGTATGTATTTTACAGGTTACATTGTTTCTGTTTTTGTGAAACTTAGCTTTTTGTTCTGGAGAAAAAAAGGATAGAGCCACAGGCTTACATGGTTTGCTGTTTTTTTTGTTTGTTTTGTTTTTGTTGTTGTTTTTTTTTTTTTTTTTAAAGACTCACCAAATCAGCTAATTCTTAAAAGATGCTTTCTTTATGAATGAAAATCGAATTTAAAATGTGACAATTTTAAAGACAATTTAAAAATGTAGCCAATTGTATTCTAAACAAAATATTCCATATAAGAAAAACTAAAACAAAACCCACACTAAGTGCTAACAATCAGAAGCCAGGCTTTTTATTAATATTACTATTACTTCACAGAATTTTAAAATTACTTTAAATATATACTTTATAGTTTTCTTTTCCTGCCTTCTCAATTAAAGCTCTCATTCTTTAAATCTCTCTCATTTGACAGAATGAAAGATTTGGTTGATTTTTTTCTGACTTAAAGTGTGCTGTGTCAGTGCTTTAGTGGAAAGGATTTAGGGAAGCCTTTCTCCCTCTTTTCTGTCTTTCAGCATCTTCTTGTTAAGTTTCATCTATGGAACAAACAGAAGTGAGCTTACCTGACATTTTTGGCTTTGACACTTATAATTACCTTTCTATACACATATGAGCCTACAAATTTTTTTTTTCTGTAGAAGAGTATGATTTGCAAAATATTTTTTTCTTCTAGAGAACATGTTCTTAAAGCTATACTCTAGCCTCTAGCCTCTTAATCAAGATCAACAAAGTAGATTTCATTTTATTTAATGGCAATTTGTATCCATTGAGCATGGTAAATTCTGAAAACTCGGGCATATCACCCCTGTCTGATAAGAGCCAAGGGTCACTAAATTAATAAATGTCTGATATTATTAACACTTCTGGAATCTGCCTAGTTTGTGTTAATTCTCCTCTGTCACAGAAGTGCTTGCTGACACTTTACAGTGAGTGGAATTTTAAAGCAGAGATAATGGCCAATACTGCACTGTGTCAAACAGTACTGGCAATTTCTAGCAAAAATAATGCATTTCTACAAAATCCTTGTGTGTTTTCTCCCAATTTTTCTTTGGTAGCTCTGTCCTTCAGTGAGGGATTAAAAACTTGCTGGGTGTAGATGTAGCCCAGGGCAACTTCCTGGAAGGCTTTGCTGAATCCTCATTTTAAGCTTAGGGCTCCTGGCTCAGCTTAACTTTTTCCCTGAATGTGAAAGTCAAATATTACTCACACAGAGGTTCAGTCTATACTGATCTTTAGGGAACTTCAATAATACAGTAGTAAAACAGAAAACAAACAAAGCAAAAGCAAAACAAACAAAAACACCCCCCCTCCCCACTGTACCTAAAGGAAAGTCCTTGGAAAGCGGCTACCAGCCATGGGTTCCTACTGCTTTGGCTGACAGTCTGTGTTAACCGCAAAGACAGTATCTTTATTTCCTTGGAGCAAAAGAACAAATTTCACGAGCTTGGGAACAGTCATTGAAGACCTGCATTTGCATCGTGGCTTTTCTCAGATGGAAAACCTGTCTAAACTTCTCCAGTTCAGTCAGCTATTGACTTCCCCAGAATAGAGGGATTTCACCTTGCCACTTCATTGTAAAAGCCTTTCTATGGGAAGCAGCACTTTCTGAAAAGGCCGAGTCTTTCCTTTGGATACGATGTTAAGTGAAAGAGATAGTTCGACAATGTTAAGCTTAAAATGTAGTGACCTTAGTTAATCCATTATTAACCCAGTTCAGGTAATATTCCAGCATGAGCTGTCAAGATTCCCTCCCATGGACACAAGGACCACCCTGACCTGGTAAATAATAGTCAATTAAATCCTTTTTATGTGGTACTGTCTCTCTTTAATCTTTATTTGGGGGTTGGGGGCGGTGTCCAGCATGTTACCTTTTCTTTTTTTGCAAAAAACTCTGGTTTCTTAATTCAACCATCACTTACTCAGCGCGTCTCACACACTGATTCCGCACATACATTTTGAATATGGATACCCAAAACGCTGGGAATAATCACTCCATCCATCCATCTTGATCTACTTAAACCTCTAGTCAAGCCACACTGTAAATAGGAACAGAGTGACAGGGTCCTGTCTTTAGAAGTCGATATACACTTCTATTTTGAGTAAAACTATAGTTGAAGTTTCAGGGCTAGTGGAGGAGGGAACAGTCAACTAAAAAAAGGGTTTGAAGCAGAAGTCACATTGGTCATGACAACGGCAGGCACCAGACTCTACACTGATCTCCATTTCAACAAGATAGCTCCTCTGCAAAGCCTTTGCACAAGAGGGCTGCCACAAGATCCTGCCCCAGAGTCAAGCATACTGCAACTATTTTACTGAGCTGCAAAACAAGTTCAGGCAACACAGATCTTTATCTTCTTTGCTGAAAGGGGCTGGTTACATTTTAATCTTGGTTATATAAATGTTTGTTTTGAAAGCAAGCTGGCACATCTCAAGCCCCTTCCTTTGATTTCCAGTAAATAACCTCTCCCCCCTCCTTCTCTTCCCCTCCCTCACTTCTTCATAAAAGACAAGGAATATAGAAAATTAAATAAATAGATCAAATGATGTAAATGACTGAGTATATATTCTTGCTGCTTGTGATTAGATGTGCTGCTTAGATGTTTTGTGATGTTAGCCAGTTACAGTTTAGACTGAATGTGCTGCAAGTCTGTTGTACGTGCATTGTGTCCATGTGCTTGTGTACATCAGAAGCTACAGATCAGCGACAGTGTCTTTCTCTATTCTCCCATGCTTGATTAATTGAAGGATAATCTCTCACAGAAGCCAGCCAGCTCACAATGGAGGTCACCTGTCTCTGCCCTCTGAGTATTGGGATTGTGGGCAGCCACGAAGCCTGCCTAGCTTTTATGTGGGTTCGAAACTCCGGTCTTGGACCAGGCAATGCTCTACCTGTGGATTCATGTCCCTAGCCATAGTCTAGAATTCCTAAACATCAACTTGAATAAGTGTAATTTATATTGAGTCAGATATACCCCACATCCCCTTTTGACTCTGCCCATTTTCAGTCATGAAGGCCCCTTGTCACCTGGAAGCTATGTTTTCTATCACTATAAACTAATTTTTCCTTATTAGAAATTCTTAGTAATTAAATTACAAAACCATGCTTTTCTATATTGGTTTCTTTTGTTCACCAGGTTTGGGAGATTGTCTACATTGTGTCTTTAAGCTGCTCCTGAGTAGCATTCCTTTGTGAAAATATTTAAAGTTAATTCATTTGTTTAATTACAATGTATCTTTGTTTCAAGTGTCCAGTTACTGTGAATATATCTGTTAACAATGCATGAGGGTTTTTTTACGAATTTATTCCATACATTCTCTTTAGAAGAATGTAGTTAAGATTTTTATGTAGAAATGGAAGTATATCCTTGCCACTGTAAGCCCCTTTCCGTAGTACCTGTACACTCTTAAATTCTGACTAGTGAATTCTGAGGACTTCAGTGTCCTATCAGCATTTGGTGAGGTCTTTCTTCTGAGTTCAATTATCCTAATGGATACATAGTAGCTATGACATACATATGACATCTGATAATGAATGATTGTTAGGCTTTTCTTACTGTGCCTGTAGCTATCTGTATAGCAATCTTGGTTAAGCTCTTCATATATCTTATACCCTTTAGAAATAAATTGTCATGATTGCTGCATATATGTGAGGGAGGAGAGGAAAGACAGACAGAGAGAGAGAGAGAGAGAGAGAGAGAGAGAGAGAGAGAGAGAGAGAGAGAGAGATATCATGTGTTTATTTCCTTGTGGCTTATGGTTTATCAGTTTCCATTTTTAAAAATATTATTTAGTTTTATGCTATGTGTGTGATTGCATCGTCTGAATGTATGTATATGTACCCTAAGAATGTCTGGTGCCTGTGGAGACCAGACAAGGGTTAGGAGTTAAGGATTGTTGCTAGCTGCCAAGTGAGTACTGGGAATGGAAACCCAGTCCTCTCTGCTATGAAATATAAAGGCAGTGACAGCAGTAAGGAGGTACCTCGTGGGCCCATGACAAGGTGTCTCTCTGAAAAATCATACCGTACAACAAACCTGGTAAAAGAGAAGTTTATTTGAGAAAGGTAGGGGAGGGGGTATGTCGAGAAAGGGTAGGGGCATAAAGATAGGAGCAGAGCTATGAGGCTAGAAAGGGGGGAGTGTAGAGGGGAGGGAGGGAGGGAGAGAGAGAGAGAGAGGGAACACATGGGAACAGAGAAAGAGAATGGGGGAGAAGGGGGCTGGGGTAGCCAGCAATCTGCTCTATGTACTGTCTCTCCTGTCTTGTTCCTGGTAGATGATGCCAGCCTAGGTCCATGAGAAGAGCCTAGCACAATCATCTGTCAAGCAATATTCCTCTCTTTTTGTTTAATTAAAAATGAAGAACTAGGAAGAGGTAGTGGTGGGGCAGGAGTGAGGTCTACTTCTTGCTGACTTTGCGGTGACCAGTCCGTCTTCGAGGAACCTAAGAAAATTGGGATGCTGATCAAGTCCTTTTATTGCTGTTCAGGATCTGCGGGACCATCCTTGGCTAGGAAAGTGCAGGCCCAGTAGAAGAGTCATGAGGCTAGACTGGAGCACCTCTGGGTAGCTTCTCTGGAGCTGTCCTGGATGCAGATTTTGAGTAACTGCCTGCACTTGGAAGGATGCTGAAACTCATACACATATTGAAGGCAAAAAATAAAGTTAAGTAGTTTAGGGAGAAAACCTTTTCCTTAGGTGTACATTTGGAACTTTTAGGTGTATGGCCTTGGTAGTTGGTGAGAGGGGAGTCCAAAAACCCAGGAATGAGGAAAGAGCCCCATGCTCTGGATAAGTAACAGGTGGGAACCTTAGGCTATTGATTGGCAGGGGTACTTATCGGGATGAAGTCCAATTGACCCATGGGAGGTGGATTAGAGTGGCTTTCCTGAAGCTTACAAAAATAGTTTTGTTCTCTGACTATTTGTATTTATTGTCTTGCTTGTTCCTTGACTATTTGCATCTATTGTATTGCTAGACCCTTAACCTAGAACTGACCTTAATACATGCATGTAATTAAAATGGTATAAAAGCAAAAAGGAGGAGGGGGTATAGGATAGGGGATTCTAGGGAAGGGAAATGGGAAAAGGGGATGACGCCTGCAATGTAAATAAATAAAATATTCAATAAAAAATAAAAAATAAAAAAGATAAATTTTAGATATGCTAAGTTGTAGTCTGTATTGAGCTCCATATTGTAGAAAAAGGTAGGAGATACCATATTTGTGTCATAGTTGACATATGGGAAACAGTTTTGCTTAAAAGTGTGGGCAGTCACTAAAGTGAGCTCAGGGAAGGCAGAAACCTTTCATGGAACAGAAGGGGCCAGAGGAGCTTTTTCTCTCCATCTAGAAGACTGGATGTACATAAATTTATCATAATGAGAAACACCTTTAAGTCTATACTTAAAATACTGCCAAAGGAAACTGAAATCTTGAACCTGTGACTGTGATTGTGGACTTTATAAATGTAGCATTATGAGAAGCACCTTTAGGTCTATAGTTAAAAGGCAACCAAAGGGAACTTAAAATCTTGAAGTCATGGCGATGATAGTAGATCATATAGTGGAATGTTTTACCAGAGTTAAGCTAATAATTTATCAGAGCTTCATTGATTAATGTTAGAACTCTGAACGTTTGAAGTCTTAATAAAATGCAGCAAGTGTTCTGAAACACTAATCTCTGTCTCCAGACCATTTTGGAGTTTTCTTGAGACAAGGTACACTGTATATCTCTCAGCCTAGCAGGGAACTCCTGATCCTTCTGCCTCACCCTCCTGAGTCAGAGTGACAGGCCTGCATCATAGTTTTCTTCTCCTTTATCAGTTTCTCTTACAGAATGGAGGTTGACTTCTGAAGACTGGCTATTGCTTTGTTCTTTCATGGATTGTTAACTTGAAGAATATCTAAATAACTCTTTGCCTCAATCTAAGTTACAATATTTTCTTTTAAAATGTTAGCAGTTTTAGTTGTAGCCTTGAAATTCATGTTGAACAACTTACGTGTGCTGTGAGGTATAGATTCAAGTGTTTGTTGTATATGTGATGACTGTAGAAGCCAGTCACACTGGTGTCTTCTTAAGAATGCTATGATTTCTCTATGGCTCTGGTTTTTTATCTTAGTGGACATTCATTTATCCCCATAGCTACAAAATTACTTCATTCCTTTTGTTTCCGTTTTCTGTCTTTATCTACTAATACATTACCTCAATTCTTTGCATGTTACACTTTTAAAATGTGCAACATAAGTCTATGCTTGTTCTTAGCTTACAAAGTGTTTTGCCTATTTTCATCCCTGTTCAGTTTCATTTCAGTTGTCGATTCAGCTTTTCAAATTCTACCAAATAGTCCTTTAAATATTTTGAATGGAATTGTGTTGAATGTGTCCGTCAGTTTGGAGCAAAGAGACGTGTTAACAAGATGAACCTTTCAGCATCATGAAGTTCCATTATCACTTATTGGTTCTATTTCTTTAGCAACTTCAGTTATGTCAAGAAAGCTGTTACTCTGTCTTTGTCTCTAAGGGATTTACCTACTTCTTCCTCTATCATTTTCAGAGTTCCAGGTTTTATTTTAAGTTATTTCATCTCCTTAGAGTTGATTTTGTGCAGAGTGAGAGATAGGGACCTAGTTTGACTCTTCTATATGTGGAGATCCGGTTTTCTCAGCACCATTGATAAAACAAACAAAAACCCTATTTTTTCTCCGATATGGTTTGTTTGTTTGTTTGTTTGTTTGTTTTTTTCTGCATCTTTATAAAACAAATAGGGTGTCTGCAGTGTGGGTGTATGTATGCATATTATTTCATTTCATGGATCTATACATGCATCTAGTTTTGTGTTAATATGCTGCATTTAATACTGGGGCTCTGTAGTATAACTTGAAATCAGGAATAGCGAACTTCTGGCATTGATCTCTTTGCTCTGCTGTGCTTCCATATCGATCTTAAGATTTTTAAGATCTATTTTCATGAAGAATAGCATCGAGATACTGAGGGAGGTCATGCTGACTCTATGGGACTTTGGTACCATAGCCATTCTCATATGATTAATTCTTGTGATCCATCAGTGTGGGGGGTCCTTTCATCATCTGGTATCTTCTTCAATTTTTACCTTTGGGGTTTTAAGTTTTTAGTAGGCTTCTTCTAATGTAGTTTTTTATTTTGTTTTGCTTTGGGCAGTTGTGAATGGGAGATTTTCCAGAATTTCTTCTTTGATCTTCGTATATAGGCAGGCTATTGATTTTTCTCTGCTAATTTTGTGTACTTCCACTTTACAGAATTTATTAGCTCTCAGAGTTTTCTGTTGGGGATTTTAGGAGTCATATAGAGAGAATCATATTATCTGCATATAAAGATAAATTAATCTTCCTTTCTTTTTTATTCTATTGTTTTCATTGTTGATTGTTTTAGCTAAGACTTCGGACAATGCATTGAATAAGAGTAAACAACTAGAAAGAGTTTGTGTCTTGTTCCTGATTTTAATTTAAATGATTTCAGTTTTTCCCCATTTAGCATAATGTTGATTGTAGATTTGTTGTATATACCCTTCATTAAGTTGAAATGTGTTCCTTCTATTCCATCCCTGTTCCTGGCTTTTGTAATTAAGAAATGTTGAATTTTGAAAAAAAAAAAAAAAAAAAGAAAGAAAGAAAGAAAAAGAAAAAAAGAAACTTGAACTTACTATGATGGTCACGTGGTTTGTGTCCTTAACTCATTTTATGTCTTTGACCTGAAGCTCATCTTCTCCTGTCTTTATGTTGCATAAATTAGATTCTTTAGTGGTGTTCTATGGAACTCATATATGTACACTTTTCATATTTCCTTTGTTAATGTCTCAGAATTCCAATTCACCTATCTTGCCTTCTATCCAGGAGATTCCATCTTCTGCTGATCTATTCTATTGGTGAGGAATTATACTCAATTATTTTTTGACTTATATAATTTTCACTTCTATAGTTTTTCACTTCTATAATTTTTATTTGATTTCCCCTTAGTATTTCTATATCTTTAATGATTTCTGATTCATATCCTATATTTACTATTTTATTTCATTCAAATGTTTGTGTATTCTTTGATTTCTTTGAACATGTTTATAATCATTTTCAATTGCTTTTTATGATTTTTATACAATTCATTCTCATGAAGCACCATCATTGTAGAACTAGTATTGGAGATGAGTTATACTGCTTTGGTTTTTCATGTATTTTATATACTTAGCTGAAATTTAATTTTTTCAGATTTTTTTTTTGTGTGTGTAAGAAGCTATGTTTTCCCAGCTGCTGTACTGTCAGTGTTAAGTGGGGATAAGTTGGCCTTGGTCCACATACTCAGGGTATTCAATATGACCAGAGAAAAACTTTCACTGCAGAAACAACCAGGGTTTCTGGATAGGCCCACAGTGCAAATACTGAATGAGCCAGTTAAAAACAAGCAGTGAGTCACTTAATTTCAATAAATAGCAGTTAGAGGATGATCCAAGATGGGTAGTAATGTGTGTACTAGGAACGAGTTACTGAGACTAGCGGTGGGAGGGACATAGGTAAATATAGAGGAGTTTTTATAGTTATATATATTTTATATATTTGTATATATAAATCTGGATAAATATAGAAATTAACATCACAGCAATGTACTTTTATTCTGCTTAAATGTAATTTCTTCTTAGTTCCATGTGTTATTTTACATCAAAATAGTCTGTGATTGCCCATGATCTTTCTGTTTACTTCTAATCTAATTCCACTCTGGAAGATTACATACTTTGAGCAATTTGTAAATATTTTTAGAGTTTTGAAAACTTGTTTCAAGTTCCATTTTGAGTAATGTTTGAGTGCCACAGAAATCTGTAAGCATTTTATTCTTGTGTCAGTGCTCTAACAATGCCAACTAGATCAAGTAGGCTGATATTCTGTGTCATTACCAATGTCTATTTACATAGCAATTACTTGTGAGAGAACGACTGTTATACTTTCTTACTGTAACTGAACTTGCATGATTTTTTTTCTGTATTTCAATGATCTTTTTATGTTTTGAATCTATATTTTCATAATATAGATTCATATTTAAAAGTATTTAAGGATTTATTAAGCATAAAAGTATTTAAGGATTCTATCTCCTTTTATGAATTATTTCTTTTACAATATTAATTTTTTGTTTTTTGTTTTTTATTATTTTATTTATGTATATTCCAGTTGTTGCCCCCCCATACCTCCTCCCACAGTTCATCATCCTAGTCCTCCTCCCGCTTACCTCTGAGAGGGTGCTCCACCTCAACAGACCTTCCCTTTCCCTGGGACCTTAAGTCTCTCAGTGAACTGCCATTCGGGCTCCCGTCTGTAAGCACATCATAGCATCAGTAATAGTGTCAGGCCTTGGTCCCCTCCATGAGATGGATCTCAAGTTGGGCTGGTCATTGGGCCACCTTTCCTTCAGTTTTTTTCCTCTATTTTTGTCCCTGCAGTTCTTTTAAACTGGAACAGTTCTGGGTCAGAAATTTCGACTGTGGGTTAGTAACTTTGTCCCTCCACTTGAGACCCTGTCTATCAACTAGAGATGGACTCTTTGAGTTCCCTCTCCTCAATGTTGGGCATTTTGGCAAAGGTCACCCCTATTGAATCTTGAAAATCTTTTACCTCACAGGTCTCTGGTACTTTCTAGAGGGTTCCTCCATCTCTCATCCCCCACCCCTGAGGCTACATATTTCCATTCATTCTCCTGGCCCTTTGGGCTTCTCTCTTGTCTCCCCTCCTATACCTGTTCCTGTTCCCCTTTTCTCTTCCACTTCCCTTCTCCCACCCAGATCCCTCTCTCTCTGTGCCTCCCATGATCATTTTCATCCTCCTTCTAAGTGAGATTGAAGCATCCTCACTTGGCCTTTCTGCTTGTATACTTCTTACCGTCTGTGTGTTGTAGCCTAGGTATTCTGTACTTTTTAGCTAATAATCACTAATCCATGAGTATATACTGTGCATGTTCTTTTGTGTCTGGATTGCATCTCTAAGGATGATATTTTCTAGTTCCATTATTTGCCTGAAAAATTTATGATGTCCTTGTTATAATAACTGAAAAATATTTTATAAATGAACCACATTTTCTGTATCCATTCTTTGGTTGAGGGACTTGTGGGTTGTTTCCAGCTTCTGGCTATTATAAATAAGGCTGCTATGAACATGGTGGAGCATGTGTCTTTGTTATCTGTTGGAGCATCTTTTGAGTATATGCCTAGTAGTGATGCAGTAGTCTTCAGGTAGAACTATTTCCATTTTTCTGAGGAACTGCCCGGATTCCCGTAGTGGTTGTACCAGTTTACAATCCCACCAGCAATGGAGGAGTATTCCTTTTTCTCTGCCTCCTAGCCAGAATGTGCTGTCACTTGAGTTTTGAACTTAGCCATTCTGATTGGTGTGATACGCATGGTCATTTTTATTTGCATTTCCCTGATGCCTAAGGACTTGGACATTTCTTTAAGTGCTTCTTGGCCATTTGAGATTCTCATGCTGTGAATTCTCTGTTTAGCTCTGTATCCCATTTTTAATTAGGTTATTTGGTTGTTTGAAGGTTAACCTCTTGAATTTCTTATATATTTTGGATATTAGCCCATATAACTTCCTCTTTTGGTTATTTGTAGTGTTTCTCATTAACCTATTGTCTTAGTTAGGGTTTGTTTTGGTATGAAAAGACACCATGGCCACAGCAACTGTTATAAATGAAAACATTTAATTGGGGCTAGATTACAAGTTCAGAGATTCAGTTCATTATCATGGTGGGAAGCATGGCAGTGTGCAGTCAGACATGGTGCTGGAGGAGCTGAGAGTTCTATATCTTGATCTGAAGGCAGTAAGAAGAGATTGAGTGTCACACTGGGTGTAGCTTGAACTTATGAGACTTCAAAGCTCACACCCACAGTGGCACACTGCCCCCAACAAGGCCACACTTATTTCAAGGTCACATCTTCTAATTGTGCCACTCTCTATGGACCAAGCACTCAAACACTGGAGTCTCTGGAGGTGAAACCTATTCAAACTACCACACCCATCATATATTTTTTCAAACTATATCACTTTATTTCTACTTTGATAATACAATAGTATGCTTCCATTCTCCCATCCTAATGTTTGTGTTAACACAATCATGTGTTTTTCTTGATGCTACAAATTGCACAGTACATTGTTAGTATTTTACTGAGAGGCCAGTTATGACTTAAGTAATTAGAAATAAATCTCATATATTTAACCATGTGTATTAGTCATTTTCCTTGTTGCTCTGACAAAGTTAAAGAAGGGATGTTTATTTGGGCACATCATCGTTGATGGCTCAGTCCATTATAGTGGGGAAGTGTGATGTCAGGGGCGTGAGCCTGATGCCAGGCAGCTGGTCACTGTCAGGAAACAGAAAGAGATAACACCATTGCTCAGCCTCAGTTTTCCAGTCTACTTAGTTTGTCAGTTGGTCTTCCCACTTCACTCAACCCAATCTTGATGGTATCTCACAGGCCTGCCCAGTGGCTTGTCTCCTAAGTGATCCAAGATTCTGCCATGTTGACAGTCAGTATTCATCCTTACACCACTGTATTTTTTCATTAGGGCAAATTTTATGTGACTCCGTTGGCAGTTCTCATAGGAGGGCTGTGATAAGCAATGAACCTAGCCTCACCTAGCTCTCTCTGGATTCCTCTTTGAGATGTGGCCATTCTTTCTATGTTGCCTCATGACTTTACGGACAGTCACGTAATGCTCTCATGGAAGGCCAAACTAAATGGGTCACAGAGTCGAGTCGTGGATTTTAGACCTCTAACACCTCAATTATATATAGACTTAAGTATTTTATTTTTGCTCATGTCAAAATGCCTTCTTATTGTCTATGCTATAGACATATTGTTGAATTGTATCTACCTAATATTACCTTATATATTGAGTAAAATAAAAATGCAGTTATGTTTGGCAAGGTAATTAACGTAGAATAAAGTTGTGTATATGGACTGCAGTTCAATATAATTGGTCCTTACATGAAGACACAGAAGAGGACACAGAAAGAAAACCTTGTAAAGGTTCTGGAGGAAGTTACTTTTCTTGGTTAATTTTCTCTTAGCTCAAGCCATGAAATATAGGTTAAAGGTTTTTTGATTGCTTATTATTTTAAAGATGCTATTTTATTATTTTGGGTGTGATAGATGGAATTGAGTCTATTAGCCTGAAACTTGAGGGTGTGCAAATGAGGGAACTTTAAGATGCAGTTAACATTCGAATTGTGAAGGCAGTGAAGCACACTGTGCCGCTCATGTGGCTGAACATAAACCATTGTGCTGCAGCCCTTGTTAAGTACAAGGGAAAGAATGGAATTCTCTTTTCCTTGCCTTCTTCTTGAATTGCACATCTCATCGTATCTTGTTATGCCTTTGGGCCTGGATTAATATTACTCGATCCCCTTATTTCTAGGCCACTGTGCTACAACTTAATCTCAACATCCTGGGACTCCAGGAAGTGAAGAGCAAATTTCAGCCTCCATGGAAAGCTTTGTAGTCATAAGAGCCAATTCCTTATAGAAGGTAAAGAGTACACCTGTCAACACACACATCTATAGACAGATGCTGCGGTAATTTCTTGCCCCAATAAGCCCATATAAAAAAACCCCACACAATCCAGTTATTATATTTATCAGCTAAGATATATGCCTAGATTGAGCAGATCTATCACTGTACTGATCTATTCCCCAGCTATGAGGCCCCTTACTACTTGGTACTTGCTTCTCCAGCAATCCTCCATTATCCTTCCACCTCCTCTTCCTCTCCTTCTCCCAGGCCTCTAGATTCACTTTTCCCTTCCACTGCCCAATCATTGGCTCTAGCTTTTATTTGACCAGTCAGAATGGGGAGAAGGCCCAGTGAGATCACCTGAGTATGTGATCCACTCCTCATCAGGGGCAGCCCCTCTTGAGGAATCAGAATTAACATCAAAATACAAACAGTACCAGGGCAACCCACAAAACATATATAATATAGATCCATACCTACATGCATACATACATATATACATAACAGTTCATGCAGTGTGCATTCATGTTAGATAGAAAGAATTTATGTTATATTATGCATATCTAATACATCCAATTTTGTTTTGTTCCTCTGAAAACCAATAAAAAGTAATGAAATGATCATGCTACAAATTAGAAAAAAAAATTTTCAGGAAAATAAACACCTCAGGAATATCTCTATGAATACATGCACTTCTGACATTGTAGACACCCACTCCATAGAGCAGACAGCAGCCACCAGAGTACACATGACTACACACAGCTTGTACAACTTGCAGTTTCCGACTAATTGGGTGTTCTTACTTTTAGTGTGTAAAACGCTGTGTCCTTGTGTTCCCTTCTGCCATTTAGAAATTGCCTTTTCTATTTTACTGCAAGGAGTTTACCTTAGTGTTTTTGTAAGACTTATACTGTGCACTTTAATCCATCAGTAACCCTGTGTTTTCCCACCCACCCATTTGCTTCTCCCAAAGAACAACTCTAAGACTTTCTATATATGAATAACTGCTTAGACCAATAGCTTTGGCTTTGTTCCTCAACGAGCTCGTATCTCAATTATCCTGTTATTCTAGTCTAAGTGCTGACACATGGCTGGTTACTTGGTCCTCAAGTTTCAAGAGACTGTCTTCCTCCAGAGTTTGGGGGTGAATCCTTTTGTACCTGACTCTATTTCCAGAAATCCCCCCTCTCTCTTCCACTTCTCTGTTTCCTGCCTGAGTTAATAGACCAACAGCATTTTGTTGACAAGTGATGCTTCCACATAGCACAAGAGATTCTCTCTACTATACTGTTTGTTTGTAGATTCCACCAAGTTTGAAGGAAAACTGTCATTATGAGGGAAATATTCATAACATCTCTTCTGGGGGGAGGACTTGAGTTACGAGCACATTAAGTCATTTGATATTAAGCCTCAGGCAGCTGAGTCTATGGTTTTGGTTTTGTTTGTTTTGGGTTTCAGGTTTCTGAGTTTCCATGATCTCCTCTTGAATTCTAGTGCCTTTTCTGTGGTAGTGCATGTTGCTCACCATGTCCATTGAATTTCAAATTTCATGTCTTATATTTTTCAGTTCTAGAATTAACATTCTAATACCTCATATCTTTCTCTTCTACTGGCATGTATAGTTTGAATGTATATTATAATTCACTTAAAACCTTTGCTAATTTCATCCTCGCATTAATTTCTGGACCATTTCTAGTAACTGGTTTATCATTCCTTCCAAATGATACCACACTGTCTACCTTATTGCATATTTAGTTTGATACAGATAATTTTCCACACAAAATCAATTATGTTTTAAATTTATTTATTTATTTATTTCTCCTGGTGTTTTTCCTACATGTATGTCTGTGTACCACATGAATGTTCAGTGCCCAGGGAAGCCATAAGAGGGTGCTGTGTTCCCTGGGATAAGAGTTACAGATAGTTGTGAGCTACTGTGTAGGTGATGAGACTCAAACCTGGGTCCTTTAGAAGAGCAGCTGGTGCTCTTAAGTTCTGAGTCATTTCTCAGGCCCCAAAACAATTGTTTTGATTAGATCATTTCTTTTTAGTAAGTGTTGGAGTTAGTTCTCACAGGTAGTAAAGTAACTGCCATATCAGCTGGACCTTTTTTGAACTGTATTTTAAGCCAGGTTGTGACTGGCCATGGTAGCTTTTCCTCCATAGCAGTGGATCTCAAGATTCCTAATGATGCAACGTTTATGTTCAGTTCCATCTATAAAATTATAGGAGGGTATATTCCTGTTTATCAATTTTTATATTATTTTTAGATACATTATTACATTACATTATTATATATAGCATTACCACAAAAATTATGTGTGTCACTCAGAATATATAGAGATTCCAGAACTCCATGTGACCATGTGTTACAGTAGTTATATGAATAGGTTATATTCACACAGCCTTGAGCATGTAGCAAGAGTACAGTGCCTAGGGGTGTAATCTACATGATACGGGTAACTCTTGGGGATATAGGAGACAGGACCTGGTGTTTCTTTTGAGACAAGATTTTGGAATTGAATTTAAGACACTGTCGTACATTCCAGAAGGAAAGGGTCAATGGCAACAGATGTACTACCTGGGCTGCAAGTGTTTTGGAATGTGTGTGTGTGTGTGTGTGTGTGTGTGTGTGTGTGTGTGTGTGTGTAAATATAGTCCATTTAAACCATGAAGCATTTTTTCAGCATATACTGTGTTAAAAACAATGTGGTTCTTGTCAAGTGTTTATCCTTAGCACTTGACTAAAAACTTCTCATCTAGTCTAGGAAGTAAAGCAGAAGAATGAGACAGATAGCGAGTGCACATCAGCAACATATGTGGGCTGGAGTCTGTACTGGGCTCAGTACTTTCACCATCTTTCCATTGCAAGTATCAAATGGGATTCACTGGAATTAGCTTACTTCTTGAGACTTTAAGCCACATACATGGTCTTCTCATAATGCTGGGCTGGGCTGCATTTTTTCTTCAGAAAGGAGTGATGTTTGTCCTGATACTCTTCCTGCTTCTGTGTGTAAGCCACCAAGAGGGGCTTACTCAGACAGAAGCTGCTTCCTGAACCCTGCCCTAACATGAGTTCTACACAGCCACAGGCATGCGCTGGGTAGCAGCCTTTGTTCTCTTAATCCACTTCTAAACCGTTTATTTGAAGCTTTGCTGTCTACAGGCATCAGTACTCTAGGGCAGTGGAAAGTACTGGAGGCAGGGCTCTATGTGAGCAGAATGCAAGAGAAAGAGATGTTTTGTGAACAAAGATGTGTAATCTTGCCCCCAGGGCATACTGATCGGCATGGAGTGTCATGCCGAAGTTATTTGATATTTGTAATTTATTTATTTTTTTGTAATTAGAGAATAGTTTATATGTTATAACAAATAATGTCATCCTGAACATTACAAAGAAATTTATTTATTTTTTTAACTTTTATTGGATATTTTATTTACATTTCAGATGTCATCCCCTTTCCCCCTTTCCCCCTTTCCCCTCCCTAGAAAACCCCTATCTCATGTCCCCTTTTCTTTTTTGCTTTTATACTGTTTTTTTTTAAATGTTAATCAAAGGCTTTATAAGTTTGGTAATGCTCAATCAGAAGTGTAACCCAATACCCAACCTAGATATATCAACTATCTTTGACTGGTGGAGACACGTGAACATCTGCCTCCATGTCCCCCTTCTCTTACAGAGAAATTTAAAACTGGAAATATTGTCATTTGTTATAATATAAAATGTCTTATAAATAAACAGATACTACTTCACCTATCTTAACTTGTTCTGTTGTCCCCCATTCTTCATCTCATGGTAGCGTATATCCTCTTTGAAGTTAGTTAGTTTTAAAATATAATATTGTTACTAAGTTTTTGAGATTTGTCTATAAGCATACTATTGTATTTTAGTCGTAGTCATCATCCACTCCTTCCCAGAACACCTCTCAACTTCGTTCTCCCTATATGATACACACACACACACACACACGCACACACACACACACACACACACACACATATATCACGCACAGCAGGCAGCTAGGAGAATAGGTCCAGGGCCACTGAGCAGAATGAGCTGCAGTAGGCTGGAGCAACTTCTAGTGACAAAGTTACAGCTTGATTAGACAGGCATTCTCAGTTGATCTTTGGTGAAATAGCTCATGCACTTTATTCCTTTTGTAAACATTTTGAGGTGGGTTGGGTTCTAGAGGCAGATGCTTTCTGTTGGCTTGGTCTGAGATTTTTAGGGATGCCTTATCTAATATCTCAAATGAGGAATACCATTTATCCACCTTTGTATCAATATAAATGCTATTTTCATTACCTAAAACTTCCTGTACTTCACTGATCTAGCAACCATTAATCCTTTTACTTTTTTTGAGATTATGAATGTATTGTCAAGTTATTGGAAAAGCTTCAGGTGTTGCACCTACGTGACTGACTGTCACAATCCTCTATGGGGTGTCTTAGTCAGATTTTCTAGGACAGGAACCTGGTTGGGAGTAGATGCCTACCAGTCTCAATGATGAGAATTGCCGGGGTTCCTGAATGTGCTTGACCTTACCAGGTTTTCTGTCTGGTGGCACTCACAGAAAACCTCCTGTGATTTATTGGTTAGTAAAATCTAAGAGACTCTCAAAACAATATTGTCATTGCCCTTTGTTGCATCCCATATGTTGAAGGTAAGGCCCTACTGCTGGTTGCAAAATACATCACATATTTCAGGCACAGAACTTCAAGAAGCTGGAACTCACCTGGAAGCCTCCTCCCTGAAGACTGGTGCTCATAGTCCAGGAAGTTGCTACATAAGCTGCCAACAGAGACGATCAGTTGGTATTCTTAGATGAGAAGACAGTGGTCCACAAAAATGACTGGACTGGCAATATATTCACAATGGTATAATAGTGGTACTTTTATCTTGGGGGGTAACCAAAATCTATTTCACTGGACTTAAACCTATACAGCAGGAGGGAATTCATGATGGGTATCTTAGTTAAATACACATGCCTGGAAACGTCACAGACTTGAGAAGAACCTTCTTCTACCATTTTCCTAATATAAAGTCTTACTGTGTTCTAAATACTCATCTTTAGGCCCACAGATAAGTATAACTCTCACCCTTTATCAGAGAAGCTTTTTTCCCCAGCAATGGATACTATTACAGAGATACACAATGAGGCAAATGTAAAAAACAAGTGATTATGGAGTGATCAACTCGTGCTTATTTGCAACCTTAGAACCAAGGCACAGGAAAATTGCAGAAGAGGGGCAAGAACGACTGTAAGAACAGATGATTGGGAAGCCTGCTGAGAGATAGTGACAGAGAAGCTGCACCCGTGAACTGCCAAGAGTGTGGTTGTCTGAACAAAATATACATAATGGCAAGACTCGTTGACACACAACATGGACAGGAGAATTTCCTCATAGCCCCATGCCTAGATGAAGAGCTACAGTGATCAGTGGGAATCAGTGTCTTCCTGGGGCAAGCTGGTCTAAACTCAAGTGATGGTGCCTGGACTCAGTGGGTCATATATACAAATGGCACATGTCTCTGTAAGAAATGACACACTTAAACTGAAGTGGCAACATCATTTTACTTTCCCACAAGCAATAAAATCTAGTCCCTGTTTCTCTACATCTTATGTTGCCAGCAGTTTTGACTTTTTCCATTCTAATATTTATGTAGTGTTAATTCACAATTATTTAAAAATTGTATTTCTCTAATGACATGAAATATGAAAAGAATTTGGATATGTTTACTTGCCAACATATTGCAAATACTTTTATTTCTGTTTTTTAGCCCTGTATACTCTTGTTCCTTTTCTGACATTTTTAGAAAATTGCTAGTATATATTAATATATTATTTTGAAAATATTGCTAACATTATATATAATACCATATATATATATATATATCTTCTTTATTGAGACATCTGTTCAAACTTTTTCTCATGTTAGTAGTTTTTATTGCTCTCGATCAGTTTCATCATTCTTTTCTTTTTCTGTTGTGTCCGGGTCATATGTAAAACCTCACCTACATTCTCTCATCTGTTGTGTTCTAAGAGTTTTCCAGTTATACTTTTCACAGTTAGAATTGTGGCCTATATGGGATTATTTTTGAGAAAAAAATGTAAATTCTGTCTTACACATAGATACACAAATTTCAATCTTCATTTACTGAAAAAAATAATTGTTCTTTCTCTTGAAATGACTTTACATGACTTTACTAGTTCTGTTCTATTTCAGAGGGCATTAAAGTTTGTCTTTCATTCCAATGATATTTTATAGATTTTAAAAATAATATGAAAAGGAGGAAAAACAATGAAGAAAGCAGATCTTTTACTGTTTGGATAGTTGCTAACCTACCCTGGTTAAATCAATCACCCTCAGAAAAAAATAGAATGTTTGAAGACAGATTTTTTTATGCCTGGTGACAGTAGAAACTTTTTGGAAAACATTTGAAATCATGATGTTTGGAGATAGTGTGATTCAGTGCTGATGGATGGAGTGACGTCAATAGATGCCTTGATGTTACATGTGGGTCTGTGAAATGCCCCAGCATTGACCTGACCTTCTAAGGGCACTAAGTAGGCACATATCATCCCTGGTAGCTGTTTTATTTCCTAAGAGTACACAAAGTTTTCTTTCTTCTCTTAAGTTCAACATAAAATACAAAGCCATTCTCCCATTTTGGCTTAGTGACCTTCTTCTAATACACAAGCTTTTTTGACTGATGAAAATTAATCTCCTTGTTGTAGGTGATTACTCTGTTTGCTTGTTTTTAAAGATTTATTATTTATTTTATATATGCAAATACACTCTCACTGTCTTCAAATACACCAGAACAGGGCATCAGATTTCCATTACAGATGGTTGTGAGCTACCATGTAGGTGCTGGGAATTGAACTAAGGACCTCTGGAAAAACAGTCAGTGCTTTTAAGTGTTGAGCCATCTCACCAGCCCGTTTGTTTTTTAACTTACCAATATTACAAAATGTCAGAAAGGGAGCACAAATACATGGAAGCCAAAGAATATTCATTAAAAAAAAAACTACTGCTACAAAACAAGAAAATTGTTCTTAAACAAGAGTGTGCATGTTAGACATTTAACAAAACACTTGGCATTTGTTATGTAAATAAAGGTCTCAAAGCAGAGAGGCCAAGGCCTAGGGAAATTGCCACTGGCCCTGCATTCATTCTTCTGTTTTCTCTTGTTTGTTTTGTTTTTTATGTGTTTGATTTGATTTTGGTGACTGAGTTTCTCTGTGTAGCCCTGGCTGTCCTGGAACTCACTCTGTACATCAGGTTGGCCTGGAACTCAGATGTACATTAGTCTGCCTCCTGAGTACCTGGATTAAAGTCCTGATCCACTGTACCCAGCCTCCTTTAATCTTTTTTTATTGGATATTTAATTTAAATTTCAGATGTTATCCCCTTTCCTCATTCCCCCTCACCCAGGAACCCCCTATTCCATCCACCTTCCTCCTGATTCTATGAAGATGTGCCCCCACCCAAGCTCCCAGTCCCACCTCTCCACCATCGAATTCCCCCACACTGGGGCAACCAGCCTTCATGGGACCAAGAATCTTCTCTCTCACCTCCTTTGATCTTAATAGTCTTAACAGAACATGGAACTGTTTGGCAGCGATGAAGATAGAAGTCACATCAATTAAATATAACAATCACTTAAGAGAAACATCAGAAGCCAAGAGTGCTCCTCTAACGTGTCGATATCCCTTTCATCTGACCTTCAGAAAATGTGGCAGTTAGTCACACTGTGGGCACACTGGCTCCCATGTTTCAGTTTTCATTCAGGCAGCATGTGTCTTCTGTGAAGGAGGAAGAACTGGATGACTTTTGAGATGACTTGGTTCAAGCCCATATCACTTTACCAGCTACAGTTGGTTGGGCATTGTGTAGTAGGTATATGATATAGCCATTAGATAAATTTTGAGGCAGAGAATTGCCAGGAATAACAAGCCAAAAACTACTAAGCATGATCTGAAGCAGGGCCTTTGGAGAATTAATAAAAAGTATTTTGTTTAGTTTTGGAAGGACGATTCCAGAAATTTAGACATTTTGGGAAAGGCGAGCCCATTGGGTCCCTATGCAAATCCACCTCTGACTGTGGAACTCCAGTAGAAATGTACAGTATGTGGCCTTAAGAGAACACCCACCCTGGGAAAACCAGTTTTACTCTGGTGAAGTGTATAAAATGACACATCATAAATTTTCACTGAGATGATACTTGAAAAGTATTTATCTCTGGACCTAGCACATAGTAGGTCAGTAGCCTATGTCCTTTCAAGTTGTGATGCTTAGTCCCAGGGTCCTTCTTCTCAGTGGGAGAGTCACTAGCAGCTGTGGAAAGAAGCTCCAGCCAGTTATTATACTTTGAAGGGAAATAACTGGGTCCTCATTTTTTTTTCAACTGATGTAGAAAACCAATCTACAACTACTGATTTACTAAGAAAGCATCATCTCTAACGTCCATCCTTAAATGCTGTTCATAGATAACTGTAACTTTTATTCTTCATGAAGGACACTTTCTTCTTTTTTGCAATAGACTGAGACTATTACAAGAAAATCACAGTTGATAGAAATGCTGAGTTGTGAAGTCCAGTCCCAACGGATTTATCTACAAAACAGTCACCCCTGCATCTAAGACTGAAGAATCATTGAAGAAGAAGGAGGGGGTGAGAGTGCTAGAGGACTAGGGAGTTTGCTGTAAGATTGTGACTCCTTTTAACACCACAAGCTGTAGCCATAAAGTTTGACCAACATGACTGCCATACTAGTGAACATGCCAAATTTAAAGTTGAACACCCAGGAGGGCATTCAACCCTAAACAAAGAACCACAAGCTACCAAGGAAAGCTGGGAGCAGAAGTGGCTCCCCCAGGGAAGACAATTGGTTTTGCAGTTCTAAAAAAAAAAAATACACACAATTAACATTATATGAATTCAATAGCTTGTATTTAGTAACCTCCATGTATATACAAATACATGTGTGCACGGAATAACAATCAATAATGAAGAAGAAGAGGAGGAGGAGGGGAGGAAGAAGACATGCATTTAAAGAAGAGAAGGAAAGGGTTTGTGGGAGGGTTTGTGGGAGGGTTTGGAGGGAGAAAAGGGCAAGCGGAAATGTTATAATTAAATTACAGTCTCAAAAAAAAGCATTTTGGGTCCTCAGTTTCTTCACCTGTGAAATAAGTCTTTGCCAGCTAGGCGTGAGTGTTTTCTCACAGTTCTTTGATCTATAATTTGATTCATTCCTTTTATTCTAGTACTACCCACAGACAGGAAATCCCAAAAGACAATGAAATTCATTGAACAGAAGTTCCCAGTGGGTAAGGGAAATGGGCCAGACTTTCCTGCAAATGTGTGGCATTTTTGTCTTAGGCAAGAAAGGCTCCTTTATTTTATAAATTTTAAATGGAGTAAGACTAAGCTGTGAGAGTAAGCTTAAAATGTGTCTCTTCCCCAGTCCAGTATTACTTAAATCTGATTAATCATTAATACAACTATGAGCAGAGAAAAATTTCAGGTATGGAAGGCAGAAAGATCAAGGGTGTGGGAAAATACGAGAAAGTTAAGGGTAGAATCAAGTTTGAACCTCCTCCTCTTTCTTTTAAAGGGTTGAGCAGCTGCCAGAAGACCTTAGAGGGCAGGCTGGGGCACTGGCCTGCAGAGGGACCACACCGCTCCCTGCACTTGCCCGTAGTAATTTACACAGTGAGAACACATAGGTAATTCAGAGCTGAGCCGTCACACGGACTCCCACCTTCTTAACAGGTTTGTCTAAAGCATCAATAAGTTTATGTTAGCTGAAATGAATGTCTGAATTTAGGCCTCAAAAATATTCTTTTCCCTCACCCCAATCTGTATAATTACTGTTTTTTTTTCCTCCAAAAGTCTTTCAAAATACTATAATTAACAGATTGGCAGATAACCCATATAACCACAGTTAAGGCAAATATAGTATGCAGCTGTCTTTGCATTAAGTGATTAAATCAAATAGCATAGTTTTGAAGTACATTTATAAAGCATAAATTTACCTCCTGGCAAAACTGTCTCAAGGAACACACCCTGCACCATCTGTTCTCTCCGTCTTAATACCGTATTTCCCAGGATTCTAGCAATGGAGAGCAGAGCGACCAGCTGTGCACACCCAGGAGCTTGTGCGGGATCCTTGAGAGTATGCGACAACTCCTGGATTCTCTTACAAACGCACAGAGTAAATCATGTACCTCATGTGTGAACATATGACCTGCATGTGTGACACATGGCACAACATGAATTCAGTCCAAGAATGTCTGTCTACCATTTTGACATTTTGAGAATATAGATACTTTCCATGAAGGTTATGGTTTTAAATGCAATTTCTCAAGGACTTCTGTCTTGGTAATTTCTTGGGTGTAGATTATTCATTAAACAATAATTAATCCATTGCCTCTGTGACAAACTAGGTACTAAGCACAATGGGTAATTTAATAAATAGTGGCAGTTCTTGCCATCTAAGAACTTACAGTTTAGCCCAGGAGTTTTTTATTAATATACAACTTTGATTGAAGTTCATGGTTTTGATAAATCACACAATCACACAGACATACCCTCATTTATGGTTTATAAAAGTATGGATTATCTCCAATATATAAATACAGTGTATGATCACACCATTTTCCGGAGCCAGCCCCACTCAGTGTTATTTCAGTGGACAAAATGGAAACATTTCATCATCTAGTAAAGAAACCTGAAGGTAACTATAGAAAGATATGCTAAATTTGATGATGTAGACTGTTTGGAGGGGTTTCTGGGATAGCAAATGAGAACTGAGAACAGGAGGGGTGTGCAGTTAGGGACTACAGCAATGGCTATCAACCGTGGTTGCTTATTATAGTCTGTTGTGGAACTATTTAAAACCATTCCTGCTCAGACACAAGCCCATATCAGTTAATCAGAGACTCCAAGAATAGGCTTTCAGAATCTCTTTATTATGTTATTTGAGGTCATTTTAATAATCCCTACACAGTAGAAAGTGATCTATGAGCTAGACTTCTATAGTGCCATGGGCTGATACACAATATAGTGTTAGCACTGTCCACAGGAATGGTGATTAAATCAAATTTGAATCCAAGTGCCCAATCATATTTTAAGCATTCAATAGTCACATGTGGCTGGTGCAAAGGTAATAAAAAATACATAGAATTTGAATTTCTACTGTCTTCCTATTGGCTAGTTCTAAGCATTTTCAAACAGTGGCCTCTAGGCTGCATGTTCCTCAGGGTAGATATGAATGCAGCTCAACACAGAATCATAAACTTTCTTAAAACATCAAGAGGGGTTAGGAAGATAACCCAGTTGGTAACGTGTCTGCCATGCATGAGAACCCAAGCATGATTTCGAACACTTACATGAGAAAGCCAAATATGGCACGGGGCCTATACTTTTGGTACTGCAGAGGTAGAGACAGGAGGATCCTTGGGGTTTGCTAGCCAGATAATTTACCTGAATTAATAATCTTGCAGAATATGACTGATGATGACCTGGTGTCAACATCTGGCCTCTGCATACCGTGCCCCCCAAGATAGTTGTATAAGTGTACAAACAAATGAAGATTCTGGGACTTGTTTGGTTACTTGATTATGAACATGGACCTTTGAGATGACAATATCAAGTCAGTGTCACACCTAATAGGGATGAAGAAGAGAAAGTATATAATAATGCCCATCATGAAGGAGTCAGGAAAGATTTGAGAGCTGTGAGCGAAGAACTGAGTACTCATGGTGGTGGAACAATAAGAAATGAAGACTGTGCACAAATCAGAAGGAGCCAGCCCAATGAGATTCCTCACTCAGGCAGGGACACTTAGATTTGAGGAAGTTAGAAAGAGCAGATTTTGGAAGATAGGACACAGAACATAACATCTTTGTCACCAGTTAGGATAAGAAGAGAAAGTGATTGGAGACTGTGACCCTGATTGGAAAATGGCCTCTTCTTTATTGGCAATACTGAGAAAAGTTAAATGAAGGCCTGGTTTAGTCTCTAGGGTACATGTAAGCATCGAAAATGAGAAATGTAAGCCAGGGTGTTGGTATCTATTTACTGACTCATTTATTAAATTTTATTTTAATTTATTTTGTGTGTGTGTGTGTGTGTGTGTGTGTGTGTGTGTGTGTGTGCAAGTGCTTCAAATGAATGCAGGAACCCTTTAAGGTCAGAAGAGGGTATCCCTCACCCACCATTACCCTACAACCAGATACCCTAGAACTGGTGGTGAGCTGCCTCATGGTTGCCTGGAATCAAGCCCAGATCTTCTGCAAAAGCAGAAAATGCTCTTAACCACTGAGCCATCTTTTCAGGTCCTACTTCTCTGTATTTAGGTGTGTAAGCCACAACTTTGGAGCTCCACATCAACACTGTGAGTTGTACCTATCCAGACGGACTGTGATGATGCAATTTTATGAAAATAATTCTTACATCGAAAGAGACTGAAACTTTTCCTGAACCTCATGACTAAGTTCACAGTATACCTTGAGGTTGCTTAAGACTCGCCCTGCCTGGTATCCTATTGTGTACTTACCCTGTTTGTGTCTCAGGCCTTTAGGAGCATTTACTTGTTTTGGGTTTCCCTTGATTTCCTCCATGTCCTGACTCAGAGAAATATGTGTGTATATATGAGCATTATGGTAATCATATGCCATATAATTAAAAATGTCAGAAGTAAACTTATATAACAAATATCCCCACAAATGTTGGAAGGAACAAACACATACATACATACATACATACATACATACATACATACATACATACATACCTATTGGCTTGACAACAGAGTGTTTGCAGTGCTGTTTGTTATCTGAATCTGTTGCGTCATCTGGAGTTGGTAACTTTTCCTCTAAAACTTGGTTAAGGATTTCTATAAAGAATCCCTTATTCTTCAACATGCAATGCTTTCTGTGTTTGTTGTTCAAGAAATACAGAGTAATGCCCTTTGTTTGAAACACAGGTCATGCAGACAGATATGATACACACAGTCAACAAACTACAGAAAAGCCAGCAACACAGACTAGGGACAGATGGAAGATACAGGGAGAATTTAAGCTTGAGCTGACTCTGAGTGAAAGTAATTCAAAGAGAAGTGCTGTGCTGTCTTTGCTTAAAGTGACAGCAATACACTTTGGTGCCTCTGAGGCCATCTTTGAAGCACTTAGCTGATGCACTGCAAATGACATCTGGCTCTGTAGTCTCACTTCTTGTGTGTGAATGAGGGTACAAGCATGCCAAATGACTTTCCCAAGGCCTCTCAGCTAGAATTTGAGGCAGGAGCTGGAGTGTAATCCAGGTTGTCCAATCTCCACCCTGGAGGCTGCACACCGCCTTTCAGATTTCCGGATGTGGCAAAGAGCAAAGCCGTACACAAAGAGCTTCATCATCATGGTTTTTGAAACAAAAGTACTTAAAGCGGGAAAGAAAGCAGTAATATCACATTTAATTGGCTGGGAGAGGGAGCAGAATCACACTTTTCAGGATTCTTAATTTTTTTATTTATGTGAAACATCAGAAATCCCTCTTCTTTTTCCTGTTATCATAGGATACTTTTGTTTAGAGATATAGATTATTTAATAGTTTGGAGAATTTATAATTTCATAAGTCCTGATTGTCTTATAAATGTATTGAGACTCTGATGCCTTATTATTAAATAAAGGTAGAGCTTCTGTTTGCTGCCATTGTAACTAAAAAAATAGATTTATTTTATTTTTTGAAGCTGAGTCATATGCACTAACTAGTCCAAGCTGCAGTAGTCAGGCTGAAGAGGAGATATTTCAAGTTTTGTTTTGCTTCAATATTTATTAATGCATAAGTAGCTACATTTAATATGCCCATAATTTACTAGTAGACCTTATCTGAAGGCAGAACTAGAGTCCATAATTACTGGGATGCACATATCCTCCAGGCAGTTCTTAAATCTGACTTTTGTTTACTGTCATTCGGGTTGAACGTTTAGCAATGCGATTCATAAAGAGGCAGTTCACAGAAAACTATGATCTGGCCTAACTCAACAGTTCCCGCTTTAATAGTCAGTGGGAGTCAGCATTAAATTACTCAGCTTATAATTTATATCCGGAACAGACAATTTAATCGTTTTCGGATGTGTTCAAGCACAGCTCACAGTTTAACGGCCTGTGCCTTTTATTTTCTCGCCACTCCCTGACAAGAAGACTCTTGTGCTTCCACAGAGGAAACAGCTTTCCTTCCCAGTCCTCCTTCAGTTAGATTGTGGATGGAAACACATGACGAGAAGGGGGAGGTGAAAAGCGACGCAAGGCTCCAAGGAGAAAAAAACCTGGGATGTTTTGAGGTTGTATAAAAATTAACTGAGAAAATGGAACAATTATTTTGACAGCAGGTGGGAGCTCAAAGCTGTTAATTAAGAGGGCAACCATCAAGAACATGAAGACTCAAGTTTCAAGAGGTTTACTAATTCTTTTCCAGTGTTTTGTGAAGATTTGATTATATGGTACTATTTTAAAATATCATTTTATGGTTTTAAGAAATGACAGAGGAAGTGGCTTAACAAAATGATCATCCTAGAGGGACAAGGATAACAACTAGCATTTGGCAGCTATTCATTGTATATGACTCAAAAGTGTTATTTACCCTGTGGATAAAAAGACAACTAATTATAAGAAGGAGTGATAAAATTGAACATGTGTGCCGATCTCAAATAAATCAAGCAAGTTACGATGAAATGAATGGACAGATGAATGAATAAATGGGTAGATGGAAGAATAGATTAATTTTAATTGCTGGATGGGCACAGACTAGCTATCCCCATATGAAAATCGCAGCTAATATTAGCATGATCATGTTCATGTCAAATAGACAAAAGTAAGATGACCTAAAAAATTAATAGGGTTATACTCTCTATAACAACAGAGGAAATAGCTAAAGGGTAGACAGATCTTTCTGATGGGAGCTTTGTCATAACATGAACCACTCCACAATGCCTCTTATACAGGTCAATAAATATTAAATATTAAATAAATGGAAGTAAGGAGAAAGGAAGAAAATAAGGAAGGAAGGAAGGTAAGAAAGGTGATGTATTTGGAAAAACAAGAATGTTATTTATCCAGTACAATCTAAATAATCTTCATGTAATAGAAAAAACATACTCAACATGTTAATAAGAACCACTTTAGGCACAGAGGTGGGGCACACATGCTCAACTTGATCCCTGAAGGAATTTAGAAGGTGTGTCCAGATTTGAGATGACATCTCAAAAGTATTACCCATGACAGCACTGGTTATCTAATCATTCAAATGAAGGCTTAGAGAGGTGAATAGTATGGCCCATCACAGAGGGCTTCCTAGTAGCAAGGTAACCTGAGAGGACAAAGGAGACAGAAACAGATGAATCAGATTTCATATTCTATATCTCCACTCAGCTCCCTCTACTTCTGTCTTGTCTTTGTTTAATACCCAGTATCATTTTAGAACCCTGGGCAGCTTTGCTCAGTCTTAGATTATTTTTGTTGTTGTTGTTGTTGCTGATGTTGCTGATGCTGTTATTGTTATTATTTTATGTTGTTTTTTTTTTCCGCTTGTCTTTTTCTCTCCCAAACAAAGTACTCTGGTGAGGCATACTTCAGCCTCCTGAAAGTTGAGAGTTCTATATTACAAGAAAGCATAGTCAGTCATTCAACAAAACTCTCCCATCCCCTCCAACTTTTTTTGTTTTGTTTTGTTTTGTTTTTGTTGTTGTTGTTGTTTTTTGGTTCTGCAGTTGTTCTTTCAATTACATTTCTCTCCTCTATTTTTCATCATCCCAATACGAATCAAAACACCAGTCAGGCTGAATTTCTTTTTTTTTTTCCATTCATACTCAAAATTAGTAGATAAGTACACACAGAGCCATAAGTGTCCCTTTACTCCCCCTAAATTATTAGTACTTAATGGGTGACTGTTTTATGATTGACCTTTACTCTGCCCATGAATACTGACTGGAGGGACAGACAGCAGTCTACTCTCTGAATAATTTTACACACACACACACACACACACACACACACACATCATGTATTGTGTTATTTTTAAATCTTTTTAAAAATATTATATATTTTGATCAAGTTGGCTTCATTATAAAGATGAAAAGATGTTTCAATTTATACAAATAAACTAATGTAATGTATTATATAAATGAAATCAAGAACAAAAATCACACAATCATCTCAATAAATGCAGAACACGTTTCACACAATCTAACGTATCTTCATATAATAACATCAAAGAGACTTTTGAGTAGGAGGAACATATCTTATTAAGAACTATTTAATGACACAGCCAGAGTAAATGTCATAGTAACTGGAAACTTTAAAGCATTTCCTTAAATTAGAAACAGTGCAAGGGTGTCCTCTCTGTTTCTTCCTATTCACTATAGTGCTTGAAGTCTTAGCTAAAGCAATAAGACATGAGAAAAAAAATAAAGCAATACAAATAAAAAAGAAAGAAGTCAAACTATTTACAGATAATATAATTTTGTACATAAGAGAACCTAAGATTCCCACCAGAAACTCTTAGAGAAAAAAAAACCCAAAAAACTTTAAACAAAGTGGCAGAATACATAATATACAAAACCAATAGCCTTTTAATATACTAGTGATAAACATGCTAAGAAAGAAATCGGGGAAATGATTCTATTCATAATAGTCATAAATCCTACCCCTCACAAAAACAAAGACAAAAAAACTCCAGCAAAATAAAACAAACAACAACAAAAAAAACTAAACTAAACTAAGCCATGGAATAAAGCTAAACAAAAAAGTGAAAGAACTCTACAATGAATACTTTAGAATCTTGGATAAGAAAATTAAAGAAAATACTAGAAGAAAGACTTTGTATGCTTAGGGACCCAAATAAATAATAGTATGAAAATGGCCATCCTACCCAAATCAATCTCCAGATTTAGTTCACTCTGCATCAAAATCACAATGCCATTCTTAATAGAAATAGATAAAAAAAAAAATCTTAATCTTGACATGGAAATGCAAAAGACCTGGAGAACTAATGCAATCCTGAGCAAAAGAAACAATGCAGAAGGTATGACAATACCTAGTTTTATGTTAAACTACATAGTTGTATCAACAAAAACAACAACATCGTACTATAACAGACAGACATGCAGATCAATGGGCGGAAACACAGAATCTACATATATACCCACATAGTTACAGTCACATGATTTTTAACATAAGATGTCAAAACACGAAGTGAAAAAAAATAGCCTCATCACTGAACACACAAGAATGGAACAATATTTTTATCTTTAACTCTTCATTAAAAAATGTCCTCCAAATGTATCAAAAACCTTAAAGTAGGACCAGAAACCCTGAAACTCTAGAGGAAAAAGTACAGAAAACATTTCAAGACATGGACATACAAAAGGACTTGCTGAATAGAACTCCAGTTGTTCAGAAAATAAAGCAAACAATCAGCAAATGGGCCCTTATAAAATTAGAAGTTCTTCGATGCCAAAAACAAAACAAAACAAAACAAAACAAAACAAAACAAAACAACAAAAAAAAAACAAAAAAAAAAAAAACCAAAAAAACCAAACAACAACAACAATGACAACAAAAAACAACCAATTGAAGAGACACCTATAGCATGGAATAAAATCTTTGCTAGCTAAGAATCTGACAGAAGGTTAGTACCCACAATATACAAAAACAAATAAAAAACACTCTGGAAACCAAGGAAACAAATGCCCAACCAGAACCCAGAACATGAATTAAAAACTGAAGCAGAAAATTCTCTGAAGAAACCCAGGTGACTGATAAAAGATATTAAAAAGTATTCAATATTCTTAACTATCAGGATAAACAAAACTAAGTCAAAATTCTTCACCCCACTTAGAACGACTGTCATCCAGAAGACAAAAGATTGCTAAAGCTGCCACACAGATGGGAAAGATGACGCTTCATCCCGTGTTGGTGGCAAGCTAATGTTGCTGTGCTGGGAACCAGTTTGGACACTTCTCAAAAAAAGTACCAAAGAAAAAAACCGCATGACCCAGCTACACCACTCCTTTGTGAATACCTCATTCTATGTCCAAGCACGTGAGTAAGTACATGCGTACTGATGTTCAGTGATCATCCTAAATGTCCACAAGCTGAATGCCCAGTGAAACATATATGTTCAGTGTAAAGAAAATGATCCTGGAATGTAAAAGAAAATGGAACAGAATTGGAAAATATTATACTAAATGAGATAATATGGGCCCAGAAAGACAGACACCGTGGGTTCTTTCTCCTATCTGGACCTTAGCTTCTAACTGTGACGTATGCGTGTGTACATGGGAGTAAAGTAGAAAGGTGCCCATGGAGCAGGTAGAGGAAAGATTCCTTAAGGAGAAGGAGGCGAATAGAAAACATCCAACTTGAAAAAGGAGAAATACTGAGTGTGGAAAGGTTAGTGTGGACAAGAGGGTCAAGGGTTGGGAAAGAAAGGTCATGGAAAGAGAGTCAACTGATACCAATGCGTGTTTTGAGCAAACCTTCCACAGGTCTCAGCCTTTATTCTATAAACTACAGGGTTAAATTAAGTGCCCCCTTAGCTCATTCCCAGGTGCTGATACACCATTTTGGATTCCTATGTTCCCTTCTGGAAGTCCCTTATCTTATGGAAATAAAAGTAACAAATGATTTTCTGTTGTGGGGGACAGAGCAAGGCAGGAGTCGGTGCTTCCATGGGATTTTCCAGGTATGATGCTATTTCAAAAGGGTTTCTTGTTTCTTAGAGATGATTTTTTTTCCCAAGGAAGCTGTAGCTTTTTTCACTACTCTGTGGGATCGCCATGGGTTCTTCATCTAACTGTCTGTAAACGGCATCTTCTCTGGCTCAGCTCACCTTCTCCTAGCTCAGCTGTCTCACATGTTCACTCTGCTCAATCTCTTCCCTAACCCTATCCAATCTTCTTTCTTCCTGCATCAACTGTCTCTCTAACTGTTCTCTCTGACTCTACATTTCTGTCACCTAGAGACCCTCCTCTCATCCTTCTCCGATCCTCTTCCAATCCTATTCAATCTCTCTTAGCCTCTGCTGGCTTTTTATATCCTCTCCTGTTCCCAGAAGTCCAAGAGGCAACTGATAATAAAGGTCATAGGGTCAAGCAGTTCTAACAGCTAAGCATTCCCAAATAGTCAGCTGACTAGCCATTGGGATTCCTTTAAAGGGCCAGACACACAGAATCATACTACATTTCCAGTTACATTTTTATTTGGAAACGCTTTCTTGTTTCTTGGATATAATTTTGTTCCCAGGAAGCTCTAAGATGTGAAGTCTCCCTATGATCTCTTAAAAATAACATCTGGAAAATTTACATTTTCAGCCAAAAATAAGGTTGCTTCAAAATGAAGCTTTTCTGAAGCACCTCTGGGATTCAGATGTGTTTACAGCTGCTGTACCAAGTGTCCAAATCTTTGTATTGTTTCCATTTCAACTAAGGTCACTCAGGGAAATATAGCACAGGTCTGTGGCAGAAGCTTATTTCATTGACAAGAAAGATGCTTTCACACTGGGTTACATTGTTGATTTCTATTATCTCAGTCATTACCAAAATATATGGCGTGTGTGTGTGTGTGTGTGTGTGTGTGTGTGTGTGTGTGTGCATGCATTAGTGAAGGCACATGTGTGCCTACGCATGAGTGTAGCAGTCAGAGTCCAACCTCTGGTGTTGATCCTTGCCATCCACCTTGTTTGAGACAGGATCTATTACTTTCCTACTGCTCTACTCCAAGCTTCCTGGTCTGCAAGCTTATAGGAATTATCTTAGCTCTTTCTCCTTTATCTTTATAGGAATGCTGAGATGTGGGCTCTATGGCTCTGAACTCACGGTCCTGCGTTTGTGGGGCGATTGCTCTTTCCCACTGAGCTGTCTCCTCAGCCCTCCATATTAATCATGACTACCACTTATCACATCACTGAATACTTTCCATATAAAGAATTGGAAGTGACAAAACATCGTATTCCATGCGGTAGCTCGTATGTAGAACAAAAGCTGGGTATGCAAGGTAAATAGGATGCCATTTTTATGCCTGGCATTCATTTTGATCTCACAGCTGTCTGTACAAAGCTGTTTTTAGTAATTCTGAAAAGCTTCATTAATAAGGTAAGAACTAAAAGGGGTATGTGAAGACCTCAATTTTTGCCTAAGATAGAGTCTAAAACAGGAATGTCTTACTTTGGGGGCCTGGGTGTGAGGATGATAGTTGTGACCATTGAAGTTTCTTCATGTCAACGTTCACCAAGATCAACAGGGTCTAGTCATTCTGAACCATGTATTAGGAAATGATTTGAAACCCAGAAGTTGCTAGAATTGATTATTATTATTTAAAAAATGAACAAGTGCTGAAGAGGTGGCTCAGCAGTTAAGAGCCTTGATGCTCTTTTAGAGACCTCAAGTTCATTTCCCGTCACCTCTGTCTAGCAGCTCACAATCACTTATACCTCTAGCTCCAGGGGATCCAATAACCTCTGCTGGCCTCTGTGGTTACTACTCCGCCCCAACACACACACACACACACACACACACACACACACACACACACACGTACCCACACAGACATATAATATACATGCAATTATAAAATCAAAGGTTTTAAACAACAAATCAAAATAACCCAGTATTTTTACTCAGATTTTTTTTTGTTTTTAACTGGTTCCAATTTGCTATGCATGCAAACACTATTCTGCTTTGAACTTCTGAATCTCAATTACATGCTATCGTAAGGTTTCTATTGCTGTGATGGAACACCGTGACCAGAGGCAACTTGGGGAAGAAAGGGTTTATTTTGTCAGATAGCTCATGGTTCTCAGCAAATGGGTTACCACTCCTTTGAGGATAAATGACCCTTTAACAGGGGTTGCCTAAGATGATCAAAAACATATTTTACTGTATAATTCATAATAATAGCAAAGTCAGTTATGAAGGTGCAACAAAATAATTTTATGGTTGGAAGTCACCATACATGAAGAATCATATTAAAAGGTCACAGCACTAGGAAGTTTGAAAACCACCGCTATAGCTTTGTATAGTTTGCCATCCAGAGACGCCAGGGCAGGAACTCAGGGCAGGAACCCGGAAGCGGAAACTGATGCAGAAGCTGTGGAGGAATGTTATTTACTGGCTTGTTTCTCATGGCTTGCTCAGCCTCTTTTTCACGCCATACAGAACTAACTACCCCACTCAGGAGTTTTACCATGCCTTGTGGAATTAATCATCTACTAATGAAATGAACCACAGGCTTCCCCATACTCCATCTTGATAGGCACATTTTATCAACTGAGGTTCCCTCTCCTTAAAGGACTTTAGCTTTGTTAGTCTAGGGGAGCATTAACATACCAAGTGGTACAACTTCATCATATATATTTTATATATATTATATATTATATAATATTTTATTATATAATATTTATATGAATATATATTATATATTTTGTGATATATATCTCTCAAAAATCTCACTACCAGGCATGAGAAACTGCCTTTGAGTTGTTGGTTAGGACAGTCCAATAAATCTCTTGAACAGTGAACTTACTCAGAGATGCCAAGTACTCAAACATTTACCATCACACAGGACCCTGCAAGGGTCATGGATTGTACTTGCTCACAATCTTCATAAGTCTCTTATTATCTAAGGCAGCCACAGATTTATTTTTTCTTTCATGATTGACATTTTTGAAGAAAGCAGCTGATGAGCCATTTTACAGTGCTGTTTTTCCATCTGGAAGCAGTTGCTAGAACTTGCTTTGCTCATATTTGAAGGATATTTCTAGTATTGTAGAGTTTTGCTCAGCTAAGAGACAAACAAGGGAGGCTTTGCTGAGCAGAAACATAGGTGAAGATTGGGAGATTTGAGAATGTATGGTATGATCTGAATGTTTGTGTTCTAACCAAATCTATATGCAGAAATCCTTATATCCATGGCGATTATTAAAAATGGTTTTCTGTTGAAGGCAAGGCATTCACAATCTAGATTAGTCTTCTCTTGAGAATTTGGAGTGATGCCCTATTCCTTCCTCTGTGTGAGAACTCAGAAGAAACAGCCTTTGAGAAACCTGTATCCATACAGATACAATACATTCATATGATATATATGTATGCATATATATATATATATATATATATATATATATATATATCATTGTAAATGCTCTATAAATTGTCTTAATATCCATTGAAGGTATGTAGATGAAATGTTCTCAACTATATGGAAAACCAGAATATACCTTTTTTGATAACATACTGATGTGATTCAAATCATGTCTACAAAATGCAGATCTATATGGCTCCAACTTCTCCCTTAAAAACCTAGGTCTCTAAATCAGGATGTCCCTGGCTTTCAGGGTGGAATGGGGAACTGGGAGGGCTGGCATGCCCTGTGAGAAACAAGAACAGTATGGAACAGTATGCTGGCCTGGGACCTGGTAGTGGTTATAAGAGATCCATTGGAGCTTGGCACTGTGTGTGTATATGTGATAAGACTGAGATCCTAAAAAGGACTTCCATGGAGAAAAGCCATGTAGACTAGGAAGCAGTTTTTTTTTTATCATTATTTAATTAAATGTTTGTTGAGTTAATTGTATCATATGAAGTTTTAAAATACAAGATGATATATTTGGGAATATTTTGCTTTCCCTTAATGATACCATTTTATATAAACTACTATATATAAAAGGGTAGCACCAAAGAGTGATAAGCCAGCAACCTCACCCAGAGTTCATCAATTTTATATAATCGTGTGTATGCACATGGGCCTAATTCTAGTATATTTTGTCATAGGTATACATTTCTTATTGGATATTTTCTTTATTTACATTTCAATTGTTTTCCCCTTTCCAGGTCTCTCCTTTGGAAACTCCTATCCCATCCCTCCTACTGCCTCTATGAGGGTGCTCCCCTACCCACCCACCCACCTCCATCTTCCTGCTCTGGCATTCCCCAACACTGGGGCATCGAACACCCTCAGGCCCACGGGCCACTGCTCCCACTGACATCCAACAAGGCCATAGGAGGATGGGCTGTGGGCCCTGTCTCCCTTCACCTGTGTAGGATAGTTAAAAATCTTTGTTCACTAATGCTTTTTATAAAAGCGTTACAGAGTTTATGGGCTTGGAAAGAGATCGAGCTGGGTTTGTGCAATGATAAAAAAGATGTGTAGAGAAGTTAGAGTAGAGAGTTGAATGATTTCAAGGCCAAACGTCTTGGACCATTGGTCCAAGTTCTAATGTAAACTTCAGATTATCAAGCCTGAAGAGCAGCTATGTCCAAAGCCAAGGTCTGCAACACATGAGTTATATGATATGTTAAAGGATGGACTGGACAACAGTTGAGTCTAGGGAAAGTTTTGGATCAGTGAATTCACATCTCTGCCCTTATCTTTCAGCCCTCCATGTAGGTTCAGAGCTGCTTGCTGTGGCCCTGCAGGAACTCACCGGTCATGACCTCAATGCCCAAGTGTCTGATTGTGCAGTGTGCTTAAGGTGATGGAGACTGGCTTTTTTCTTCTGGAGTTACATTTGTTCCTCAAAGAAACTCAAATCCAATTCCTGGGACACTGGCATGATGTTCTACATTATTGAAAGGTTGTGATTCCTCATTTAAAAACAAACAAACAAACAAACAAACAGCTTTAAGGGAAAAAAATCATCCAGATCCAGTAAGAGCTCCCGAGGTTCAGCTTCCAGAAAGATGGAGTTTTAGTTTTTTCTCATATCCTGCTTTCCTCAAACACCTTTGAGACGAAAACTCCTAGGAACTAGTAGAACACCACCATTCGAAGGAAATAACCTGGACAGAAGAGAGAGTATAGTGGGCATAGACTCCCACGCAGACCTCACAGCTCCTCCACCTGCGCTGGTAGAGGCTTCTAGGTGGATCTTCTTTCTTGTTAATTGGGAGTGTTGTGTTAGTTTATGAGGAGCTTCCAGTGGAGTGTACAGTTGTATAAGTATGTTTTCTACACATTGCTTACTGTCAGCTGTTGTTCATCTTAGATGTCTAGGGTTGACACGGAAGCAAATGTTCACCCTCTGCTTAGATGCTGCCCTATCTGAGTCTAGTGAATGGCATGGATATGTCTGTAACAGTCCAAGAGTCTTCCCTTCTTGAGGAGGGGGCTACTGGTGAGGACCTCATGAAGGGAACATCACCAGGGTTTTTCAAGGGAGCAAATGTAGGAAAATTGTTTTATTTCACTTTTACATGAAGAATAGTGGAAAAATAAAAAAAAAATATTTTAATGCAACCTAGAAAGGCAGATTATTCACGAATAACAAATGTTCTCTCAGCTTGCCTAGGGAGGGGCATACAAGCCTAAGGCTCCTCATTTTTTTTCCCCATCTTTCAGTAGCGACACAGAGAGCCAGGAAGAGGATCAAAGGTGGGATACTAACAAGCACACTTCTGCCAGATCACTTACTGCCAATCAGAACCCTGAAGGATACATAATCTTGCCCTAATCTCAAATGTTGAAATCCTAAAAGAGCCAAATCCCTAAAGTATACAATCTCTAAAGATCAAAATCCTGATGATCACAGTTCCCGAAGTGTAAAGCCCCAAATGTTGAACTTTGGAAAGATGAAATTCTGAAAACTACAACCCCGTTGCAAAAAGTAGATGGCTGCACAGGACGGGTGCAGAGCCGAATTCCGGGGAAGCCTTTGTTACAGTTCAGATGGCACTGGGAACTGATGCTCAATTATGTCCCTGTGTTCCACCTTCGTCCCTGCACACAGCAGCATGATTGACTTCCAAAAACTGCCTTGTGTCAGAGAACAAAGTGAGTTCTGTACACCAGCAGCTTTCTAGATGAAAGACGTCTGCCAGTACAAGGTTCTGCCAGTGTTAGGAAACACATGGAATGGGGAACTAACTGTTAAAAGTAGTGATTTGGAAGAGAGGAGGAATTTTGCCGTTTAACACTACAACTGAAATAGACTTCAGTGCAGAGGCTGCACTTGAGTTCCAGGATGGTGGCTTCCAAACTCTCTCCGCTGAGTTTTAAATTTTGTTTTGTGACTTTTTTTTTGAGACAGGGTTTCTCTGTGTAGCCCAGGCTGTCCTGAACCTCACTCTGTAGAGCAGGCTGGCCTCGAACTCAGAAATCCCCCTGCCTCTGCTTTCCAAGTGCTGGAATTAAAGGCCTGCGCCACCACTGCCCGGCAGTTTTTGTTTTGTTTTTTGTTTGTTTGTTTTTGTTTGGAAACAGATTTCATTCTGTATCCCATGCTGGCCTAGAATTCACTATGTAGCTATGGGTGGTCTTAAACTCACAGCAATCCTCCTGCCTCCATCTCTCGAATGCTGGGATTATAGAATGGTTCCACAACATGCCTACATTCCACTGACTTTTATGTCCCTATATACAATCCCTGCTCCTATGGCATCTAAAAATCCCAAAACGTTTTCTGTTTGTGGATTGAAAACTGGAAAGAAGATTGAGTCTTAATAAACTTGAAAGAAGACAATGGATCTCAATCAAATCCCCAAACAATGCCTACAAGTTTATATTTTGATTCAATCAAAGATTTTAGAACTGACTGAACCTTACCAAACAAATGGTTTTATTGTTGTTGTGTTTGTTTTTGCTCTTTTTTTTTTCCAAAGACTTTTAAATTTCTTATGGATACAGTATATATGCCTACAGACCAGAAGAGGGCACCAGATCTCAGTACAGATGGTTGTAAGCCACCATATGGTTGCTGGGAATTGAACTCAGGACCTCTGGAAGAACAATCAGTGCTCTTAACCACTGAGCCATTTCTCCAGCTCCTGTTTTTTGCTCTTCTTACTTCCACTTCTCCCAGTGCATTCAGTTCAAAGTTCAGGTAACTCTACTGGACTGAAGATAAGACAAATGGGCAAACTTCACTGTTAAAACCTCATTTGATAGAGGGAATAGGGCAAGCAGAGCTCTACCGTATGCTTAGATCTCTCCAGTCTGAAACAACGCCCCAGGCATGTGGTTTCAGGGAAAGCTGAGTGAGATAAAAAAGGTGGATAGTTAGAAACTGGGTGAAACTCAAAAATATTGAACTCTTAAGAAAAAAGCAGCCCTAACAGGTATGCTAGGCAAAGGACAGGGCATACATTAGAGTGAACTCCACAGGGTCACAATATAATACTCCGCAAAATAAAACAAATTAAGATGGGACATCTGAGATCTGCTCGGCAAGCAGACTCAGGAAAAGGACCCCCAGAAAGACCTAGCTTGCCCATGGGTAATGTGTACGGATCATTTTAAGAGATGGATCGGATGTTCAGAGTGGACACTGCTCTTATTAAAACAAAACAAAACAAAACAAAACAAAACAAAACAAAACAAAACTAGAATCCAAGTCAAGTGACTGAAAACTGCCTACATATCCAAGTCCAGAAGCACTATCTTCTCTGTGTCATTGATGTGTCATTGCAAGGCTCCAGAGGTTGACCTGACAGACAGTGAAGGAAAAAGAGACACACAGATACACGGAAAATCTGAGATCAGATGGTCTCTGATAGAAACCAAAGTGTGCCTCCCATATAGTTAAGTATGTTACTTATATACAGTTGAATAGGAAGTCAGGTATTTTCAGACAGATAAACAGGAAAATGGTGCTAAAATAGACCTGAATCAAGGAGGCAGTTTGAGCTAATCTCCTTAGGAGTGCTGTATAAGGGGAGCATCCTTCAGGCCCCAGATATCATGTAGGAGGAAACTATGGTTATCTACACACGGACCAGGAAGGAAGGCTTTGCCATTTCTCTGAGCCTAACCTAGAGAAGCTTTGTTACTCTTATAGGGCTGAAGCATTGGTCTTTAACATGGCTGTGGCCATGTGAAATAACACACATTCACTCAAGTCTGCATTGTATTGCTCCATGTATCTATCTTCTTTGTGCTCTGTGTACTTATGTGAAATATATATATGTATATATCTATATCTATATATATCTATATCTATATCTATATCTATATCTATATCTATATCTATATCTATATCTATCTATATCTATATCTATATCTATATCTATATCTATATCTATATCTATATCTATATCTATATCTATATCATCTATCTATACCTATACCTATACCTATACCTATACCTATACCTATACCTATACCTATATCTATATCTATCTATATCTATATATATATATCTTTCACAAAGGGACGCATTTTACAGTTGAATCTTTCATCTGTGGAATCAGATGCCTCTATGTTTTCGTGGTTTCACCTCACAGACCTCCCTTCCTCTCCTCTCTTATTTAGGGTTTTATTGCTGTGAAGAGACACTATGACCATGGAAACTCTTAGAAAGGAAAACATTTCATTGGGGCTGGTTTACAGTTTCAGAGGTTTGGCTCGTTATCCTCATGCCAGAAAGCATGGCAGCATACAGGCAGACATGGTGGTGGAGAAGAAGCAAAAGCTCTACATGTTGATCTGTAGGCAATAGGAGAGAATGCCACACTAAGCCTAACTTAAGAATCTGAGACTGCAAAGCCCACTCCCACAGTGACACACTGCCTCCAATGTGGCCACATCTCCTAATAGTAATACTCCCTATGGGCCAAGCATTTGAACATGTGAGTCTATGGGGGCCATTCCTATTCAAACAACTATATGTTTGAATGTCCCTACTGGATACACAAGTGACCAAACAAAGAATCATTGTGGACCCAGCAAATTGGTTGTAACTTTTTGAATAGAACCCCAATAGACTGGTAAATAATAAGAAGAACTAACTTGTGGAATTTTATTAAATAAAAAACTTCTACATAGCAAAAGAAACAAGAAACAAAAGAAACATAGACCAAAAAGACTGCCTACTGAATGGAAGAAAATGTTTGCTAAGTACTAATAAGACATGGGATTAATATCCAGAATAAATAAGGACCTCAGAAACAAACATCCAAACAGCAAATACGCTAGTCACCAAATAGTCATATTAACTGAACAGACCAAATGAAGAAGTCAAATGGCCAATAAATACATAAAAAAATTAATCAGCATCCTTATCAGACTGGGAAATGCAAATCAAAATAACATTCAGAGTCTAGTCTACTCCAGTCAGAATGGAAATCATCAAGTAACATTCAAACAGAAAAACAAACAAATCCCCCAAAATATTACTCAGGATGTGAGGGAGGATGTATAAATGAGAGCTGCCATTATGAAAATAAGTGTGAAGATTTCTCAGAATTGAAAGTAGAGGCAGCATATGATACAGCTAGATCACTTCTGCATATTTAATGTAAAGAATCTAAACACCTTACTAAACTTTAACTACATATCGATTATGGTGGCTTATGAAGTGCTTATTATTGTAGTTATCTGAACACTTGGTTTGGGGCATTTAATTTCGTCTTTCCCAGTTGGTGGCATGTTTTAAGGAATCATAGGAGATGTGGACTTGGAAAAAGTGTGTCACTGGAGGATAACTTTGGGTACTTAACTGCTCCTTCCGTTTTCACATCACAGAGATGCTTTGTGCTTATGGTTCAACATGTGAGTGGCTCTACTCTTAAAGAAACTTGATTCTTTCTCTCTTGGAAGCTTTCAATTGACAATAATTATTGATCTAGGAGTTAGACTTCATGCCTAGTTCTCTTTTCCAGGCTGAGATTTTGTCTGAATTGAGCTTACACGGACCATCTGCATAATTTCCCAAGTGTTGTGAGCTCATATATGCAAATGTTATGCTGTGTCCAGAAAACATGTCTTTTCTTGTACTCATCTACTGTTTGTGGCTCTTACTATCATTCTACTTACCCCCTCCTCAGTAACTCCTGACTCTTGGGAGGAGGGGAGTGGGATGCAGATGTCCCATTTAAGGTTGAACATTCTACAGTCTCTTGGTCTCCCTATCTTGACAAATTGTGGACCTTTGTTAATGATATCCACTGCAAATAAAAGCTTCTCTTTTAATGCTTGAAAGATACACTCATCTATGGCTATAACAGCAATAAGTGATTAACAGTTGATTTACTAGAATGTCCATCTACAAGAATAATAGTTTTAACTATTTCTATAGGGTCTACGACTCATCTAGCTATATGTTCTTGACTTGATAATCGTATCAGGTATGAGTTTCATTTTGTAGAGGAGGACTTAAATCCAATCAGAAAGTGATTGTCTATTTTTGTAATGTTCATGCCACAATTATACCAATGGGCATGCTTTGCCTGTTTTGCCGGGCCAGTGTTGTAGACTGCAGGGTTCATATCTGGGTAAAACTAATGATTTCTCTTCTATCCTGGTAATGTGCAAAGAACCAGAGTTATGAAGGAAAGACAGTAGGGATGAAGCATTTATATCTGGACGTTTGATTTATTTGTGTTTTATAGCTGAAATATGTGGTGTCTTACCATCAAGTTCTGGGGCATAACCAACTCTGTTGGCAATAGGATTGGAGATATATGAGAACTCATGCCAACAACTCCATGGGAGAAAAACCATTTGTGTCACTAGGCTTTTTGTTATCCTGTAGTTCCCCTATTCTGTGGTTGGGGCACAATCACTTCTTATAGGGAGTAACTCCATTTAAACCTTTTAGAGATGTGTCTGTTTCATGACAGTCTTTCTGGGAAAACATGAAAAAACATCTACTCTATCCAGATAGGGAATCCATGATAGACCAAACTACAAACACCACCAAAGCCCAACTTTGTGAACTATGGAGTTTTATTGTGGTTACTTACAGGGATATAAGGATAGGGTTTGTGCAGAAGCAGAAATGAATGAAAGATACCTGCATCACCAAAGCCCAACAGTGTATGGGTAAAAGCTCACAAAACTAGAAAGCTAGAGTGCTCTGTGCAGCTTGGAGGCAGATCTCCAGGTTAAAGAGTGTTCTTTCCAGGTGGCTCAAACCAACTGAGTTTCTTCCTGCCCTCCCAGCTTTCTGGGCATGTCCTAAGCATTTCTTACTGCTTGTATGTCCTTGGGGAAATGGGAGCCTAGTGAATCTGGTCAGTTTGAGGGACTTCTGAAGTTATTTGTAATTATTTACTTCCTGACCTTAAGGAGCTTCTCCGTAGGATGAAATGTTTCATCTCCCCCTTGATCATCTTGTTATTAATGTTGTAAGATCCTGTGTCTTAATGAGCTTTCCTCAAACATTTTAGGTTTTAATCTATAATGAAACTGCTACCTAGCAGTGTGTGTGTGTGTGTGTGTGTGTGTGTATAATGAAATAATTACATACACAGATATATTTAGTGTATATAACTAAAAACTATATATATAGTATGTGTATAACTAAATAATTATAACTATTCTATATAGGTCTTCCCCCCCACATACATATATACATATATATATATACATAAATATATATGCACATATACATATATGTGTATATGTGTGTAGGCATATAGAGTAGTAAGTTTCCACATGATATCAAAATATCTTAAGTATTAGTTATCTCTTTCTGCTTCCTTCTTCCATCCAAAAATCACATATAAGCCTACCCTCCTTCAGCCACTTTATTGTTTTACAAAGAGCCTAACAATGCATGTTGAAGAAAAGACAGCACCTTCAACTAATATTGCTGGTCAAACTGGATAATTACATGAAGAATTAAGTTGGATCCTTATCCATCACTGTGCATGAAATTCAATTCGAAATGAATCAGACCTCAATGTAAAACCTGCTGCCTTGAAATCTGATAACACTCCCAGTAATATTTGGAAAAAAAATTCTTGAAACTTTGACTCAGCTAAGCAGAATGGATACTTAGAGGTATGTAATATAGATGGTACTATTGATGTAGCAACTGCAGGATGTGCTTTACCTTGAGCAGATAGGGCTCTGAAATGTACATGCTTTGCTGCAAAGTTAAATAATTTCTATCAAAAAGAATGAACCAGGAACGAGGGGTGACGGACATCTATAATCCCACTGTATTAGAGAGGAATGAGACAAATGTCCCGGGACTTGCTGTTCAGTCCAGCTAAACTGGTGAACCCTGGGTTCCATTGAGAGACCCTCCTTCAAAATATAAGGTGGGGAATGACATAGGAAGACACCCAGGGTCAAACTAGGGCCTCATATGTGCATGTGCTGGTAAGTGAACATGTACACACACACATACATCCACCCATACACACATGAGAGAGGGGAGAGAGAGAGAGAGAGAGACAGAAAAACAGAGAGACAGAGAGACAGAGAGTCAGGGAATGAGCCAGGTTGTCAGCATAGAGCCGAATGTTAAAAATATATATATATTTTAAGACATGAATCACTTTACAAAAAAGAAGTTACCTTTTTTCTTTATTGGAAACAATTTGAGTGTGTGAATTCTCTTTTGATAGTGTATGTTTTAAGAAACACAACTGGAGATTAAGTATTTGGGATGATAATTTAGCTTCCAAATTGAGTTACTTTGAAATAAGATATCAAAATTTGAAGACTTAGAGCACTTTAAAAACTCGTTCTTTATTTATATTGACTACATGTTGCATTTTCCATATATTTAATTAATTGAAATGTATTATTAAAACTAATCCTACTAATGTACTCTTTAATTTTTAATCACTGTTTTACATGTACATAAATGGTTCTGACACATAAAATACATTGGCTTTCTCTTTCTAGGTGGAGCAAAGCTATAGTACTTATTTCTTTACTCTTAAAACACTCTTTTATCTTGGTCAGGCCTTCTGTGGAATGTCTGTGTGTATGGTAACACAGGGTATTCAAATGATGACGCTCATCTGAAATAGACGGATTCCCATACAAATGACCGTGCTCATTGCGAGTGGACAGATCCGTCAGGCTTTGCTACAGTTTTTGCTTCTCTTGCTTCTACCCAACAGGGTTTCTATTCTTATGCATTTGACCCTTTACACTTTGGGGAAATCACAACAGCAAATGACTTCATTCACAGCCAATTGTTTCTTCTCTGTTCCTAAGCTTTTCATCTGCTTGCTTGAACAAAACATCACCAACCATTTCCTTTACTTGCTATTGAGAACTTTCCATAAGTTTTGTTTTAGTTTTCTTAATTCCCCTCGCTCCTGTGCTCCTGGCCCAGGCACCGCAGGTCTTTGTTAATAGTGCCCGCCTGCATTTATACATTATATATCGATCATATCTATCCCTTTGTAACTCTTCCTAGTGTCTTTATTACATCCCCTTCAAACTTCATTTTCTCTTTATCTATTGTTGTTAATATTACTAGATGAGTGCTGCTTATATGCACTGAGACATGAACCTACCACTTCCCTAGAGGAGACTGATTTTCTCCCTCTCTTTCTCTCTGTCTCTGTCTCCCTCCCTCCCCTCCCCTCCCTCTCTCTCTCTCTCTCTCTCTCCCTCTCCACTTCCCCCTCTCTGGCAGCCACAAACAACCATAAAATCCTACTCCAAGGGAGGGGCCTTGGGAGTCCTCTTACCCATTCTGGAACTTTTACTGGCTGGTTTTTCACAGGTCTTGTACAGGTAACCTCGGCTGCTGTGAGCTGATGGATACAGCACTCATGTCATATCCAAAAACTAGAATTCAGCTTTCCCTCCAGTCTACCAGCTCTTACGTTCTCTCCTCCCCATCTTCCATGAACTTTTCTAAGCATTGGGTGGTGGGAGATTGATATAGATGAGCCATCTGTAGCCGGGCATTCACTGTTATTTTTATAGAGTATGCAAACAGCATGCAAGGAGACATCTAGCAGAGAGGAAACTTCAGAAGAAGGCGAAGAAACACTTGTCGTTCAGTTTCAAGGAGGATAGTTACCTGGCCTACCCAAGGTCCTCCCTGCTTTTGGTTCACAGCTGCCTTCTCTTTCAGCAGTCCCTAGTGAGCCAGTAGCTGAGATGGTGGTACTGCAGAATTAGCCCATGCTGCCAGGGCCTGTCTTATTATCACTCTTCTGTCTGCAGCTCCTGGAGGTTGGCTGACCTTCTCTTCTGCTCCCTCACTCTTTCTGTACCTCTGGCTTTCATTCAGGAGGTTCAGAGCTGCACGGAGGTCTGATGGCACTTTCTGCCCAGACCTGCTCCAGGCTCCTCTTAACTTTCTTATGCATCATCACCCTTTTACCCCCAGTAAACTTTCTGCTGCTTTAATTTTGTTTTGCTCCTGTTTCTAAGTGACATCATTCCTTAATACTTTCTCTTTCTTACTCTTTCCTGATGGCCTGATTTTTCAGTGTTTTCCTGCTATCTTGGGAAATGCTCAGATTCTATAGTCTTAGAAACCTTCATACTTGTTCTATGGATCTCCTAAAATCCAAATGAAAAATGTGTGTTACCAAGGATTTTTGATGTGAACTATATATGTTCTTCTTTTCTATTATATTTTATAATCACAGATTTAAGATGCTACCCAAATAAAGTAATTCAATTTGTAGCTACCGTGCCCAGCCCTGTTCTTTGTAGGTTCCTGGAGCCAGAGTGGTTAGGTGACTCACCTCCAATTGGGAGAGCTGTAAAGTTAACTGCCTCATATGTTAATCATCTCTACAGCGTTCTTTATTTAGTGGCATTTTTCATCAGTAAGCCTCAGGGCCTAGCTCGGCTCCTCATCTACTAATCGTATTAAATTACTTCCTAATGTATTTAACTATGATTATTTAACTCATCTAAGGTTGGATAGATTGATTTCATATATATGATGATAGCACTTTCCTTGAGGGAATATACTCTAACTATCTAACTATTTCTGGGAAAGCTCTTTGTCAATGTCTAGATTAATAAGAAGGTAGTCACAGATATATATATATATATATATATATATATATATATATATATATAACAAATAAACATCAGTACATATATGTTAGCATATATAATTAGCATATATATATACTTACTTTAGCTATGTCAGAAAGTTAATAAGATGGTTCCATATCAAAAGACCTAAAATGAAAGTGTTAGCAATAACAGATGAAGTATTTTCTAGTATTCTATTTTTCTTATTCTGTTCTTAACTACAAGTACTCCTTTCTCTTCACCCAAATGGCTATTATTCTCTCAACAATTAACCCTAGGGGAAAAAATCTAGAATTTCCTAGGAAGGCATTATTAACCATCTTTCCTGCATGGTGGTACATCTTGGGAAGAGAAACTGAAATTAGCTATGGGAAGGTAAGACAGAGCTGGGGGTGCCTCCTCAGACTTGGGCAGGAGTCAAGTAAGGAGGCAGTACATAACTATTAGGCTACGTCTTGAAAGGATTAAACACACACACACCCACTTAATTTTGTCCCCAGGAGTCTTGAAAGTCATTTTCTTCCCTATGCAATTCTGTCAAATGTATCCATGTTTTCATTAACTGCTGAAATTATTTTTCTCTTCAATAAAGAGTTACAGTGTACTTTTTTGTGTTAGTGGGCATTTATCCTCTTACCTTACACTATTACAATCATTAACTGTGGTGTGTAAATGTAGTAGTTATTACTGCCTAACTTTTATTGAAAACGCACAATAAAAGAGGGAAGGTAAAAAAAAAAAAAGGACAAGAAAAACATGCAGCCAGAATTCTCTGCCAAGAAGCAGGGCACTGAATGCGTGACATTTAGCTTCTGTGCCCAGCGGCTATGTCCTGTGGTTTTAATGAAAGAGAGTACAGATCAGCCAAGAAACATAATATTCTTGAGACTTGCACATCATGGCATTGGAGAAAATGAAAAATTACATTGAAAACATCCATGAGTTACTTTTTATCCCTTTCCTTTCTTTTTAATCTCATGTTTTCATAAATGAAACACATTTCACCCTCAGCCAGGAAGGTGTCAGAGGGAAGATAAGGAAGCAGTGTGCCCCAAGAAGATTACTTATCCCAAAGAAAAAGACCCACAATGAACCATAAGTAACATAAGTAACAAGTTGGAGATTTGTTTAACACAGCCACAACAACAAGAGCAACATAAACAACAACAGTAGGAAGAACAAATGAATGTATATTTGGCTCTGCTTCTAAAGAGTCCTGGAGCTCTCAAGCACCTCAGGATGTTGTGAATAAGCAGAGTCTCCACCATGGTTTCTCTCTGTACACAATATTCCAGATGAAACAAAATCTGGGGAAATGCAGGATACAGAGTCTCTCAGTTTTGTAGCATGTCCCTGTGCTAGCTTTAATGTGCAGCTCAACAGCTTGAGGGGATGGAAATATTGTAAAAATATTATGCATTAACCTGGCCTTGGTGAACAGTCTCTGCTTACCTGAAAGGTGTCCCAGCCTAACTACATAGTGTCATTTCCACAGATGTTTTTCTAGGCTTGAATTTATGTTTTGTTACTGTTGTTTTGTTTGATTTTAAAGTTTATTAGCAAAGTAACATTGAAGCTCTTTTTAAAGAAAGGAATTAGATTCGATTTCAGGGAGGAAGGAATATTGCTTCTGGATATAAACAGGTACCTGTAGACTTATTATCATTATTGTCATGGGTTCAAGTGTTTTTTTTTTCCTAATCTGATACTTTTACATTATAAGAATTAAAATGAATTGTTGATTGAATTTCACATTTGTGCACCAACTCGGGCAAGAAAAGAGAGTTTAGGAATTGTGCTCACAGACCTGATTGGTTCTCTTTTGTTACTCTGGATATCAGTGCACATATATGAAGAAAGCCCAGCTGAGGGCCGAGCTGCAGAGTGCACAAGAACTCTGACTGGCAGTCACCATCCTTGTGAAAGGACTCCTTCAAAATCTCTATATTTTATTGCATTATTTTCTGCTTTCCCTCCTTCCACTAAGTAACTTTGAAAATGTACAAACCATTTCCACCAGCTGACTTAAAACTACTCTTGGAAGACCAGCTGCAGCCCCACAGATCCTATGAACGTGGCCTCCAGAACTGCCGTCAGTTTGTCCACTCCGATGAATTATGCATAACTGCCAGGCTATTTCTTGGCATGGAAAAATGTGATATGTCAGATTAAAATTAAATATTGAGTAGGCTGTCTCCTAGCAACACAGATTAAAGAAAGATTCTTTTTTTTTTTTTCTGTACTTGTGAAGTATGGGAGCCTCCACCTGAAGTGAGCTTGCATGAAGAAATTTGACTGATCCCAATATGGCACAAAACACTGAATGCATAATGCCTGCTCTCTCGGCTCAGCTGCTCCCTGGCTTCAGCAATGAATCCCACAGGTGTCCAGAAAAGACCCAGGAGTCCACTTTGTGCAAGGTTTTCAGGTTTTCCCATAAACCACTTAGACTCTCTGTCTGGTTGAGGCCTGCACTGAACACCAGAGCCATTCTTGAAACAAATGTCGATAATGGTGTTGACCCCAAACTGTCAGGGAATCCACTGTCCACTCCTCACCCAGGAGTAGACAGGAAGCAGGTACATAACAGGAACAGCCTCTGAACAGACTGTGTAGTCAAGACGCAAGCCACATTGGGAAGCTTGGGAAGGGACAGAAGGATACATGATCCACACCCAAAATACTGACAGACCTTTCAGAAGACCTCCATGTAGCTTTTCTTTTTGCCTTATTTTCCTACTGATTTCACAGTTTTAGTGACATATTAGAAGACAATTAAGACAGAATCCATATTTTTCAGAATGAAAGAAGCCAAACACCAAGAAAGGGATTATTTTTTAGAAATAGGCCAATTGTAAATAACTGCAGCAAAGACTCAGTCTTTTCTAGACACTGGGTTACAGTGTTAGTGTGTGTATATTAGGAATTGTCTTTTCTGTTTCAGGGAGGTATGTATAACTGAGTGCTTACTTCTAAGCTAAAAGTTTCTTTGTAGGTAAATAATGCTGTCTCTAATAGTGTTCCAGTGCCCCCGTGGGCTTCTACATGTAATAAAGAGAGCAAGGTAAAGCTTCTTAAGAACCATTTCACCGTATAGGCATAAAGCTGGACCTGTGACTCGAAGACTATCTCAAGTTGAGCTGATATGCTAAACCTGAAGTCATTTCAAGTGAGATGTACCACAGCCAGCAGATAGAAGCCATAAATTCATGCAATATTAATAAAGCAATTACTGTAAGTGGTAAGGACATCCTGCTTTGCAAATCTCTTGCCACTTTAAGAAACATCTGTCTCTGCCATTAGACATTACTGTTTGAAATGAACAAACAAACAAACAGAACAAGCCGTGCTCTGTGTTTTAGTTCTGCATTCAGTAGCCCTATCAGTGAGTTTGCTGCCAACAGTTCAATACCAATTTCATAGCCTGGTCCCTTGGTTGGTTTTTAGACCAGTAGAGCCAATTGTGCTGATAGTAGGCAAAGGAGCAATTAGCAGATCCACAGCCTTGTGCGAGGCAACCAAATGCAATCACATGCAATGTAAAGAATTTTAGAGATAGGCGGCGTTCAATGGACCACACAAGTCTTCATCTAATGGAAACTCGCTTAGACTTTAGTATGAACATTTTCCAAAAATCATAGATTTCTTAATTTTTAAAAAGGTCCTGTTCGTGCTCTATTACAGAACACCTCAGGTCTTTCTGTGGCTGATGACTGAAACAAACTGGCTGAAAGAGGAGGTTGTAGGTGACCAGTGAGCCCATTTTGAGGAGTTCATTGTCTTGGTTCTGTGTCTGTTAAGTGCCAAGACTGTAATCTCTTTGAGATATTAATTTTCTTCATTTGAAAACAGGACTTTATTTCTTGTCTCTTTGCTTCAAAGGGAATTGGCTAAAAGTGTGTATGGAAATGCTTATGTCTGAGGAGAGCTAACTGGACAAGGGCTTCTCATCTGGGTCATTTTACCTGGCATCGCACTGACTTCTTAATGTAGAAGACAGAATCCAAATCTACAATCAGTCACTGACTTCATCCAGGGAGTCTATACGACGTCCTTCAGGGAACAGGGATTGTACTAGAAACTGATTGGGGGTTTCTACCCTGTCTGAATCATTTAGTTTACAGATAAAAGACACAAAACCTTTATATTTATAATAAGTCCTAATAGTCCTAGAGCTGGGCAGATATCAACCCTCTAAGCTATTATGTCTACTTCCTTGTTGATAATCCTGAGATGTAACTTGCCATGCTCTGCCTGGGTAGCTCTTACTCTGACTGGCCAACCCTTATGACCAGTTCTCATGATCCATCTACCCCATGGCATCTTCCCCCTCTCTTTACTCTGCTTTCCTCCTCATTATCTCTCCTCAGACACCAAGTCCTGGGAATTGAAGCTCCACCTACTTCTCCTCTGCCCAGCTATTGGCTGTAGCCATCTTTATTCAACCAACTGTTTAAAATTAAGGAACAGGGTTAAGTAGCATCACTTGGTGTACATGAAGGTTTCCTCATCCCTGATGTAATTAGATCTTGGGGGCCAAGATTTAGCATTACAACGCATAGCAACACATCAAACCTCAAAAAGGGATCAAAGCTTACATTAGCCATTGTGGTAGTTTGAATATGCTGAGCCCATGGGAGGTGTCACTATTAGGAGATGTGACCTGGTTGGAGTAGGTGTGGCCTTTTTGGAGCAGGTGTGTCACTGTGAGGGTAGGCTGTGAGGGTAGGCTTTGGGGTCCTATGCTTAAGCTCCACTCAGCACAGAAGAGAACCTCTTTATCATTGCATGCAGAAGACAGTCTCCTCCTGGTTGTCTTCAGATATGACAATAATGGACTGAAAGCTGTAAGCCAGCCCCAGTGTTTACCTTGATAAGGGTTGTCTTGCCCATAGTTTCTCTTCACAGCAATGAAATCTTTATGAAGACAGTCATGAAGAAAAATACATAGAAAAACCATAAGGGTGGCTTCTGAAATGAAAACTCACAACAGAAGAAAACGTTAAAGGGCTGTCTTTTTCAGTTTGTCACTTTGAAGTTCCTAGTGGATAGCTGAATTCAAGAGCCACTGGCTCAGATAGTCTGCTCAGGAACTCCTAGGTACCCACGGTGATTCATTGTATCAGACACATCTACTACAAAATCACAACTGATTAGTTACCAAGTTTCTGTTACTGTGTAGAATGTCACTTAGGTTTTTCATGCTTCCTTCATTTAAAAAAAAAATTCCTACTATGCTCTTGATTCTGGCTTTCTTCTGGGATGTGTTCTCCACATTGGTTCTTTAAAGAAATCTAAATCTTAAGGTCAAATCCAGAATTGATCCATGACTTCCCATTTAACTCTCACCAGTGAAGTTCAAAGTCTTCAAATGGCCAACAGAGCTCATGATAAGGTCTTTTGTCTAACTTTCTGGTTCCACGTGCTACAATCCCTTACAATATGATTCTAATCAAAACTTTGAAAATCTAACCTTCACTGGAATGTGTCATCATGTTGTTTCATGCTCCTGGCCCACCAGACAAATCACTTCTTTACTTTCTTCCAGCCTAGTAGTCAGTTCCAGGTAAAACTGTGTGGCCACTTGACTCTGTACATACTTGATTTATAGCAGAGTTCTCAGTATATACAGGGTGGAGCACCACAACACTGTGGTTGCAACAGATCTTTATAAACAAAGAAACTTTGACTCAAATCCTATCCTATAATCTGTGTCTTAAACTGAGTTCCTTATACTCATAAAGTCTCGGGTTTTCTATTTATCAAATAAGAATACACATGTTAAAATTTAATAAAGATTAGCGTTATGATATATGATATACACAGTGTTATACTTGACTGGATACATGTTTGCCATGGACTATACTAAAGCTGCCTTGTGAACTATTTTTCTTCTGCTTGAATGTAAGGCCCATACATCTTTCTGGTATAGCGGCTGTCCAAAAGACAGACATACCTGAGTACAATCAATAATATCTCTTACAAGGATCATAAAACAAAGATGACATCAATGAATAAATCCCTATATTTCAGGACATATAGAGTCACTAGTGTAGCACTATTAGAAATAATGACATTGAAAGTGGTTTCAAAATTCAACCACACTCAAGCATCCTCCCATGTTTGACCTTTGAATGTGCTGCTCTGTGAAATTGACATTATGTCTTTCCTAAAGGACAGACCATCACCAACATACAAAAAAGAAACCTTGGTGAGAAGCATTTCCCAACCTTGTCTTTGTGTTTTTGTCTGGTTGTTTGGGGATTGAACCCACATCAACAAAAAAGGCATGGTATTTATCGCTTGGGTTTACTAGAGCCTATGAGACAGACAACGGAAAGAGACACAGATGACCATATCAAGAAGGACCTTAAGATTCATGCTTGTACTTGGGCATGGCCTTTAGGAGTTTAACTGGAGGGATAACTAGGGAGGTGAGAGGACCAACTCTGTTTCTTATAGGGTTTGTTCAGAATAATACTGAAGGGAGAGAAATCTAAAAAAGATATCTTACTTATTGGTAAAAAGTTCATGATTGCACAAAGACTAGTCATGAGTTTACATCAGAAAAAACTGTGCTTGAAAGAAAGGAGGGTTTTTCCAAAAAAAAAAACCCTATTATTAAAAAAAAAATAATAAAAAACCACTAGGTTGCTATGACAAGCCTGTCCTCGTCATCATCGCTGCTCATGTAGCTGAAGTGTACAATGTGCTGCCTATGGGGTGCTGGGGACCTGGGAGCCGGTCTGTCTGAACTTTTGACCAATAATTGTTGTTTTGTGTTAGCTCCAGTCATTTTTGTACATGTTGTATAGACAATTGTGCCTTTTAGGAGTTTTATGTTTAGAATCTATACAGATGGTTGAATATCTATATACATACAATGTTATGTATATGTAAGAAAACCAGGTAGTTGTGTTTAGTAGAAACTTGTCAAATAAATCAGATGACTAAAGATATGTCGCACTGTTAAATATAAATTTTTATGGCTGTGGGACAGTTTCTGTGTATAAATTAGTATGTAAACTTCATATTTATCGTATTCATATTAGTCTTTGCAAATGGATTTGACATTGTGTAAGATAGTAACTGTACACTTCAGGAAGATTTTCCATGTCATGAACTGTTTCAGTAAAATGCTGTTCACAGATACAAAGAAAAAAGTTATCTTACTTATGAGGCTGTTGAATAATAATCAAGGGACAGGGTATAAAACAAGACAGGTGTCACATCCACCTCATAGAGAATGTGGGCTGGACCATTGCTCATGGCCTGATACTTAGAGTGACTCCTGTTTTGGCAATATGGCTCAGAGAAATAAAGGTACTGTCTGTGCAAACCTAGGGATTTGAGTTCAATCCCTATAACTCAACTAAAAGTAGAAGGGAAAAGATGGCTGTACATATGTGGCAAACACCTCACCTCCATCATGTACACACACACACACACACAGAGAGAGAGAGAGAGAGAGAGAGAGAGAGAGAGAATGTTCTTAATAAAAAGATACAGCAACATTTTAATCAAAACAAAACAAAAAACCCCACAGCAAATCTTTTGATTTAAACAGTCTTCAATTTGGGGTCTTGCGTTTTCATTGTGTGTTTGCTTTGTGAATTACTTTGTTCTGACAAAAGTCATTGAAGAGTAATTATGAATCACACAGTGAGAAGATTCCTGTTCTGTTCTACTTTCCTCTCCCATAAGTCCCCAGGGCTATTCAAGTTGCCTGACCTGCATGGAGTAGGCATTGAGTTTTGTTTTACTAAAGTAAAAGTAAAAAGGAGATATGTTTTTTTCTGTTTTATAACTATAAATTGGAAATCTTATTCAGGCAGTAGGAAGTCAGGGTTTAGAGAAAGACAAAAGTATTAATTGTGTTGTTTTGTCTTATCTTTCCTTAGCTAAAACAAGAAATTGTATTCGATGCTCTAAATAAAGGCAAAATCATATCAAAGAACTAGAAAATGTCAAAATAGCTCCTAGATTGTCCCTGGGAGGGTCTGAGTATTAGATGGCTGAAGACTCTGAAGTTCCAAAGGGGAAAAAGTTTACCATGTCCAGGCTAAATCTTTAATTCTTTGCTAGTGTAAGAGATAACATTTACGTGAGTGTAAATGGTCTGTAGGTTTTACTGCCTATTTTTGGCTATTTATAATAAAAATAACTGCACTTGTCACTGATCATTTTCATAAACATACTGAATAACTTTGAATTACTAATTTTATGGATTTTAAATAAATAATGTAATTGCTCTCTTTTCAGTGAGTTTCTGATACCCTAAACAAGTCTATTCTCGCAGGCCTTGTTTTCTTGGTTTCACTATAGTCATCTCTGTTATGAATTGCTCTGATGTGAGCGATAAACATTTATGCACAATTGTAGTATAGATTTATCTATATATCCTAATTTCAGAATACTATAGTGATGTGGAAAATGCACCTTATGATGGAAAGAGTATAGTAATTGTGCCACATGGTATTAAATTTTTTACTTTATGTTACTTAATTTGTTGCTGTTGATCTCTGACAAACCCAACAGCAAGCATCGTCAAACATGACAGATTCTGAAGCATAGGGAAGGCTGTGATCATTTTCAAATGACTGTGATGCTGTGTGCAACTGTGCCTTAGTCTGAAGCTCTACTGCTTCTGGTTTGGAAAGATAAGCATAGCACACTACAGTCCAGATACTCATATCCATCAAGTGGGAGAAGTTAGGAGACACAGGAAATGACCGAAGAGGTGGCTGACAGAAGGCGTTGCCTCCTTCAGCACACTGCTGTGGAACAAGATTTTAAGCAAAATATAAGACAATGATTAAGAGTCTGAAGTGGCTCATGTAGAGAGAAAACCAAACCAGAGTGAAGTCCTCCAACTGAAATCATCTGAACAGTAAAATGGGCACTTGTTTCTTCCCTGTGGCTAAGTTTTCAGGATTCTATATTCACATTGTCATGAATGTGTAATTGAGTAGATATGAGAGAGAAAGATGTGAAAACCATTTTTTTTTTATTTTAGTGATTTGAATATAATTAATGAATCGGGATTATTTTCCCATCAGATAGAATCTACACAGAAGTTATTTTTTTTAGGCTAATAGTTAAATAACATGAGTATTAGTGTTTTTTCCAAAGCACCTAAAATATTTCTGAAGTTAAGAACTTACTTATCATAATTATATACTTTTTTAATGTCAGAAAAATCCTTTTCCAGACTTGAATCATTGGGAAGAAGTTTCTTTTTTCCAGTCAGAGTAGCTCAAAATAGACTGGATGGTTTCCAAGATTTTCAAAACGAGTTTTGATCTGGTTTAAGACAGTTTTAAATATTTTTCAAAGACAAGAACATTTTGAGAAAATTTTCAAAAGTTAGGAAGTGGAGCTTTCTTAACAAGAAATAGATCTTACAAATTAACTGTTTAAAAGCCTAGTAGAGTTCATTCAATTGGAAAAAATCCAATCATCTCTCTCGTTCTCTCTCTCTCCCCGTGCCCCCACCCCGTGTGTGTGTGTGTGTGTGTGTGTGTGTGTGTGTGTGTGTGTGTGTGTTAGAAACTGAGAAGTTAAGTTTGAAACTTATTTGGGAAACACAACTCCTGAATAAGGGCAAAGAGCAGAGTGGGGGAACCCATGTGGTCCTATGCAAGCCCGAAGATGAACAGTTACACAAACAACATGGGGGAACAGGCCAGTGGTCAACTAGAACAAAACATCAATGACGTTCAGTCCAACCCAGTATAGACGTTCTGAGTCAAGGCTTGAGAAAGAGGCTCTTCAGCACATGAGACTGGACTTGTTTTACATCATAAGCATGAAAGAGGTTGTAAACGATACTTTCATCTAAATTTAATTTCTGCTTATCAAAAGATGCTGCAGGGAACACAAGTGAAGCCACAGGCTGAAGAAGATAATTCTCCGACCCAGATTGATATCAGAAAGCTTACACCTACATTACATAAATAGCTTACTATGAATGGATTTTTAGAAAACTCGGTTTCTAAATGGACATGTCGCCGAAGAAGACCCGTAACCCATAACTGCTTGCAAGTGTATGAAAGAATGCTCAACAGCAGTCTACAGCAGAGTACTGAAAATTAATATTAAACGTGATACCAGCCCACATATATACTATATAGTCTAAATTAAAATATACAAACAATGGTCAATAACAGTCTCCAGTATTGGCAAGGATCGGCCACCTTGAAAGCTCATACATACTGGCTTAGGTTGCAAAATTTTATGTCGAAATTTGGGTCCTAACTCCAAGCTATCTCATTTCATATAGGAAAATATTACAAGCTGTGAAGACAACATAGATCTAGATTATTTCTGTTCCTAAACTGTTTGGACTAAGAATTGCATGTCTTGATTACGATAGAGCTTGCATGAGTGCATGTATGTTTGTCATGATTCAATGGACTGCTTACCCACAAACATTTATTTTATTTACTAGATATAAATTATTAATAACATTGCCATACATAAGTATAACCAGATTATTTCATCTTAAGTAACACAAGACTTAGCTAAATAAAAGAAAAGAAGAGATAGGAAGATGTCTTGGTGAATAAGGTGCTTTAGAGGGCCTGAGCTTGTGTACCTATGTAAATGCTGGGTATTATAGAGGTACCATCCCAGAAGAGGTGATCTGAGAACACAGTGGCCAGTTTGTCTACCTAATCATGGAGCTCAAGGTTTAGTCAAAGACCATGTTTCAAGCATTAAAGATGGACAGTAAAGACAACAGGGTAGTCCTTATGTACAGACAAGCACGTCCTGCACACACACACACACACACACACACAACACACACACACACACACACAACACACACACACACACACACACACACACACACACACACACACACACGTGCATACAGATGTGTATACCAAACACATGTATTTTCACTTCTGGAAACTGCTGTTGGTTTCTGAGCTTAGCTGTCCTTCACAGTGAGTAGGTGATTTTTCAAGTAATTTAGTTCTGTTTTCTTGTTCTCTAGTCGCCTGTGAATGCACAAGTCCACATGCCTTGTCCTAGGGTTAGGGAACACTTCCTCCCACTAGGAAACAGGCCTTCCACATTCTAGCTGTGAGGATCATAAGAACTTAACAGGACATTTGCTTTGTAGGTCATTTTATTTAGGCAGCACTGGGTCAGTTGCGGGGGCTAATCAAGTGTAAAATAAAAATACCTGCATCTTAAACTAGGAAAGCATACTTTTTAAAAGCATTAAAACTGTGGTCGAGATTTTTTTTTCTTTTTTCTTTTTTACTAGGAGCAATACAGTGAATTCAGTCTGTTGAAGAACAAAGAAAATTCCAGCTTCAGGTGGGCAGTACCCCAGCTCCCAGTTCTGGCCTGACAGCTTCTTGGCAAGAGCCATGGCATCAAGCCTGACTAGATGGGAAGGAAGTCCTGAGGGGAAGCACAGGGCGGGGGCTGAAAGAACAGCCAGAGAAGCTGGAGCCTTCACTGTGGCCTGAGCTCCGTGTCTATGGTGCAGCGCCAGCGCCACCATGTGGCCATCTGTGACTCATCAGTAGGAGAAACCCGTTCTTACCACATTTGCAGCACACATAGCTGTTCAAAGGCCTGGGAAATCCTTGAGAAGGAGCATCCTCCAGCTCTTTTCCATCTAAAAGTGTCAGAGATTTCCCAACAGCTCAATTAGTAAGCCATCTGGAATGCTCGATGTCTAGGCACTTGGTATTTGTTCTGCACTTATCAAATATCGCTCAACGCCATGTGCCAGACACTGAACTGAGGAGGTAGGTAACACACACGGAGGTCTACTGGGGCATATGAACTGTGAGCATCTGATCAGCGTAAGACAAAGACTTCAGTGTGACAAGCAAAGGCACATCTGAGCGCGTCGGGGAGCAGTCAACATTTACATAGATGTCCGCACTCCTTCCTCCCACAATGAGCCTAGAGATTGAAACCTTAACAATGGTGGCTTCAGAGTCTGTTCTGTGTATGCTACTGCTGCTGGCTTTCACAAACAGACCGGGAAACCTTCCTGTTGTTAAGTGGGACTTTTGTGTGCAGGAAGAGAACCCATTAAGGAAAACACAGTGTTACAATCCGCTGTTACTCATAGCTGAGTTCCTGCACCTTGCCTGTTTTTGTTGCTTTCATTTCCTGTATCCACACAGCTTGTGCATTCTTCAGTTAGCACAATGTAAACAGCTGTTCTAAAACTGCTTCAAGTTAGTTTGAAAAGTTAAATAAACAAGGCTTCTTCAAGGGCTTAGGGAATGTGCTTGCTATCCTGTTGTGCACAGGGCCACTTGTGTTCTGGGTAGCCATAAGCATCATCCTTGAGGGGAACCTAATGGGGCTCTCCCATCTTTTTATTTGTGGGGTTAACGCTCTTTTCTCAGTGTCTCTGCCACTGCCCGGTCATGGTCATAATAAGGACAATTGCCCAGAAGTTTAGATTCAAAACAGCAGACAATAGGAAGCTGGAAAGATACCTGCTCACACACAGCTTCCAGACTGGGCGGCTTAACCTCTGGGAGAGAATATACCAGAGCTCCCAAATGCACACAGGAAGTCATTCTCTGTGCCTGTACCCAGCAATTCGGTGCTGAGATGGGAGACAACGGCTCTAACAACCCCAAACAAGGAAAATGCAGGTAATTAGATGAGCCATGTAACAAGCTGGAAGACGGGATCTTAATGAACACAGCAGATTTGTTAACAATTACCGGAAACCAAACTGTCACCGTAATTTATAGTTATGCCCTTAAGGAGTTGAGACTCTTCACTAATCACTTACGCCTCATCCTGTTAGTATGTTCCCTTCTTGTTTACATGTGTGCTCAGCCTACAGGTTGATGTCTAGGCTGAGGTCATCCCTCTCTGCCGAGTCCATTGAGAAAATACTCTCTGATCAACAGGTTTCACTGTAAATGTGACTGGATTTACATTAAAAAAAAAATGCTATCAGCTCCGGACCCTGAAGACCAAGTTCTCAGCTCAAAGGAGATGTATTTGGCCCAGAGGGACAAAGGTCAGGAAATAAGAAATAAAGAGAGGAGATGGAGGACTGAGAGGAGGGGAGAGGAACAAGGCAGAGGGGACAGGAATATCTGTCTAGGGATGGGGTAAAGGACTGCCTCTGGATGGAGAGGAGACAAATGTGTTCCACAGGAAAATGGCAGTTCATAAAGGTAAAAGGGGAAACCCTGTGTTTGGATAAGGTGTTGAGTTTTAATTGGGTATGTTAATTAAGTAAGTGTGTGGGGGGTGTTGATTGCTGGGCTTCAGTACTTTGATAGCTGGACCTTGACAGTCAGCCTCAGGAGAAGGAAGTGGTCTATTCCTATAGACCGTGGTAGTTAGCTTTAGGAATATAAATCTGACTGTTTCTAGCAAGGCAAGGGGATGGGAGAGAAGGGCAAGACTTGCCAGAGCTATGCTCAAACACTTGAGTACCTTCAAGAATCTAAAAGATTGGGACTGTCTCTGAGAGCGTTGCCCTAAGAGAACTGACTGAGGTTAAAATCCCACAGGCTGGATATTGGCAGCAGTCACCCTGGATGTGGGCAGCAGCATCCATTCCATTGGCTGGGACCCCAAACAGAATAGAAAAGAAGAAAGGAGAAAGTCAGTTTGTAGCAGCATCCCCCCTTTTCAACTGTTTTGCCTGCTGAGCTGGGTGCTTCTCTGCCCTGACACCCTCCCCTCCTATTATCGCCGAAATCCTTGAAACTGTGGGCTGACTTGCAATCCTGACCTTATGCTATGCCATCGGGCTTATGTCCATGGAGAAAGAAGAAGTAAATTGAGCATGTATGTTCCATCCTTCTTGTGTCACATTGTGGATGCCAAGGTCTAGTAGATGGAGGGGTTGTTGCTTCTAGTCCCATGGTCTCTTTTCAGAGTTGCCTCTTTCTTTAGTGGATCAATACATAGTACAGCACCCTGTACTTGTGACCACATCAGATTCCATTTCATCTTCTCTGGGAGAGTCCTTTCATTTTGAACCCAAATTTTCAGGGAAAAAAATGAGAAAAAGCTGAAGCCAAATAGAGTTGGCATGCTTGTAAAATGTAATTTCAAGTTCCACGTGGTGGGACCCACTTCCTTTATTGATTGGTTACAACGAGTCTTAGGCTCTTCATGGTTTGATGGCAGTGTCTTTCTACTCACACTCTTACTTGAGAGAAAGAGAAAGAACTCTAGTTAGGACACACAAGTTTGCAATCAGTCATCGGATCTCCTCTGCCTAGATTTCAGTACATTTGAAAAGCCTGATTTTTAAAAACTGAGAATCTACATTTGAATTTGAGTCTGACAACACATCCAACATGTGAAAGGTATCTATGATTCTCTGAATCAAACTTTAAAAGACATTAATCAAACCTGTACGTGTTTCTACATAAGATACAATAGCTAAAGTTTTGTAAAATTTTAAAACATTATGGATATTGTTGGGACAAGATGAAGTGAAATGAATCCTCACATAAAATAATGTGAACGTATTTGTTAGACTCTAACAACTCATGAAAAAGCATCCCTTGCTCTGTTACTATTGGGGGTTTTGTGACTCTAAACAAATGTTTTTGTTTTTTCCTTTGCAAACAGAAGCTGCTCAGCTCTCATTTGGGCCAACTTCCAGAAAGGCGTCATCCTCCAGAGAGGCAGAGCGTCCTCACTGCAGAGTAGACAGGACGTCCTGTGAGCTAATCCCTTCCGTTTCAAGTACCACTTGCACAGAGATGCAGGATGAAGGGCCTGAGTCTGTAGTAGTGGTTCACATTAGCTTCCTTCAAGAACAGTGATGATTTTGTAGTTCTAGACCATAAACCTTTGCATACAATACAAACAATGCTCCCCATTAAAATGCTTAATGTTTTCAGGGTCATTTTTCTAGAAACTTAAAGTCCCCAAATCTTCTCAGCCCAAACCCTCTCCTACAAATCGTGGTATGTCTGTGCTCAGTATGAGGAAGGTTAGTAGTCATGTCAACTGTCAGGACAAAACCTTGGCGACCATGGGACATTTCCTCAGTCAGCCCTCTCAGCCTCTAGGATCGTTCCAGTTTAATGAAATTGAATCGGAGAACAGCCTGAAAATCATTTCAAATCTGTTGATCACTCTTGTGATCTCATTAGTTAGCCTTTACAAAGAAATTAAGTTCAGAAGCAAAGCAAGGCTATCGTAGATTGTCTTTAACGTGCTTTCTCTCTGGGCATGGATTTAAAATTCAGAGTATAAACTACATGACAAGATGCACTGAGTCCTCATTCTCATGAAGAGTAAAAGGCTTGCATTATTAATGATAAGAACATAGCATTGTACTGAAGATTTTGTATGGTCCATCTCCCCAAAGTCCCTCATATGTGCCCTTTTGCACTAACAGCAACCAGAAAACATGACTGTGGTTCTGGTAAACTCTGTACACGGATGCTGAAGCATCCTCCATGGACTAACTTATTTACCCTTCACAACAGTGCTCTGAGGTGACTCTGTTACTCTCTAGTTGATATGAGAAAACACTTTGGAAAGGAGAAGTGCTTTCCCAGAATCCTGTAGAGAACTCACAGTGAGGGTGGGATGGTCTGGCAGACCTAAATCCTTTATCTGGAAGCTAAAAATCACCCTCAGCTTGGGATCTCTTCCTGATTTCACTTGTCAGCATGGTCCAAATGCTAATTCTCTAACTTGCCTTCCCAACTCGGACAGCAGTTCATCTCTCCATCAGTGTCTTGTGCGCTAGTGGACTCTGTTCTGTCTCCTACCTACAACAGCTGCAGCCCATCCCCTCTGAATCCCCCGAGTTGTTCCAATCTTTCTCTTTCCAATTAATCCCAGCTACCAGAGCATTCCTCAACTCAGCCTTTGTCCCACGGAGGCAGCTTGTTTATAAAATGAATGAAACCTTAACATGTTCAACCTTAATCTTTACTTTCATTTCAGCCCTTGGCTGCCTTGGCCTCTGTCCCCTCATGTATTTATTGTCTTGTGTGGTTTAATTTCCATTTGGTGTTTCTTATTCGGAAGCCTAATATGACCCCACTGCTTCCTGCTGGCTCACATGTCTCCCATGTGCCTGGTAAACTTCATTTTTTCATAATTTCTCTCTTCCCTTTATTCATCTCCTCTGCTATTTCATGGTTCATGTGTTTGTACTAAGATATAAAATAAGCCTTACCCATTTTTGTCTCTCTTTTTAATGATTTCTTTCATGAATGTACTCAGCTCCAACTATAGGGAGACCTGTTCATATTTCATTCGTTAGAGCCTTTGTTTTGCTTAATTTTCCATCAGTATTTTGAAACCCAGTTGTGGAACCCTTGTAATGACCTCACATGGTCCATCTGCACATCCAACTCTGAAATGCATTACTGTCATACACACAGTCATCATGCTCAGGCATGTGGAGGAAGCTCACCTGTGTGGAGCTCTGTGAAAAAAATATTCCGATCTTCTCACAATTATTTCTTGACATTCTCAAGGCACCAGAACTTGATAAAGAAATCCCTCCCTGGGTCAAGGACACTACAGAAGACCCAGAGTCAACTACCTGGGACCATGGGGCTCACAGAGCCTGAGTCACCAACCAGAGAGCACACAGGAGCTGAACCTAGACCCCCTTACATGTTTGCTGCAAATGTTCAGCTTAATCTTCATGTGGGTCCCCTAACAAGTGGACCAGGACTATCTTGGTCTCTGTTACGTGCACTGGATCCCCTTCCCCTACTTCCTGGTTGGGCCTCAGTAGGAGAGGATGTGCCTAACTTCTGCTGGGACTAGGGAAGGATTTGTAAGGATGGGAATGGGAAGAGAGGGGAGATGGGACTGTGATTGGGATGTAAAGTGAATAAAAATTATGTAGAAACAAAAGAAATCTGCCCTATAAGTTTTCTGCCTTGCCTCTGTCTTTAGCCTAATGTCATCTGCCCAGGAAGGCCTTCCTGAGCATTTTGGTTAGAGTAGGCATTTGTGGTAGCATTGAAAGCTACCACAAATGCCTGAGGCAACAGACTTACAGAAAAGAAAGGTGTCTTTTGTCCTGTGGTTTCAGAAACTCCACTCTATTATGGTTGGCTCTGGTGCTCTGGGCCTGTGGGGGAGGCAGGCTCCTGACTGGGGCACAAGGTAGAACATGACGACTGTTTGCTTCAAGGACATGAAGAAAGGCATAGAAAGAGGCCTGAGCCATGATTGGAAGGCAAGAGTGTCTCAGCAGAGTCATGCTTCTGTGTCTCTTCTGCACGTCACTATGAAACAGAAACAAGAAAGAAGTCCCCTAGCTTGACATCTGAAAAGGAATGAAAGGACTTGGTTCAGACCTTTTAAGAGACTAAAGGAAAAATTTACCTTAGTTTCAAGAAAAATAATCTTGTCCATGTAACTACATAGAAATTTGTGTGAGAGGAGGGAGAGTTAGCTCCGCTGTTAAGAACTCCAGCAGCTTCTCCAGAGGACCTGGGTTGAGTTCTCAGCTTCCACTTGGCAGTTGATAACCATCTGTAATTCCATTTCCAGAGGATCCAATGCCCTTGATGAACATATATTACATAAATATACATGCAAGCAAAACTCTGATGCACACAAACTAAAAATAAAAAAAAATAAGTTGTATAATGCAGGCTGCGTAGGGAACATGCTCTTTTCTGAAATACATAATCTACATTAATTCAAAAATGTTTCCATACATGTCATTTTATGTACCATATAACAGAGAAAAAAATATGCAACACATTTATGATCAAGCTTGTCCTTCATGGCCAAGAGACTTAAAATATGGAATCAAATGCATACAGTGAGTTCTGCTTTCTGGACAGGCTCTGAATCCTAATCTTCAGGCCCTTTCCTCTTCTAAAAATGAGGCAGTTATAACTGAAATTTCATAGGGAAGCTGTTAGGGAAAAGGGTCTGTGGCAAATAGTAAGAGGAGATTGGAAACTCTTGTCTTGTGTGTGTATCTTGTGAACATGAGGCAGCTCTGACATTCACTGAGATTCATTGCAAAGGAATTGTCATGGGACTCCAGGTAAATCAGTTAAACACTAATCCACTTGAAAATTGTCACAAAAATTCCATTTCTTCAGTTCATTTCAAAGTGAGATGTTCTTTCCTGAGACAGGCTAATGCATTTGTTCTTTGAATATTCTGGGTTCAGACCATCTGGAGACTCTTAGACTCTTTTTTTTTTTTGAGGGGGGTAGTGGTGGTGGGGGAGTGGTTTAGAGCAGGGGAGCCAGAAAAGGTTAGAGATTTATAGCTTCTGTGTGTTTCAACACACAATTCAATTTCTCCCCCTCCCAAGAGAATTTTATTTTATTTGGAACATTTGTGCAATGATGTAGCATGCCACATATGAAACATTCTTCATGATAAAAGCCAATCTATCCTCTGCGTGTCCGGTCACATAGCTGAGTGGGGTGTGATCTGGAGCAGACTTCATTGAAGAGCCAGAATCGTGTGGAATGCAGAGATGGGCTCGTTTCAGCCTGTCTCAGACCATCCTAGCTCTGCCGAGCTGGAGCCAGAAGATGAAAAGCATCCACGTCTCTATGGTCACTCATTAGGCTTCCTTCACAGGAAAGCTTCATAGAGCTACAATACCTTGAGATGCTCTACAAAAGATGACCTTGAGTGACTTTGGTACCAGGAAAGTAAAAAGGGACCATGAAAGGGGGCTCTAGATAGGGTAAAACAAAGATGCTATGAAGTGGAAGAATGAGGAAATGGAGGAAGGTAGTTGGGGAGGGAGAAAGGGAAGGGATAGAGGACACTAAGAATGTCTGAAAAAGTCATAGGAAATCATATCATCTTATGCCTACTTAAATTGTATATTTGAGGACCAGAGTGTCTTCTTTGAGATAGTGTCTTCTATATATGGCAGGAAAGCTACACTCATGAAATCTCAATAATATGGCTGCTTGAACAAGACTCTCTATGCTAGTTAAATTAAGGATACTGCCCCTCTAAGCCATAAACTATCCAACAAAATCTTCCTTTTCCAGGCATGGGGAACTTGCTTTCTTGTTCTTGGTCATGGAAATCCAAGTGACTCCTCTTGTTCTTGGTCACGGAAATCCAAGTGACTCCTCAAACAATATAGGCTGTTGCTGTTGTCCTTGATTGACTCCCAGAAATTAAGAGCCCATCCATATTCTCAAAGAGTCGTCTTTGTAATTCAGCTTCTTTTTGTCTAAGAGTGATTCTCAGCTTTTATTATTTACTCTGGCAAAAGGGGGCCTAGTGAATATGGTCAGTTTCAGGAACTTCCTGAATTATTTTGAGTTAAACCTTTCTGTTTAAGGAGCTTTCCCAGCAGAATGAAACATTTCAATTTCGGAGGAATCTATTACACAACACAAGTTGCCAAAACAAACAAACAAACAAAAAACAAAACAAAAAAACCCAAACCCACAAAACAAAAACAGAAACAAAAATTCAAACAACAAAAACAAATTAACAACAAAAACAAATTATCAACAACAACAAAACAAGAAGCGAACAACTAAAACAAAAAAAACTTAGACAACAAGAATAACAAGAACACTAACGAGGACACCCTACCTAGTGATTCGGAGAACCTACAACTATTCTGCCTACCTCAGAATGTCTCCGAAGGATAAAAAGCAAGCCTGATAAGCTGGACTTGAGTGCTAGGTTATTTTCTGTTATAATGTTAGCAGATAGTTCCCATGAACACAAAGGGAGAAACATTCAGCATTTATGAGCTGAGCATCCTACCTTTGACCTCTGTATTTACTTGGAATGAAAAAGCCACTTTTCTACTGTACCTTACTTACCTAATATCTCAGCCTTTAGTCTTTTGACCTACACACACATTCAACTTTATCTTCTGTTCATTCCAAACCAGACCCATCCTTCAACAGAATTTCTGAAAGATTTCTCTGATTCATTGAACCCAGCAACCACGGTCAGTATGTTAACATGTGTTACTTGGAAACTCCCACTGTATTCATACAAGAGCTTTGTCATTATTAATATTTACATGTGTATGTGTGAATGTTGTATTTTTCTAAAGAGCAGCCATCTTCAGGGTAAAGAGTTGCTAAAAGTAATGCTTGCCATGGTAGTTATTGAAGTAATATACCAAAAGCATACAAGCAAATCAGAACAGATTAACTTGATATGCTGGGTAGTTTGAAGTCAACCTAATACAGCTAGATTTATTGGAGAGGATGGAGATTCATTTGAGAAAATGCCTCCATAAAATGGCAAACCTATGTGGAATTTTCTTAATTAGTGATTGGTGGGGTGTGGAGGATCCAGCTCATCATGAGTGAGGTCACCCTTGGCTGAGGGTCTTGGCTTCTATAAGAAATTAGACTCAACAAGCCATGAGGAGCAAGCCAGTAAGCAGCACAACTCCATGGCCTCTGCATCAGCTCCTGCCTCCAGAGTCATGTCCTGTTTGGGTTCCTGTTGTTTCTTTTGATGATGGACTGTGATGTGGAAGCATTAGCTACATAAACCCTTTCTTCCTTCTTTGGTCATGGTGCGTGATGACAGCAATGATAAACCTGATGTATCTTGAAAACACATTCCATCAGCCAGTGTACATGCCGAGTTACTGAGCAGAGGCAAAGAAGCCTCCACTTAGTCCTGGTGTTTATGTAAAACTGGAACTATATTTGGGAGCCAGCAGCTACTTTGGTGATAACTGTGACTGTAAGCCAACATTCATAGCAGATTAAATCTAAACTTCAAAAAGTTTAAATGTGTTTGGAACTAAGTAAGAGAGCATAATAATGAGTCAAACTGTGAGTGCACAGAATTGGAGAGATTTTTCTCCTTTAACAATTACGTTAAAAAAATGAATGGGAAAAAGCCCAAAGATAAGTTACCAGCTGTTCAGCTATGTCAGGGCCAGTCTGAAGAACATTTATTATTATCAGTTAGTGCTTCAGGGTCTACACACCTGAATATCCTATCAATCAGCTCAATAGACTCATCTTAGGGATAAATTCAGCAAGCCTGAAAATCTCATAACTAACAAGCCAATTCCTTTTGCTTGTAAAGACTCTGAATCTTATATTTGTCTTGAATACTTTTTTCAAAAGCAAAAGGATTCATCACTTATCCCAAGCATTTGCTGATATAAAAACAATGAAACAACTCATGAAGGCAATGGTAAGAGATTGACACCTGCTCGTCATCCAGTCTCCAGATTAAATCATAGTAACCCATTGAGGCCTTTTAAATAAGGACTGTCAGTTTCATTACATTTATCAGGAGCTAAGGCACAGACTAGTTGAAACACCTTTTTATTTCTCAGTTACACAGTGAAAAACTCCTTGTTCCATATTTATTCTTGTTTATGATCTCATGGTAGTGAGGATGTTCTCACAAAGAAAGGAATTAAGTTAGTGGTGTCATTGGCATTTGTATACCAATTTGTCTTGGCATTTGTCTTGTCGGAATCTTCCTGGGAGATATAAACAAAAGTCTGCTCTATCCCATAAAACACTGACAACAGATCTAAGAAACAACTATTCAGGTCTAGATTGAAGTAATGAGTTTGTTGTGCTTTTGCACAGTTCATGAGTGTAGGGTTACTTATGGGATCATGGATGAGTCAAAGGCAACAGCAGCCTCTAAAAACCACCCCACAATGGGTGGAGACAGTGAAAGCTGCATCTCTGGAGCTCTTTACAAACCTGTAGGCTGCACCTCAGAGTCTTTCCTTGCAATTGTTTACTGCTTATGTCACCTTGAGAAAGAACCTTATGATAGTTGTAAGCTTCATGCACTTCCTAAGCCTGGGAAATTGTTTGTCTTTCTCAATCTACTTGATGTCCCTCATCCCTCTAGGAGTGAATGTCCATTTAGAGGAAACAGATGAGCATGTCTTTAAGCCTTAATCTGAAGGTAGAAACACCCCATAGGAAGGCAAGTTTGCCTTAAGCCATGCCGACCAGATAGGTAGAATAATTATAGTTTTAATCAGACACTGTAATTTTCTTTTCCAAAATTCACACCCATAGCATAGTTCCTACAAGCTGGGCAGTATCTGATTAAAATGATAATTATTCTGCCTATCTCTTCAGCGAGGCTCAAGACAAACTTGCCTTCCTTACATCTATTATTTCATTATTACCATTTTTGATGTGAGAGAAAACAGTTAAGACTAGTCTCAGAAAATAGCAACTATACAATACAGTATTACTTGTTTTTGTTAATCATATTATACATTAGATCTTAAGAATTAATTGATGCTTTAATTGAAAATTAATCTTTTGACTGACATCTCTATGTTTCTACTACCTCTCAGCCTATGGCAACCATTACGTTAGTATCTGCTTAGTGTCCTTGAATATTTTTTAGATTACAGTTTTAAGTGAGATCATGTAGCATTTTTCATTCTGTTTCAATCTTATTTTGTTTGATGTAATATTGCCCATATTCATTCTTACAGTGATAAATAGCAGAATTTATTTTTAAGGCTGAATCACACCCTATCCATACCACATTTTCCCCATCTAGTTATAGCCATTTCCATAATGTGACTATAGTGAATGGTGTTAGTATACACACAGGAGTATTATGGGAAATCTTGGGGGGGTTAGTCTAAGGAATGCCACATTTATTCTGTGAGATGAAAAATTATACTGCTCAAAGAGTCTGAAGACTGAGAGGCAAAGGAAGTAACAAAATTTTCTAAAAGCAGAAGAAGAGCAGCCATCAGAATTGGAGAAGCTCCAGAGTTAAGAGGCCACAGAATGGGCTCTTGATTGGGATGCTTTATAGAGACCCTGGGCCCTGCCCTTTTCTGACCACCCAGTCTTTCTCCTTTATTGGTCCTACTTAGCTACCCTCCCTAGGTCTGGCTTCTTCTTTCCAGTGTTCATGGTTCTCAGTCTAAGACAAGAATCATCTATCTAAAAAGGTTTCCCTTACAATCTCTATCCACTTGTGCTCCCCAGGAGGCAGGTGTTTCTGACGAGCACTAACTCAATTTGGACATGGAGCAATAAGTGAAATTGATGTTTTTGTGTCTGTTCTATGTTACAAGTTTTGAGGAACACTCACTATGTTTTATTCAATGATTGCACCAATTCACATGTATGTATGTAGGTGCTCCAAAAATTTGTGTCTTTTTTATTATACAAGGGAGAATTTTTAATATATATATTATATATAGAATAATTATATATATACATATATATATACACACATTTATGTATGTATTTATATATACATATGTTGAAGTTGCTTGCTTTTTGAGGTATTTAATTTTAATTTCCCCCCCAAATTAGTCTGAGTTCTTTGCCAATAATCATTTTTTGTCCATAATAAAGCAATCTCAGAATTAGTAAAAAAGGTACCATAATCTAAGATGGGTCTATTCAAGCTAATTGACATGGTCTTGTTTATTCATTTAGAATCAGTTTAGAGACCATTTCTATATAGGTCTTTAATTTTTTTTACTATGTGTTCTACAAATATACATTCTAAGATACAATCTTCTCCCTGCATTAAGAATCCCTATGGGAAAATGAGTAGAAGTCAATATAACTAAAATACAAGCCATCTTTGGGTCAATATGATCTATATGGGCTTTTTGTAATTTTGTTCTATCAGAGCCAATTTCTTTTCAGCTTTAGCTAATAATCTTCTTGCACTATTCTTTAACACTATGAAAGGTTTGAAGTAAATTACTCAGCTCTTGAGTGGTCAAATGAATTGTAGACCAAAGCCAGTTAATATTTCCTAGTAATTTTTGAAAATCATTAAGAGCATTTAGCTGGTCTCTCCTGATTTATAACTTTTGTGGTCTGATTTCCTGTAGATTTATCTTATATACTAGGTAATTAACAGAATCTCCTGTTTGTATATTTTTTCAGGAGTAATTTTTAATCCCCAATGATGATGCATTTTTTTACTCTTTTTCATTTTTTTGTTCATGTAACACTTGTTCTAAGATATATCTATTTGAATCAGCCTACAAAATATCATCCATATAATGGTAAATTATGGATTGAGGAAATTACTTACAAATTATTTCCAATATTTCCAAAATATTGTCACAATATAGGAAGATTTTACATTCTTGTAGCAGGACTTTTCATTGCTACTTGTTAGTTGTCATTGTGGGGTTAAATGTTGGTATCTTGAAGAAAAAATTTCTCTATCTTGTTCTTGTAAAGGAATTGTTTAAAAGCAGTTCTTTATATTAATCACTATGATAGGCCATTCCTTAGGTAACAAGGAAGACAATTAAGTTCCAGGCTGTAAGGAACCCATTTGATGAATAATTTTATTGATTGTATTACAATTAATAGTAAAAGACCAAACCTAAACAGAACCTAACAGATGCCTACAGAACATTTCGTCCAAAGACAAAAAAATACACTTTTTCCTCAGCACCTCAAGGAACCATCTCCACAACTGACCATATACTCAGTCACAAAGCAAGCCCCAAGAGATACAAGAAAATTGAAATAGCCCCTTGCATCATACTCGATCACCATGGATTTAAGCTGGACTTCAACAACAAAGGAAACTGCAGAAAGTCTAAAAATTCATGGACACTGAACATCTTTCTTCTCAATGACTACTGGGTCTAAGGAGAAATCAAGAAAGAAATTAAAGACTTTCTAGAATTCAATGAAAATGAAGGGACAATATGCCCAAACTGATGTGGCATGGTGAAAGTAGTGCTAAAAGGAAAGTACATAGGACTAAATGCCTTCATAATGAAAATAGGGAGTTTGTATACTAGTAATTTAAAAGTATATCTGAAAACTCTAGAAAAAAATCAAATGCACCCAAGAAAAGTAGAAAGTAAGAAATAATCAAATTCAGGACTGAACTCAATAAATTAGAAACAAATAAAACAATACAAAGAATCAAGTAAACCAAGAGTTGGATCTTTGAGAAAATCAACAAGATAGACAAACCCTTTGCCAAACTAATTAAAAGGCAGAGAGACAATATTCAAATTAACAAAATCAGGAACAAAAGGAAGACACAATAACTAATATTTCAAAGGCTTTATTTCAAAAGTCTGTATACTCCTCAATATTAGAAAATCTAAATGAAATGGATGATTTTTTAGATAGACATCACTTACCAAAGTTAAATCAAGATCAAGTAAGCTATCTAAGTAGTCTGATAATCCCCAAGAAAATAGGAGCAGTCATTAAAAGTCTCACAACACCTCTGCATCCCCCCTTCAAAAAGGCAGGGCCAGATGGTTTTATCACTGAATTCTACTTAGCTTTCAAAGAAGGGTTGATACTAATACTCCTCAAATTATTCCACAAAAATGAATCAGAAGGAACATTGCCAAATTCATTCTATGAGACCACAGTCACCCTAATACCTAAACTATACAAAGATTCGACAAAGAAAGAGAATTTCATTTCCCTTATGAACATTGATGCAAAAATGCTCAATAAAATACTTGTGAACCAAATTCAAGAACACATCAAAGACATTAACCACCATTATCAAGTAGGCTTCATCCCAGGGATGTAGGAGTTGTTCAATAAAGGCAATATACAGCAAATCAATAGCCAACATAAAATTCAATGGAAAGAAACTTAAAGCAATTCCATAAAAATCTGATACACAATAAGGATATCCACTCTCTTCCTAACTCTTCAATATAGTACTTGAAGTCCTAGCTAGAGCAATAAGACAACTAAAGAAATTCAAAGGAATACTGATTTGAAAAGAAGAAGCCAAAGTGTCGCTATTCACAAATAATATGATAGTACATATAAGTGACCCCAAAAATTCTACCAGAGAACTCCTACAGCTGATTAACACCTTTAGCTAAGTAGCTAGATATAAAATTATCTTAAAAAATCAGTTGCCCTCTTTTATACAAATAATAAATAGACTGAGAAATGAATTAGAGAGACAATAGTTTTCACAATAGTCACAAATAACATGAAATATTTTGGTGTAACTCTAATCAAGCAAGAGAAAGAACTGTGTGTGATAAAAGTTTCACACCCTTTAAGGAAGAAATTGAAGAAGATATCAGAAAGTGGAAAGATCTCTAGTGCTCATGCATCAATAGGATTAATGTAGTGAAAATGTCCATCTTACTAAAAGCAATCTACAGATTCAATGCAATTACTATCAAAATTCAACATAATTCTTTACAGACCATGAAAGAACAATCTCAAATTCACATAAAAAAAACAAGACAAAACAACAACAACAACAAAAAACCCAGTATAGCTAAAATGATCCTATATAGTAAAAGATGCCCATCCCTGATTTTGAGCTGTATTATAGAGCAATAGTAACAAAAACTGCATGGTATTAGTATAGAAGCAGAGAGGTTGATTAATGGAATCGAGTTGAAGTTACAGAACTAAACACACACACCTAAGGAAACTTGATTTTTGACAAAGAAGCCAAAACCATACAATGGAAAAGAGAGCATCTTCAACAAATGGTGTTGTCTAGCTGGATGTCTTCATGTAGAAGAATGTAAGTAGATACATATTTATTGCCCTGCACAAAGCTCAAGTTGAAGTGGATCAAAAACTTCAATATAAAACTAGGTTCATTAAATGTACTAGAAGACAAAGTGGAGAATATCCTTGAATGGATTGGTACAGGAGACAATTTCCTGAACAGAGGATCAATAGTTCAGGCACTAAGATCAACAATTAATACACAGGATCTTCATGAAACTGAAAAGCTTCTATAAGGCAAAGGACTGTAACAGGACAAAATGACAGCCTTCAGCATGGGAAACAATCTTCACCAATTCTATATCTGATAGAGGGCTAATATTCACAATACATAAGGAACTTAAGACACCAACAAACCAAATAACCCAATTTAAAAATGGAGTATAACCCTGCCCGGTCCTCTCCCATGTGGACACTGAATTCCTCCCAAGACATCCTAAAGGGTCCACTGAACCCAGAGCTGTAGGTAAGAAGACCCACACACTGCCCTACACCCATAACTGGGTGCAGGGAGCACTCAGATTCCAGCAGAAACCCAAACACCTCCCCTGAGGAATAGGACTTCCCTTCCGCCCCTCTCCCAGATCTGAGGCCTGGTGCAGACCCTCACCAGGTCTGCTCCTGTGTGGACACCAGATTTCTCCCAAGACATCCTAGAGGGTCCACTGAACCCAGAGTGGCAGAGGTACCACTGAACCCAGAGTGGCAGATGAACAAATGAACTCAGAGAGACAGACAACATATCCTGAGACATCCTACAGGAGCACTGCACTCAGAGCAGTGGACACCTTATCTTGAGGAGATCTTAGAGGAGACAGTGCACTTGGAGCAGTGGGCACCTGATCCTGAGACATCTTAGAAGAGACACTGCACCCAGAACAGCAGACATCTAGCTGGTTTGCTACTTTGGAGACAGCATATCCTGAGTCATCCTAGAGGTACCACTGTACTCAGAGGAGCTGGAGAAGATCACTGAGACATCTGGACCCCGAGAAGATCAGACACAAGTAAGATAACTGGAAAGGCAGGCTTCTGTCAGAGACAGAGAGTACAGGTAGCACTAGAGTTAACCAGATGTTGAAAGGCAAGCACAAGAACGTAAGCAACAGAATCCAAAGTTACATGGCATCATCAGAACCCAGTTCCACCATCATAGCAAGCCCTGAACACCCCATCACCCCGGAAAAGCAGGATTCAGAATTAAAATCACTTTTCATGACAATCATAGAAGACTTTAAGAAGGACATAAATAACACTCTCAAAGAATTTAAGGAGAACACTGGTAGACAGATAAAAGCCCTTAAAGAAGAAACACAAAAATCCTTCAATGAATTGCAAGAAAACACAACCAAACAAGTGAAGGAATTAAACAAGACCATCCAAGATCTAAAAATGGAAGTAGAAACAATAAAGAAATCACAAAAGGAGACTACCCTGGAGATAGAAAACCTAAAGAAAAGATCAGGAGACATAGACGCAAGCATCACCAACAGAATACAAGAGATAGAAGAGAGAATCTCAGGTGCAGAAGATACCATGGAAAACATTGACACAACTGTCAAAGAAAATGCAAAATACAAAAAGCTACTAACCCAAAACATACACAAAATCCAAGACACAATGAGAAGACCAAACCTAAGGATAATAGGTATAGATGAGGGGGAAGACTCCTAACTTAAAGCACCAGTAATTATCTTCAACAAAATTATAGAGGAAAACTTCCCTAACCTACAGAAAGAGATATCCATAAATATACAAGAAGCCTACAGAACTCCAAATAGTTTAGACAGAAAAGAAATACCTCCTGCCACATAATAATCAAAACATTAAATGTACAAAACAAAAAAAAAATACTAAAAAAAGGTAAGGTAACATATAAAGGCAGAACTATAAGAATTACATCAGACTTCTCACCAGAGACTATAAAAGCCAGAAGATCCTGGACTGATATCATACAGGCCCTAAGAGAACACAAATGCCAGCCCAGACTACTATATCCAGCAAAACTCTCAATCAATATTGATGGAGAAACCAAAATATTCCACGACAAAACCAAATTTTTCAAATATCTTACCATGAGTCCAGCATTTCAAAGGATAATTGGTGGAAAACTCCAACACAAGGAGGGAAACTACAACCTAGAAAAAGGATAAAGTAATCTTCCAACACCCTAAAAGAAGATAACTACACAAACATAACTCCACCACCAATAACAAAAATAACAGGAAACAACATTCATTTTTCCTTAATATCTCTTAGTATCAATGGACTCAATTCTCCAATAAAAAGACATAGACTATCAGACTGGATACATAAACACAACCCAGCATGTTGCTGCATACAAGAAACGCACCTCTGTGAAAAAGACAGATACTACGTCAGAGTAAAAGAATGGAAAACAATCTTCCAAGCAAATGGTCCCAAGAAATAAGCTGGAGTAGTGATTCTAATATCAAATAAAATCGATTTTCTACCAAAAGTAATCAAGAAAGATAAAGAAGGACACTTCATATTCATCAAAGGAAAAATGTACCAAGAGGAACTCGCAGTTCTGAACATCTATGCCCCAAATGCAAGGGCACCCACATACATAAAAGAAACTTTACTAAAGCTTAAAGCATACATTGCATCTCACACAATAATAGTGGTAGATTTCAACACCCCACTCTCAGCAATGGACAGATCATGGAAACAAAAACTAAACCGAGACACAATGAAACTAACAGAAGTTATGAACCAATTGGACTTAACTGACATCTATAGAACATTTTATCCTAAAACAAAATAATATACCTTTTTCTCAGCATCTCATGGTACCTTCTCCAAAATAGACCATATAATTGGTTACAAAACATGCCTCAACAGATAAAAAAAGATTGAAATAATCCCTTGTACCCTATCAGACCACCATGGACTAACACTTGTCTTTAATATTGACAAAAACAATGAAAAGCCCACATACACATGGAAACTGAACAATGCTCTACTTAATGATAACTTGGTCAAGGAAGAAATAAATAAAGAAATTGAAGACATTTTACAATTTAATGAAAATGATGACACATCATATCAAAACTGTGGGACTCCATGAAAGCAGTACTAAGAGGAAAGCTCATAGTTCTAAGTGCCCACAAAAAGAAACTGGAAAGAGCATACACTAACAACTTGACAGCACACCCGAAAGCGTTAGAACAAAAAGAAGCTAATACACCCGAGAGGAGTAGACGGCAGGAAATAATCAAACTCATGACTGAAATCAACCAAGTTGAAACAGAAAAAACTATACAAAATATCAACAAAACCAGGAGCTGGTTCTTTGAGAAAATAAACAAGATAGACAAATCCTTAACCAGACTAACCAAAGGTCACAGAGACAGTACTCAAATTAATAAAATCAGAACTGAAACGGGAAATATAACAACAGAAACTGAGGAAATTAAAACAATCGTCAGATCCTACTACAAAGGCCTATACTCAACAAAATTGGAAAATCTGGATAAAATGGACAATTTTCTAGATAGATACCAGGTACCAAAGTTAAATGAGGAGCAGATAATCCATCTAAACAGTCCCATAGCCCCTAAAGAAATAGAAGCAGTCATTAAAAGTCTCCCCAACAAAAATGTCCAGGGCCAGATGGTTTTAGTGCAGAATTCTATCAGACCTTCCAGGAAGACCTAATACCCATTCTCTCCAAACTATTCCACAGAATAGAAACAGAAGGAAGAACACCCAATTAGTTGTATGAAGCTACAATTACACTCATACATAAACCTCACAAAGACCCAACAAAGAAAGAGAACTACAGACCAATCTCACTTATAAATATCGATGTGAAAATACTCAATAAAATTCTCGCAAACCTAATCCAAGAACACATCAAAGCAATCATTCATCATAGTCAAGCAGGCTTTATCCCAGGAATGCAGGAATGTTTCAATATTCAGAAATTCATCAATGTAATCCACTACATAAATAAACTCAAAGAAAAAAACCACATGATCATCTCCCCAGATGCTGAGAAAGTATTTGACAAAATTCAAAATCCCTTCATGTTAAAAGTCTTGGAAAGATCAGAAATTCAAGGCCCATACTTAAACATAGTAAAAGCAATATACAGCAAGCCAGTAGCCAACATCAAACTAAATGAATAGAAACTGGAAGCAATCCCACTAAGATCAGGGACTAGACAAGGCTGCACACTCTCACCATACCTATTCAATATAGTACTGGAAGTTCTAGCTAGAGCAATTAGACAACAGAAGGAAGTCAAAGGGATACAAATAGGAAAGGAAGAAGTCAAAATTTCATTATTTGCAGATGATATGATAGTATACTTAAGTGACCCTAAAATTTTCACCAGAGAACTCCTAAACCTGATAAACAACTTCAGTAAAGTGGCTAGATATAAAATCAACTCAAACAAATCAGTAGCCTTCCTATACTCAAAGAATAAACAGGCTGAAAAAGAAATTAGGGAAATGACACACTTCACAATAGTTACAAACAATGTAAAATATCTTGGAGTGAATCTAACCAAGCAAGCGAAAGATCTGTATGACAAGAACTTCAAGTCTCTGAAGAAAGAAATAGAAGAAGATCTCAGAAGATAGAAAGATCTCCCATGCTCCTGAATTGGCAGGATTAATTTAGTAAAAATGGCCATCTTGCCAAAAGCAATCTATAGGTTCAATGCAATCCCCATCAAAATTCCAAATCAATTCTTCATAGAGATATAAAGAACAATTTGCAAATTCATTTGGAATAGCAAAACCCCAGGACAGTGAGAACTATTCTCAACAATAAAAGAACTTCTGGGGAATCACCATCCCTGACCTCAAACTGTACTACAGGGTAATAGTAATAAAAACTGTATGGTATTGGTATAGAGACAGGCAGGAAGATCGATGGAATAGAATTGAAGATCCAGAAATGAGCCCACACACCTATGGTCAATTGATCTTTGACAAAGGAGCTAAAACCATCCGGTGGAAAAAGGTCAGCATTTTCAGCAAATGGTGCTGGTTCAACTGGAGGTCAACATGTAGAAGAATGCATATCAATCCATTCTTATCTCCTTGTACAAAGCTCAAATCCAAGTGGATAGAAGACCTTCACAGAAAATCAGATACACTGAAACTAATAGAAGAGAAGGTGGGGAAGACCCTCGAATACCTAGGCACAGGGGAAATGTTCCTGAACAGAACACCAATGGTTTATGCTCTAAGATCAAGAATTGACAAATGGGACCTCATAAAATTACAAAGCTTCTGTAAGGCAAAGGACAATGTCAATAAGACAAAATGGCAACCAACAGATCGGGAAAAGATCTTAACCAATCTTATATCCAATAAAGGGCTAATATCCAATATATACAAAGAACTCAAGAAATTAGACTCTAGACAATCAAATAACCCTATTAAAAATGGGGTACAGAGCTAAACAAAGAATTTTCAACAGAGGAAACTCAAATGGCCAAGAAGCACCTTAAGAAATACTGAACATACTTACTCATCAGAGAAATTCAAATCAAAATAACCCTGAGATACCACCTCACACCAGTCAGAATGGCTAAGATCAAAAACTCAGGTGATAGTAGATGCTGGTGAGGATGCGGAGAAAGAGGAACACTCTTCTATTGTTGGTGGGATTGCAAGCTGGTACAACCACTCTGGAAATAAGTCTGGTGGTTCCTCAGAAAACTGGACAGAGCATTACCTGAGGATCCAGCTATACCACTCCTGGGCATATTCCCAGAAGATGCTCTAACATATAACAAGGACATATGCTCCACTATGTTCATAGCAGCCTTATTTATAATAGCCAGAAGCTGGAAAGAACCCAGATGTCCCTCAACAGAGGAATGGATACAAAAAATGTGGCACAGTTACACAATGGAGTATTACTCAGTTATTAAAAATAATGAATTCGAGAAATTTTTAGGTAAATGGATGAAACTAGAAATTATCATCCTGAGTGAGTTAACCCAATCACAAAAGAACACACATGGTATTTACTCACTGATAAGCGGATGTTAGCCCGAAAGCTTGGAATAGCAAAGAGTTAACTCACAGACCACCTGAAGCTCATGAAGAAGAAAGACCTAGTGGGAATGCCTCAGTTCTACTTAGAACAAGTAACAAAAATTCTCAAGGGAGCAAATATGGAAACAAAACATGGGACAGAAAGTGAAGGAGGGGCCATCTGAAGATCATTCCACCTGGATATCCATCCCATATACAGTCACCTAAGCTAGACACTCATGTGGATGGCTGGTAGTGCATGCTGACAAGAACATGATATAGCTGTCTCCTTAGAGGTCTGCCAGAAACTGACTCATTCAGAGGACGATGCTCACAGCTAACCACTGATATGATCAAGGGTTTCCCAATGGAGAAGTTAAAGAGAAGACTGAAGGAGCAGAAAGGGTTTGTGACCCCATGAGGAGAGCAACAATACCAATCAACCAGAGCTTTTCAGAGTCTAACCCACCAGCCCGGGAGCACATAGGGAGGGACCTATGACTCCATCTGTATATGTATGGGAGGATGGTCTTGTCGGGCATAGGTGGGAGAGGAGATTCTTGGTCCCATGAAAAACAAACTCAGAGTGGAGGGGAATGTGAGGGTGGGGAGAGGGTAGTGGGGGCAGGTGGTAGGTGGGGGCACAGCCTCATAGAAGCATGAGGAGGGGAGATAGGATAGGAGGTTTCTGGGTGGTGGGGGGAAGTAGGGTAAGGGGATAAAATCTGAAATGTAAATATAATACCCAATAAAAAGTAAAATTAAAAAAATGGAGTACAAATCTAAAATACAGTAGTCTCAACAGAAGAATCTGTAATGGGCAAGAAACATTTAAATGTTCAACATCCATTAGTCATTAGGGAATTGCAAATCAAAATGATTCTGAGATTCTAAGAGCAAAACCTCAAGTGACAGCACATGCTGGTGAGGATGTGGCTCGGGGAGAATACTCCTTCCTTGCTAACTTGATTGCAAACTTGTATAACCACTCTGGAAAGCAATTTGGCAGTTTCTCAGAACATTGGTAATAGTTCTACCTCAAGACCTAGGTATACCATTTCTGGGCATATACCCCAAAAAAGCTCCACCATACTTGTTACACAAGGACATTTATTCTAATATGTTCATAGTAGTTTTATTTGTAATAGCCAGAGACTAGAAGCAGCCCAGGTATCCCTTACCTGAATGATGGATAAAGGAAATGTGGTACATGTATACAATGAAATATTATTCACTATTAAAAATATGAACATCTTGAAATTTTCAGGCAAATGGATGGAACTAGAAAATATCATCCTGAGTGAGGTGACCCAGACTCAGTGGACATCTATGGTATGTATTCACTTATAAGTGGACATTAGCCATAAAATACAGTATAACCATGCTACAATCCACAGAACCAAAAGAAGTCAAATGACAAGCAAAGCCCAAGGGACAATATTTGAATGTCACTCAGAAGGGGAAATAAAATAGACATCAGAGGTTCATGGAGGGAGGGATCTGAATAGGAGAGGGGCTGTGGAGAGGAAGAACCGGGCAGGTGTAGAGAGAGCACTGGAAAAATGATGGAAATTGGTGGTGTGGTAGGGGACAGGGCATCTCTAGGATTTGCCAGAGACCCAGAATGGGGCTCCAGGGATTCTTTGGAGGTGCCTCTAGCTGATACTCTAGCAGTAAGAGATATGGAGCCTGAAGTAGCTACCTCCTGTAGCCAGGTAGGATTCCTAAAGGAAGGATAAAGACACCAACCCACCCACCCAAACTTTTACCCACAATGTGTCCTACCTACACCTTGTGCAAGGACAAAGATGGAGCAGAGACTGAGGGAATGGCCAACTAATGACTGCTCCAATTTGAGACCTATCCCCTGGGCAAGAGCCAACCCCTGACACCATATTCTGCTATGCTTGCTGGTCCTATGCATGGTAGGTCAGGAGCCTAGCAAGACTATCCTTTGAGAGATTCCACCTAGTATCCAATGAAAACATGCAGAGACTCACTCCCAAACATTAGATAAAGCTCTGGGAGTCTTTTGGAAGAGTTGGGAGAAGGATTGAAGGACCTGATTGGGATAAGGACTCTACAAGAAGACCAACAGAGTCAACAAACCTGGACCCTTGGGGGTTCCCAGAAATGAATCACCAACCAAAGAGCAAACATGGGCTGAACCTAGATACCCCCCTGTACACATGTAACATGTGTGTAGCTTGGTCTTCATGTGGGTTCCCTAACAACAACAGCACAGCTATCTCTGACTTTGTTGCCTGCCTGTGGATCCTGTTATCCTAAGTGGGTTGCCTTGTCTGGCCCAGTGGGAAAGGGTGTGCCTAGTCCTTTAGTAAGTTAATCTGCCAGGGTGGGTTGATACCCAGAAGA
>JANHMN010000004.1:64290498-64315048 GCA_030674055.1 Rhabdomys pumilio
CCTTCCTCTTCTCACAAGAGAAGGGGAGGGGGGAATGGGTGAAGATGTTGTGTGAGGAGGAAACCAGGAAGAGAAGGGGACTGCAATTGTGGTGTAAAGTGGATAAATTAAAAAAAAAAAAAAAAAAAATAAAGTCCAAACTATAAAACAGCCAGAAAAAAATAAATGTAAGATGTTGAAAAGTAACACAAATTTTTACTTATTGGATTAATATATGTGGGATGAAAACCTTTCATTGTACTCTATACCCTTTTAAAAGTAGGATTGTGGAATAGAAAGCACCAAATAGGAATCTGAGAGATTCAGAAGACACAGGCTGTGTAAAGGCACATAATTGTGTAATTTCTGCTTTGATTATAAATTAGAAAGCCAGTTTCCAGAACTCTGCTGATAAATCTGCTTATTTTAAAGCATGTGATTTTACATCCTCTTAAAATGACAATCTACGAGGAATGTTGAAGTGTGTTGGAAAACCTAAATGCTCCCAGCTGCTTTCTTAATTTTAAAATATTTTCTTAAAGAGGATTTCCAGTCTGTTGGCAGGATCCAGATAGAATTTGTTTTATTCCTTGTATCTCTTTTTCTTTTTCGATTTTGTATTTAGTTTTCTATGGAATGACAGTAAAATATATTTATAAATTTATATTATTTCTTCATTACTTACTAAATTACATTTTTACATTAGCCTCAAGTTATCTTTATTAGTAGTAAATAATACAGAAATCTGTGATGTTTCTCAAAGTTTTGAAACCAGCCAGCACGGGGAAAGTTTCAGCTCAGCCCAGCATTAATTCTCTAGATCTTGTACCAGAGCATGCATTGTGTTCAGCGACATGGTCTTATCATCTAGCTCTGGTGGAAAACCAAGAGGAATGAAAACACCTATATTGGTATAATTTGGAAAATGGTTTCTTCTATATCAAGCCACCTGGGTTCAGACATTATGTTACAGTGGTCCAAATATTTAACGAAGGTAAAAATATGAATGCTGGTGACTTCTATTTTTTGTTCATCCTAAAGGATCCCTCCAATATCTACACAAATCACCTGATGAATTCAAGCCAAGTCTTCCTGAGGTATCCTGGCATCTCATCATAAGACTTGTTCATATAAATGCACAGAGAGATGGGGTGGGCGAGGGAAGCTAATGTGGGTTTTGGTTGTATACTCATCCTAGCTTCCTCTGAATTATTTAATTTTTATTTGATTTATGATTTCCCTTGAATATTGAATTCTCTAACTAAAAATAAGTTTGTAAACAATTGCTATGAGAACATATTGTTTTCTCAAATGATGACATTTCCTTTTGATTTAGTATAAACTGGATGGGTTTTTTTGGAGTCTACAAGCTGTGTGATATTTTTATCTAAGTGAAACTTTTTCTTTCTTGAGTCTTTTTTCTCTAAATCTCCAATGTTTTTTTGAGACATGTTGACTAATTCATCTATTTTACCAGTCACTGTTCTATTTGTCATTTTAAAACACAAAATGCTATTATAATGCCCAGTTTTAGGGGGTGTGAGGTTTGAATCAACATTTATCTGGTAAGTTTTGGATGCCTGTGTCTGGTAGTGCTGTCAGGACTTGTAGAACTCTGTTCTTCATAGGTGGTCTGCTGGTCATTGCACAGCAGATTTGTTCCTGGATGCTTTCCCCTGCTGTACATCTCTGTTATGTTAAGATCCTTTTTTTATTTACTTGAGCTTTATGAGTCTGAGTCCTCAAATCAAGCACTGTTGAAATTTTGTCCTTTTTCAAAGTAGTTACTTTTAACATTTTGGGGTTTTATTGTTGTTTTTGTTGTAGTTGTTTTTGTTTTTTGTTTTTTGTTTTTTTTTACATTCCCATGGGACCCACAAAACAGTGTAAAATGAGTTATAATATAAGATTCTAAATAAAACCTTGAGGAAAACCTCAGTGATCAATGTTTAGATATGATATAAGAAACATTATTCAGAAAATACAACATTGTATTAGATGTTATCAAACCTGAAAACTTCTGTTTAAAAATGAAATTAACGCAAGAAAAATTAACCTGATAGGAGATAATTTATAATTTATGTACATAAAAAGACTAAATTGAGAATATAAAAAGAAATCTCAAAACTTAATAAAAATATCAAAATAACTAAGTAAAAATGGGCATGTTGTTTGTAATGATACTTCACCAATTGAAATATGTAGAGGTCAAATAACTACAGGAAAATACAGTGAACATTATTAGAAAATACCTAATTTTGGACCATACAGACAGTACTGTATCTGTAGTAAGTTTGATACTACAAAGGTTGGTTAAGTGTTGGCAAAAATGAAGTATCCCAAACACATCTATTAAGAACTGAAAATAGAACATGAGTTCTAGAAAATGATTTGGCAATTTCTTCCAAAGTTAAACAAACCCTATTATTTGATCCAGTCTTTTACTCCTACGTATTTATTCAAGATTTCAAAGTATATGTTTGTATAGTAACACAAAATCACAAAAATATTTGTGTTGAGATTATTCATAAAATAGAAACAGTTCAAATTCAAACAAGAGGTAAATGGATCAACAAATATCTGTCCAGCCTGGGCTATAGGCAATCATCTTAAATATCCAATAAATAAATAAATAAATAAATAAATAAATAATAAATAAAATAATAAATAAAAATTCTAATTACTACGTATTCAAATAAAAAACTCAAAAAATTGTTTGTCATAATAAAATTTTTGAAGTATTCAGGAATTCATGGCATATACTGTCTTACTGAATTTTTGCTTAACTCTCATTCTTCATTGTATTATAAATTTTGTTGTACAATATTCTTTTTGATTATGGATCAACAGAAGTATCCATGCTCAGTATACAGTTCTATCATCACCACAGCCTGTGCTCCATGGTGCTCTTGTCCATAGTGGTCTGGCTGCCTTTGAATTGCACATACTGGTTCAAGAGATTTGTGTACCTTTCTGTGTATGAGGCTATAAGACACAAACCTTGAATGATTATGAGGCCTGGTAACAACAACAAACTCCTCCTCCTCCTCCTCCTCCTCCTCCTCCTCCTCCTCCTCCTCCTCCTCTTCTTCTTCTTTTTCTTCTTCTTCTTCTTCTTCTTCTTCTTCTTCTTCTTCTTCTTCTTCTTCTTCTTCTTCTTCTTCTTCTTCTTCTTCCTTCTCCTTCTTCTTCTCCTTCTTCATCATCTTCTTATTATTATTATTCTTTACACTAAGAAAAAAATTAATTACATTTAAAAAGAAGAATAAAGCCTTCAGTGAAGAGACTGGTGAGACCCCAGGTCTCACACTAGCCAAGGTTGGACTGTCAGACAAGTAAGAGGAGGTAGGCTTGGGCAGTGGATCTTTCTGGTAGCTCATTTTCCATACTTATAGATGGTAAAGTCTGAAGCAATGGGCTTATAGTGATGCAGCTTTCTTAGAATCATTTCTGCTCCTGTAAGCAACCCTTAACCCATGTTCCTCTAAGAAGGCCCAATAAAACTTAATTGGTTTACCATGATGGACTTTGGTGCTATCCATACGTTGATTGTTGATTTGTTATTGATTCCCTATCTGGAACGAGTACATGTTTTTACATATTACTGTAGGAATAATTTCTAAACCAACAAAAACCTGGTTTTTAAACCAAGTGTAAAGAGATTGATCACAGCACTAGTGCATTAAAAAGTAAGCAATTCTCTATAACACACTAACAACTATATATAAAAAAAAATAATGCCATAGTTATCTATGTAAGGCAACTGCAAGCTAGTTAGCTTGCAATATGGAAATAATACTTAAAGCTTTTTCTACTTTAATGGAGAGGGAAAGTATACTAAAAGAAGACTATTAATAAAGCTAACACAGAGTTGTCTGATTCAAGACTAATACAATTAGTAAAATTGCCAATAGGCTAGAAAACTCTTCTAAGAAGCTCACAGCTCAGGTGGTCACCTGATGTTGTCACTAAGGTTGACATAGAATATTAATGATCTTCATTACTTCAGTCTTATGTATTTTGAAAGTCTCTGGGTTCCTGACCTAAATCTTTGAAGATTCCCTTGTGTCCAGGATTACCAACTCTTGCAAAGAAATGCCTGAGGGCCATCATATAACCAGTCACCAGCCAACCAGTCTTAGCATTTCAAAGCGAGTTGAGACTCAGCTGGGAACAACCATTTCTGCTTAAAATAAGATGATTTGGCTTGAGAAGAATGCTTCCAATGTCATTCAGGATAAATTCAAATATCGCCTTTCCAAAATAGTACTAAAGGACACATTTATTGAGAGATGTAGGTCATGTCAGAAAGTCCAAATCACCGTCTATTCAGTTAGTTTTTGTCTTCTTTGGGGAGAAAAGTTGCATATGGAATTCAGAAAACTGGGCTAAAATTATGATTTAAAAATTCTGGGCTTGCAATCAGGAGGGTTATAATTCCTCCTGTTTCAAGTCTCCTTCCTTCTTTTCTTCCTTCCTTTCTTCCTTCCCTCCCTCCTTCCTTCCTTCCTTCCTTCCTTCCTTCCTTCCTTCTTCCTTCCTTCCTTCCTTTTTGTTCATCTGCATCACCTATGCTGGTCTCAATCATGTGATTTACCCAAATTGGCTTTTCTGTGCACATGGATTATAGTCACAGTCCACCATGGCAGATGTTTGTACAAGGTGAAAGTGTGGGGATACAATTAAAGAATTGTCCCACAAAAGGAACTCAAAGCTAAGAACAGCACTCATGTCTATTTTTATTTAGACAAATTCCTTTTTAGCAAAAGAAAAAGCCAAAAATATCCCATGGATTCTTGTAGTATATTATCTGGAGAATTAATGATTGGCATCTCAACTCAGATTACTGAGAAATAAAGTTCATAGTGTATAACAGGATGTGAAATGGGATTTTTCTTTTACCTTGAATTTCAGCTAAATTTCAGATTTGGTTAATATATATGTTATTTTATGTTTCCTGTTGCTTAATCCTCAAAACTGGATAATTTATGTAGGAAACAAATTTACTTTGGGTTATGATTCTAAAGGCTGGGAAAGCTATAGACACAATGCTGGGTCTTAATCAATATCAGATAAGGGTCTCTTGTCTGCAATTTAGCATAGCAAAAGGAGTTTTATGACAAAGTCAGACTCTTGCTCTTCATCTAGAGCATCCACACTCTCATGAGGTCACTATATTTATGACTTCATCTAATCCTAATTACTCCTCCAAAGTTTCATCTTTTAAGATGTACAACCTTACTGGTAGAAGTATGCTACTGGGGTGGGCTTTGAGATTTGAAAGTCATCACACCATTCCTGGTTCATTCTCTCTGCCTCATGTTTGTGGTTTAGGATTTGAGCTCTCAGCTTGCTGCTCCAGATGCTAAGTCTTCCTGCTGCCACAATTTCCCACCATGATGGGTGATAACTCCTACCCCCTGGAATCATAAGCCTAAGTAAACACTTCTACTAAGGTACTCTTGTTATGGTATTTTATCATAGCAATGAAAAGTGTCTAATGCATCTGTAGAACCTTAACTACAAGTGGTTGAGATGTATGGAAACTGAGAAACATCTAAAGTCCTAGGAGGGGCTTTTACCACAGCGTGAATTTGTACCACACTCTTCTCATCTGGGGACCCCAGAAAAACAAAGGAACAAAAATGTATGCAAAGACCCCACCTTGAATGAAGCTGTTGGAAATTTCATATCTAAATATGGTCAGAGATCTAGGGGCCAGCATTAAGGAGGAAGAGATGTTTATAAGGGTTTCAGCTCTGAGGGAATAATTTTTTTTTAGAACAAGAAAATTTGTTTTAAAATAATTTTACAATAAAACACATTAGAAATAAAAATGATTAAGTTGTTTCCAACTTCTATACTATTAAAAAAACTCAAAAAAGGACTGGCTTCTCCACGGTATACTCAATTCTATATTTTAGCAACAAAGTCCATAATAAACTGGAGATCTTTTTATTACTTATAATATATATTGATGCACTTTATAAAATTGTAATTCTGAATCTTAGTTTTATATATATATATATAGTGAGATACAGCTGGGACCAGCAAGACTGTTATGGATGAGCTTGACATGATTTCTTTACTTGCTTGGACTATCATGAAATCCATGGTCTTCAGCTTTACATTATCAGCAATGTAGTTTTGTTGTTATCCTCAGGCGAGTGGTGAGCCCTTGGGAGCTGAATCATGGCAGGGTGGCTTCCCACCATGTCACTTGACTAGACTATGTTTCCTGGGCTCCTTCCCCATATACTTCCAATTAAGAACACCACAGAAACCCTGTGCTAGCAGAGGTGAAGCAGAGCAGGCTGGTCTTAACACTTGGAAGCTGATGAGGAGACACCAGGCCTGCTGCAGTTCATACACACTGTCAGTAGTCTGCTGTCTCACCTTGCTATGGGGAAACAGCAAGTCCCACAGCCAGGCCTTCAGCCACTACAATTTCCCTGGGATCTTCCTTTAGCTTCTCTAGTCCTAGGCCAGATTCTCCTAAGGACACTAGTTTCTTCTGCAGGATACAAACATCATTGAAGCTGGAGGCAGTGAAACTTTGCATGGGTTGCGGTTGCAGGCCATCTTCTTGAATTCCAACTCTTGTTCATGGGCTCTCATAGGTCCATCCACCTACCCTTCCTGACTCTGAGGGAATAATTTGCCCAATGTAAGTGTTGTAGCTCTGAGGGAAAATGTATCCTGACAGCTGGGAGCCAAGGAATACCACAAAGTCACACTGTATAACAAACATCACACAAGAGATTTATTGGAAAGACACAAGAGGGTGCTGTCTCTGTTTGGGAGAAAAGCAACACTGGACGTGTTTTATATTTGGTTTCTTGAGGGCAGAGTTTTCCAGAGTGGAGATTTCCAGGTTACAGATTTGTAAGATTTCAAGTCCTGAGGTTGGGGCAAGGAAAGGGATTAGTGAGTTTTCAAACACAGAAGTGAGCACAGATACTTTTACACTAGTGTGTGTACCTTTCCATCTTTGGACATTGTGATAGCAGTTCCCTGCGGAGTGCCCTGGGCAGTCTTGTGATTGTCATGTTATTGCAGACACTGACTACTGTGGCAAAAACCCTAAGGTTTGGGCATCAAGGGAACATTGTAGTGCTAGAAAATAATGAGAGCACATTTTGACTTTCCAGCTCATTTTAATACAAAGACATCACAATGAAAAGCTTTCTATCTCTATGACAGAGCACACTTAAAACACTGAGGGAGCTCGTACCCATGTGAAGACCTCCTCATGTCCTGAGGTAAAATGCACATCACATTTTTTGGTCAGTGCAGCTTCTCTATTTAAACTGTGTCTCTCATTCCTGTGACCAACCCTTTAGAGTCACTGGAGTGAGGTGTAGCAGAGACCGTGCCACTTCTGTCCCACAAACTCATGCTTCAGTGCTTGGCTTCCACAGCGTTACACACTTAAGGCTACTTCAAACTGAGGTGTTGGACAATCTGGTGTCTGTGAGCAGGTTGGCTGCCTCTCTGTGGCCAGGCAGGAAAGGAACAGACTCAGGCTTGATTCTATTCCAGGTTCCTGGCTTAACGCAGAGAAGCTCTTGTATGGGAATGCTTTTTCTACCCTAAAATAGGATGTTCATGAGTGTGACTTCATTGAATAGAAAGTAGCTACTGATATACCCTTTGCAATGAACAAATAAAATTGCTTCGTTGTTAAGTGAAACATAATCACAGACATCATGTGACTGCCTACCATACTTTGTATTTTAGTCACTGGTAGGTATTTTACAGGCAGGAATATGTTTGATTCACATAATTCTGTTTATATTGTACTCCCGTTTTAGCGGAGGAAAGTAGGCCTCAGCATGAATACATAATCTGCCTAAATCAAATAGCTAGAAAAGAGAGTAATTGGATAAACTCAGCTTTCCTACAGGCCTACTATTTTTGCATTGTGAAGAACATCTTGTTCATCTGTTTTCATCATAAAAACAAAACCGCTGAGAGTTTAGTGACTGTAAACAATTGATGAACGGGCGTTCATGCCATGCTTTGGAGTTACAGATCTTATGTCACACACTAGATGGATTGTTAACAATACTATGTCAATATTCTTATTCATATTTTAATTTCCTGCTTTATGGTTTAATGGAATTCATTTCCTCAGTGGGAGTTTAATCACTATAAATCCAGTTTTTGACTCCTACTAACATAAGAAAAGAATTTATTCGTTCATTTAAGGGAGTTTAGTAAGCTTACTGCTCTTGTAAAGAACCTGATTTTAGTTCACAGCTACCTGCAACTTCAGCTCCAGGCAGTCTAGCACCCTCTCCTGGCTCCGCAGGCTATTACACCAGTATGGTACATACAAATTCATGCAGGCATACACACAGTCACATAAAAATAATAAGTCTTTCAATACTGCAGTACATGAACTTGATATGAATTTGTAATCTTTGTGCACATCATTGAATGTTTTAATTATTAAACAGTAGATGAATTTCCCTAAAGCAGTTCTCTATGTGATAGTAAGCTTAGCCCTTTAGCTCTGTATAAAACCTGGTATCTTTATAAGTTAATATTTAATTCCTTTACAAGGAGAAAACTGTCTCAAGCTTCCAGAAATCAGAAACAAGTGCTAGAGAAAGACAATAATTATACATGTGAAACACTAAGCTATAGTAATTCCTTGTGTGTTATGTGTGGTGGGTGAGGATATCAAATCTGTATGTCAGCCATGTTTATACATTGTACACACCAGGTAATAAGACTAGACCTTTTATTTAAAAAAAGAAGAGTTAAGAAATACAATATTTGTTCCACATAGCTCATTTCACTGATGCCTTTCATGAAGGCATGGGCTTTTTCTATAGATGGTGAATAGTAAAGTCCAAAGAATATTTAATCTTTGTTTTTCCAGAATCATTGTTTATACTTTAAGATAGATACTTGGTAGAAATAATCTTCTTGTGCCTTCCTATTGATCAAAAAAAAAAAATCAGGAACAGTGAGAAGGAAACCTGGGAGACAGTATCCCAGAGCAGTCAGAGGACTTAGGCAAAATGCAGAATTTCTAGCAGACTGAAGTGTGTAGGTGGAGCTGAAGTGGATGGAAGAAATGTAGTAAAAAGTCCTTTGGATTCAAACCATTCCATGTGTTTCTTTAATTCATATCACTCTTCCACATTTTTAAAGGGCATTTACCTGCAATTGAGATAAACTGATGATTAATTAAAAAAAAACTGTATGCCTAAATAATGAAAAATTAATATGGGGCTTCTTAGCAAAAAGAGAAAACTACCCAAGGTCCTCCTCTGCTTCACTGGCAATCAACTCCTTGGCCAGTTTTGTTCATTATTGTTTTGCAGCTCCTGAAGCTTTTCTTTTAAACCTGAGGTCACACTTAGACTCTGTGGGTGTTTGAGGATGTCATGTGTTGTTTAAATTTATTTTACTTTAAAACTAAACTTCCTGTGTAGAGGTTAAATGGGGTGAGGAAATTACAATGCCTTTGTGTGCAGTCAGTGCTGGAATAAACAAGGGAATCATTTTCCCACTAGAATGAAATAACACAAACTTAAAGCCAAGTCCACAAAACTTTGTGTGTGCACAAAACTTGTGTGTGCATTTATTCGTTGGAAAGCTTACTGTGAAATATAGGTCTGAACTAATGCTATCCCATATTAAGGCAAAATTTTTATAGAAACACAATATTACAAGGACTTCGTTTTACGAAGATAACAATGTCAGCTTGATTTGTGTTCAAAGCACAACAAATTAGTCATCAGACAATGAAACACTGCCTGGGTTAAACAGCACAATCTTAGGAGACCATAATTCTCCTCTAGTCATATTCTTTTAGTTTTCTGTTTCTGTAATTTCTCTGGTCAAAAATCACTGCTTCATAATCACTGATCTCAGAGATGGCTCCAAATTTCCCACTTGGTACAGAGATATCTGGAATGTGATTCCAATCCACCTTTTGTCTTACACTCAAGTCGTGTGTCAGATCACATTTTCCAGTAATGACTATTATGTGGTCTCAGATTTAAGAATGCCTTGATCTGCCCCTCACAGCATGCACCACTCTCTTGTGCAGTGACTAGACCTTTGTAATGACGTTGGCCTTAGAGTATATCAGAAATACTATGGGACATCTTGGGTTAGATTGTAAAAAATAGAACAAAATATAATACCGGATGTAATTGTCATCTTGGAGGCTTACAGCTGAATAAGCTCATCCTTTCTTGCTCTTCCTGAACTCTGCTTGGCTTGTTTAACTCAGCTGTTCTGGCCCAAACTCCATTCCAAGTTGACTGATTCCAACTGTCTTCTTTTGGGTTCTCACTGGATTGCTCTGCTTGGCCTCAAACTAACTCTAACAATCTGTTCTACTATTCTGGCTCCTTATTTTATGGCTAGTTCTGTCTTTACTTGTATCTAGCTTGTTTTCCCTGCAACCTGCCTCTGTAAAACCGTCCCAGTAAAAACTGCCTTTCAACTCCATTAACTGGCTGTACAAACTGCTTAAGGAACCCAGAGTTCATTAATTCTGACACTGACTGAGCTGACCTCAACTGCATTCAACTGACTAACTCTGTGCTGTTTCTTTAGTAGCTTCTCTTTCCTGTTTGTTTTTAATGAAAGTTGGGTGTATCCTATTTTTGCCTCATTCTGTGAAATCTTTCTCTATTCATCACTTTGTCTTCCTCTCAATTAAATATCACCTTCAAACATGGCTGCTTCCTTCAACAAACTAACTTTACTTTTAAGGTGTGTAGTAAGAGTGTGTTTTTCTTCCAGCTAGAGGGATTAAAAGTATGTCTGCATTACAGTTAGAAGGATCAAAAGTGTGTACCAAGCACATGTCTGTATTCCAAACAGATTACACAGACCTAGATGGGTTTTTGTTTTTAATGTAATCCTTTGCCAGAGGAGCCATGTTGTTGGAATTAAAATTTTCTACATGAGAAGTCAATTGAGCCCAATTGGAGAGGTTATATAGAGATATTATTCAGATGCGGTGCAGTCTTGGCCAATAACCAGCCTTTCCCTCTGACATATGAGTCACGAAACCTCTAGTTCATTGCACTTTGAGCTGCTGAGTGCCCTCCGATGTTCAGGTCTCCTTCCCAGAAATAGCTAAAACAACTGCTTCCCACTGGTCCTGCATGACTTCTTCCAGCATGGTGTTTGTCTGTTTCATGCTACCTGCTTTGAGAAGGTATATTGTGAACCCATAACTGAACGGTGTCCCTTTTTGTTACAAATACTTCAGATCAAATTAGCTCAACTAAAAGAGAGAACATATTTTGGTCATCTTGATAAGCCCTTAGAAATAGTGATCACGGGACTCTGTTTATTGTCCTGAATGTTCTTTGACTGGGTTTATTGTCTTGCTTGACTATTTGCATCTACTGTATTGATAGTTCCTCAACCTAGAACTGACCTTAATACTTACATGTAATTTAAACAGCATAAAAGCCAAAGAGGAGGAGGGATGGGATACAGGATTAATGCGGGGGGTGCGGGGCATGGGGAAAGGGATAACATCTGAAATGTAAATAAATAAAATATCAAATAAAAATGATAAAAAATAAAAAAGAGAACACAAACATAGCTCACTCTAAAAGAATAAGACTGATCCTGAGTAAAGGCACAGGCATACACTCCACTTGTATGGGGTTTGTCATCCCATCTCATGGTTCTCCATTTCTTCTCAAGTCTGCTTTCATTTTCTGTGTTAGTGGCGACCTCTCTGCTTTTCCTTGTATACAATGAGAGGTAGTACCTCTACTTAGCTGTGAGACAGATGATTCTCTGATCTTGGGTATTTGTCTTGCCTTCCTTCCAAGAATAGAATGGGAAGGATAATAAAGGGAATTTCATTTGCCAGGAAGAACCAGTTTAAATGGGAAAGAAATGTTTAACAGGGAAGTAGAAACTTTGCACCTTCTTTGAGGCAGCAAACATGGCAGCTGAGGAAGGCTGTGGGTTATGGCCTGTACACTCACAGACCTCCTTGTGCCAGCTGAAAGTTTGTTGGCAAGCGTCATAGCTCAAAAGTTCCTGGGTAGCTTTTAGGGTGCATATTGAAGACTTTCTCTTGAAGAGAAAGTCTGCAAGATGAAAGTCACTGGTAGAAATCACCACTATTTTGGAATTGTTAGGTTGCTAGTTCTCATTGGTCTCCAGGAATAACACAACCCCACAGTGGAACAAGGGTGCACTGAGCATGGCCATGCCTTGTCCTGGAAGGGGTCTCCCAGAGTTGTATGTCTACCTAGTTCTCCCTTTCATTAAATTCCAGGTCACAGGTGGTACAGAATTAAGCATTGAGAATAGCCTATGTTCCTTAAGGATAATGCCCTTTACCCCTCTCAAGAATCTTACACTGTTACTCTGCATCTCATCAACCCTCCCATGAAACTCTGATCCAACTTCATAAGAACACTGCCTTCCTGCAGACTCCTGATGGGAAGCCAGTTGCAAGCATCACCTCATAACCTCCCATGTCCCCCTGCATTCTGTAACAGGTAGTCACTGCATACCAGTTGGGGTCGATCACAGCATAGCAACTTGTAGGGCACTTGGTAGGCTCATTACTCATGACATGACATCCTCCACCTCAAAGAAAGTGTGGCCAAAGTCCATAGAACACAGTCCTTGTTCAAGTACCATTTGAAGCAAATATGAAATATAGGTTTTTCTGTCTGATACCCTACCTAGCAGTCAGGCAGTGACCAGGTTTGGTCAAGAAGCCTTCCAGTAACATTGGAGAGTTTTCCCTGCCAGAAATCTTCAGTTGCTTTAGAACTATACTTCAGATCCTTATAATGGGTAGATTTCTAAGACAAGAACCTGAGCTGAAACAGAACTAACAGTGGGGAACAGATGAGTGAATGTGTACTATTGACATGAGTGTAGCCATGTCAAAGCCCTCAATGCTTCAGATCCATGAGAGTAACAAGGCCTTTCCTGGGTCAGGCTCAAAGGATTAGCAAGGTTTTTTCTGGTGTAAGCACAGATGCTGACTCTGTACAAAAAACATCAATAACAGCTTCCTCATTTCTCCTCAGCATGACTGCAGCCTGAGACTACTTCCTAAGGAGTTTCTGGGCTGCTGGTATATCTCCATCAGGGTATATGGCCCACCCAGTCCCAGCTTCTCTTCGTGTGTGTGTGTGTGTGTCTGTTATTCGTTCATCCCTGTCATCCCATTTGGGCCAATTCCAAAGCAATGCAGGTCTCAACATGGCTCAGAAGAAAGGATAGAGGATCAAGTTTGTCTCAGCAAGTCAGACCTCTTAGACTGTAGACTAGAAGCTGTGCTTATCACTTTTAACTAGTTGACAGTCTTCACCTTCAATATCTGCCTGACAGACTACAGTGGAGCATAAAGCCTCTTAAAGATAGAAGCAAGGGAAAATTCATTTCTCTCACCTTTCCCATGGAATTCCTTCAAGTGCCAGTGATTTCTGTTGACTACTCATTGAATTATTGTTGAATTTCTATTGAATTTCTGGCCATTTCACCAGCTGAGATGGTTGACCCGTATTGCATTTTTATCCCACACCTTTTCATAAAAAGGGTGCAAAAGCAAACAGCAAGGAGTAACTGTGTTTGCCACTTGTCAGTTAAAGTTTAAATGGGAAAGCAAAATTTCATATAGGAAAGCAGAAACTCCAAGACACTTGGAGGAAGCTCTACAGTTGGAAACTCTCATCATGCTTCCTGGTGCTGGCTGAGAGATTGTTGCCTGGGTTAGAGCCCCAAAACTCCTGTGGATGCCTTGAGATGCCAAAGGAGAGCAGTCTCTTTTAGAGCGAGTCTGTGGAAAGCTGGTCACCTACAGGAAGAGCCTGTGAAGCAGGCCTTCTCTCTCTGGCAAGTCCTGGAGCCTGGAATGACAAGACTATGATGGTAAGTCCTAGCTAGAAGCTAAGGACAGTTGCAGGAGTGAACTATATTCTGCAGCTGAAGAATGTCTTCTTAGATGTAGCTAGACTGAATCTCCCTTCCTGCTTCTGCAGTCAAGCCCAGGAGGCTACCCCCTACCAAGTTCTCTCCTTGAGGCAGAAGACTCTGGTCCCATGAGCCTCCAGTAAGCTGTTCTCCAACAGTCTCTGAGGTAGTTTTCTCTCTCTATCTTCTGGTAGTTAGGCCATTGGACAGGACCAGTGAGAGCTGAACTTTAAAGTCTTTCTTCACCTTCTCATTCAATCTGTGCTCTGGTGAGACTACTTTTCTGGAGCTCATCACCTCAGATATACAGGACAGTTGGGACCCTGATTTCTTGAATATGCATGCCTGCAAATGAGATAAAAACATGGGACCAATCAGAGAAGGTCTGTTAAACGTGGGAGGGGAGGGGCAAAACACTGAGACAACAGAAAGTTCCAAGTGGGGTCCATAAGTCCTATTTCCTGCCACTGGGGTGTCAGGGAAATACACACTTAGCTAAGAAATTGGAATTTCATCAGTGTACCATTGCTACAACAATGCAAGGATCACATTTGTACCCACAGCCTTTGCTCCAGTCTCCTCCAGTAGCTGTGCTTTCTGTTGTCCCTGGCAACTTTATTGTTAGGATAACAGTCAGATCTTTCTCTTTTGCAGGCTGCAGCCTGTTTCCATCAGTCTTGGAGCACTTCCTTTCAACTTTTGTTTAGTAAGGTTTTTTTTTTTCCCACTTCATATCTGGGAGCTCTACTAAAAGATTGACCTGTAGAGATATGCTGTCAAATGGTAATCAACTACCAGCCTCTTGCTCTCAGGGCTTGAGCCTATTGGAAAGCTCCAGAAGGCTCTCTAATGGAGCACCAGTATCAGGCTATTAGGAAGCTCCATGTGAGGTGTTCCTTTCTATCCTTACCATAAACAGACACTGGCTATTCTAGTCTTTATGGTGCTATGATAAAACACAGTGACCAAAAACAACTTACAGGATGGAAGTATTTATTTTACTTACACTTCCAAGTCATAATTCATCATTGAGGGGCAGCAGGCAAGGCAAGTCTCCTCAAGTAGGGACTTGAGGCAGAAACCATGGAAGAAATACTGCTTTTTGCTCACAGATTTATGCTTTCTTAGCTTTCCTATACCACCTGCACAGGGGACGGTACAGAATATTTTGTGCTGGACACTCCTCCATCAGTTAACACTCAAGATACCCACCTCCCAAGACATCTGCACAGACAAATTCAAGCTATGCAATCTCTCAATTGAGATTCCCTTCTCAGGTGACTCCTGACTGTGTCAAGGTGACAGCTAAAACTAACTATAGTTAGAGCACTGGTATTATCTTTATCCTAGCCTATTTTGCTTTCCTGGAACAAAGTATTCCATCAAGATCTCTTAGTAATTTTGGATAACAGGCCATACCTACATTATATTATAAATATGTTAGAATTCCTTGAAATGGAACTCCTTAAAATGGTTAAAAATAAAACCACACACAAACACACACACACACACACACACACACACACACACACACACACCACCCCACACCACACCATACCAACCAACCAAAACAACAACAAAAAAAGAGACAGACTTAGTCAATATTCACTGGAAGTGTGCTCTTAATTATATAGTTTTATCATGGCATTGATGATTGGACTAGAAATGGGAGATACAAGTTGGTGAGGTTTGGGGGAAAGAATATAAAATAAGTGTGAGGCAGAGCCATGCTGCTGCTCCTTCTCACTAAAGAACATTGATGCAGACTGATAAATTAGCAGTTAATTATTGCAAAAGCATTGGAGAATCAATACAACACATAAGGATTAGACCCCCAACACATAAGGATTAGTATCAAGAAATCTGCATGGACTATTTGCTACTATGGGGCCTTTTAGCCCAGCAGTCAAAATATTGAGTAGAGACTTTCATATCTTGTGCCTTTTTACCAAGGACTTTGTTCATGTACAGTTTCTAAAATACATCTAAGAGTTTAATCTTAATAGTCAATGATGAAAGAGACTGCAGAGAACAAGAAGCTAGTGAGAAAGATTCATGAAAAGAAGCTGTGTCTACAAAAGCCACCACCTGACTGACTAAAACTTCAGAGGTAGAAAGAGAAAAGGCAAGATAGAGGGAGAGAGAGAGGAAGAGAGAGAGAGAGAGAGAGAGAGAGAGAGAGAGAGAGAGAGAGGATCATATCATGACTATTTTAGGCCACAGTAGACACTTTCTATTCTAATTCATCTCAATTTTGTTTTCTACTTTTGTTTCTTTTCACTCCTTGTCTCCCACCTCCTCCTTCATTTCCTGTCTTTTACCTTTTCTTTTTCCAGATCATTCTTGTGTATAACTATTATGAGCTGGCACAGCAATTCACTAATTTGAAGTTTTGACTTGAAAACTGTCATGTCACCAGATTTCTCCTTTCATAGCTATTTTCCTAGTTAACATATGAATAAGTACATGACAAAATGAGAGGATTACAACTGGTTTGTTGGCATCAGCCGTAACTAGGATTGTGAGTCTGCTGGATCCTGTTAAGTTGGGCTCGCCTGCCGTCTTTTCCATAACATCTCCCATAATGTTTCATGGTAACGGCCACCTGCAACAGATTCTAAGAACAGCATATGAGCCACTGACCTGTCTGTTTTTTCTCACAATTAATCCCATTGTTATTCCACTCTGGACAAGCTTACTCTCAGAAATCCTTTGAGCTTTCTGATGAAATGTGTTCAATAATTTTAAGGCACAGTTAGTAATTAAATTCTCTGAGACAATGTTCCTCTATTTCTATATATTGTGAAGTATCAAACTAGTCTGTTTCAGGGGTTAAAAAGAAGTATTTTTAAAGTAGATATCTGCCATTGAGAATATGCATGAAATAAATATTTTTACCTATTTTAACTCTGTATTTCTTTAAGCGTTGCTCATCATTCTAGGGGAGGTAACATAGGTGTCATTGAGGGGAGGGTATGCATGCTGCAGAGAGGTCTCACTCTTCATCAGCTAGCTTGACATGTACTTGAATGACGTGCAAGCAATAGCTATGAAAGCATTGCTGAGAAAATTCAAACCAGCCACGTCAGTTAGGCAACAGAAGTAAAGATGACTCTCATGTAGTCCTATAAGAAGTAAAGCTTGTCACAAAAACTAGTCTGCTATGCTTCCAGCTGTTGCAAATAATGTCATGCACAGAAGCAAGTCACCTGAGGCAATTCTATGGCTCAGCCACAGCCTGAGGACAATCATAGCTCAATTTTGGGAAATCTGTGTTATGATATAATTGTGATCCATGCCCAGTCTGAGCCCCAAAGACTAAGTAGAAACCTTGAAAACTTGGATTAGCCAACTTCCACATAATGAATATTCCTTCCACCCCAATGTATTTATCATTGAGAACATTTCAGTCATTAAAAGAACACACTTGATGGTTTAAAAATGATCTGTCCTTCATTTGTCAAACATGGTTTTCAAATGGAAGTCTTCTGCTTTATTAAGAAATGAGCTCAGGGTCCTTGTGGACAGCTGAGTACAGGATTCAAGTACTTCAGTGCTTTCTACAGAAAAGAGTTGTTTTCAGGCAGTGAAGACTGGCATAAAGGTTTCCTTTGCTACTTCAAAACTGGAGCATTTTCTTGAATGGTGACCCTGGCAAAAAGAAGACAGAATTAAAGATGGAAGTATGCAAGTGACAAGAAGCAATTTTGTAGTATCTGTCTTTCTTTATTCATCATTTTATTTGTTTACAATTCAAATATTATCATCCTTTCCTGTCTCCATTCCACAAAACCTCCACCCCTCCCTCCCTTTTGCCTCTAAGAGCATGCTACCCCACCCACCCACTCACTTCTGCCTTCTTCCTCTAGCCATCCCCCTTCTCTGGGGGCATCAAGCTTTCCCAGGACCAAGTGCTTCCCCTCACACTGATGTAGTATCTCTTAAGGGTTGTATATTACTTTAAAAAGTAGATAACTAACAATTTGACATCAAGACTATTTCCAAGTGTAGAACAGTGGAAATCTACAGCTGACTACAGCAATTCTGAACTCAGGGAGGAAGCAGAAGCAAAACAGAATCCACTTCTCTAGCATCTGAAAGAATGTAGAATGTGCTCACATACTCCTTGGAAACTAAGGTTGAAAAAGATATGCTTCTCATCTCATTGACTCTAATTTCCTACAAAACACTCTAAGGATCCATTATCTGAAAGATGCTAAAACTTTCGGGGCTGTGATACTGAAAGTTATTTAATTAATTGGTCAAAGTCAATGCAAAAGTTACAATTGTAGTTTACTAGTGACTATTTTTTATGCAAAGCTTAAATAATGGTTAAGAAGTTAGGAAGACATGAATGCTTGTATTTATTCTTTTGTTGCCTGAGAAGTTTATGTATAAATAAAATGTGTTTTGAACAAGTTCATCGTCCATTAACTCCTCTTCCTTTCCCCCAACCCCCACCACTATTCCCTTCCAATTTTCCATGTTCATTTTTTAAAACTGTAAACCTACTGAGTCCATTTAATGTTGCCAATTTTGTGTGGGTCTGGGGCTATATACTAGATCATAGATAACCTCTCAGTGGCTAAATCCTTGAAGAAAGCCGACTCTCTCTCCCACTGCAGCCACAGATGTCAATAGCTCCTGAGATAAAAGTGGTATTTCAGGATTGCCACTGTCCTCCATTCTGAGATTTTGTTTGGCTTGCTCTTGTTTAGGTCTTGTGTTTGCTGCCATATCCACAGTCACGCTCAAATGTCCTGTCATGTTCTGGAAACAGTGCTTCACTGAATCGTTCATTACCTTTGGCTTTTTACTATTTCTCTGCTCCCTCTTTCTCAAGCCTTAAATCTTGAGTAGAGAGTGTATAGATATCTCACTTGGGGCTGAATAGTCCGCAATCTTTTATATTTTTTTTTGGCCAGTTGTGGATCTCTATGTCGGCCACCATGTACTGCAAAAGGAAACTTTTCTGGTTAAGATTAGAAGATAATCTAGTGGTATAGATATAAAAATAAGTTATTAGAAATTGGACTGATATGTCCATTAACAGTTCTTCCCCTGGTGTTATTATCTAGCTTGCTATGAGTTCTTTGTTTCATTAATTGGTGTATGCAAGAGTTCTGACTTGTAGATCATTTAAAACCACATGAATGGCTTGAAAACCAATCAGAAAATGGTTGATTACTCCCCTATCATTTCTGCCACTATTGTACCAGTTTTATACCTTTCCAGTCCCATTGTTACTTATGGTTTTCAGGATTTCCAGCATGGAAAAACTTGATTACAATCACAGTGCCTTCTAGCACCATTAAAACTAGCCAACAGAAATGAATATTCATAACAGTAGCAAACTCACTTTCTCTGTGTTATATGATGTAACTGAGAGGCATGGTAGTAGACTGTAAAGTTGGAGATGGGTCTAGGAGTCTCCATTGACATCATTGACAGATTTTCTTCAAAGTAGGTAACCAATACCTGGCACTGCACAATAATGCCTATGGTGTTTAGGAGTTGAAGGTGGGGCCTTGGGGAAGGTTAGAGAGATGGTGGTGGGCCTCAAAGAGGGTGGATAGAACCATAGGTAACATGAAGGGGAGAATGGTGAATAATGGAGCAAGAAGGGTGAGGACAAACTTTTTAGTGTCAGTTTGGTTTTGTGCTCCCTCAAAATCAGTGTCCTAGAAAAACGTCCTTGCTTTATGAGAGTATGGTGATAATAATGATGATTGGGTAGCATGTATGTGTGTGGGTGTGTGTGCAGTCTAGGGCTAATGTTGGATGTCTTTCTCAATTGCTCTTTTCCTTGTTTTTTTCATTCTGGGTCTCTCATTGGCCTAGACATTGATGTATTGGATAGACTGGATGAGCAACAAGTGCCAGAGACCCTCCTGTCCCTGCCTTCCTGCACCAGGTAAATGACTATATCTTGTTTATATAAGTATTGGGGATCCAAACCAAGAATCTGTTCTCAACTTTGGCTTACTATTATTGTGATTCCCAATTTGAAAGAACCTGTTTGTTGGCTGCATGAATTGAATTTCTTTTGATTGTGATTTCATCCACTTTTCCTCTGGCCTTTCTTCCTTAACATTATACATTTACTACTGTAATTTTTAAAACAAGGATATTTTAGACAGGATTTCTTTGTGCAGTTCAGTTTGGATTCAAACTCATTATCTTCCTTCCTCAGCCTTCTGAGTGATGAGATTAGAGGCACTTGTCAATGTACAAAGCTTCTTTGACTTATTTATTTATATTTTTCACTTTATATTCTGAGTGCAGCCCCTCCCTTCTCTCTTCCTTGCCCTATCTTTCCACTCCCTCTTCCCATTCCCCTCTCCCCTTCTACTCAGAAATGATGTGCCCTGCCATGGATACAAAACTACCCTGGAACATCAAATAGGACTGAGTGCATCCTCTCCCACTGAGGCCAGGCAAGGCAGCTCAGCTAGGGGAAAGAGACCCAAATTCGGACAATAGAGACAGAAACAGCCCCACTCCAATTGCTGGGAGACCTACATGAAGACCAAGATTGACATCTGCTATTTATATGTAGGGGGCCTTGGTCCACCCCATATGTGCTCTTTGGTTTGTGGTTCAGTCTCTGTGAGCCCCCATGGACCTAAATTAGTTTACTCCATAAGTCTTCTTTTGGTGTCCTTGACCTCTTCAGCTCCCTCAGTCCTTCCCTCAGTCCTTCACAAGACTCCCTGAGCTCTGTCTGTTATTTGGCTGTGGGTCTCTGCATCTGTTTCCATCATCTTCTGGATGAAGCTTCTCAGAGGACAGTTATGCTAGGGTTCTATCTGTAAGCATAGCAGAGTATCATTAATAGTGTCAGGAGGTGGCTCTTTTACATGGACTGGGTCTCAAGTTGGGGCAGTCATTGGTTGGCCATTACCTGAATCTCTACTCCATCTTAAACATTGCATATCTTGTAGGATGGCTGGTCCTAGTTTCTCACATAGTCCTGAATAATTTTATCTAGCTGAGTGTCTTCACTACTAAATTCTCTATTCACTCTATTCATGCTCTCTACGACTGACAAACTTAAAAAAATACCCAGAGTGGACACCTGGACTTTTATCTCCACAAAACTCCTTATTCATGAATTCTTTCCCATATTTTCAAGTGACATCTTTGTTTTTCAATTGCTTACTCTAAATTTCTGCTAACAAAACCTGTTTTTTTCTGTCATCTTAACTTATAATTAATGAACAATTATGATATAATTAATGCAGAGGTTTAAAATGCAACCATAGATCACCTTCTTTGTGATTGCAGTCTGTGGTGGTATCAGTTAGAAATGTCCCTAATGGCTTACACATTTGAACACTTGGTTTATAGCTGGTGGCACCAATTGAGGAGGTTGCATAACCTTTAGGAGATAGAGCCTTTCTGGATTAAGTGTATCATTGGGGAGAGCTTTGAAGGTTTATAGTTTTGTCTTATTTCTTGTTGTCCCCCTTTTCCTTCTGGGAAGGGAGGAAAAAGGGGACAACAAGAAATAAGACAAAACTTATTCTTCTTTTCCTCCTTCCATTTCCTCCCTCCACCAGCTTTCGCTCCTGCTACTGTGAGAAGTTTTATTTGGCTATGAGGGACTCTATTTCTCTGGAGCCATAAGCTAAAATAAAGCACTCTTCCTTAAGCTGCTTTGGTTTGGAGTGTTTCATCATAGCAATAGAAAAGTTACTAAGAAACTGCAATTGTATGGACCATTGCTTTGCTACCATCTTTCACTTACTATTTTTTAATTTGTTTATTATATTTATTAATATTTTATCATAACTTGGCAATAGGAACCACTTTTCACTAAAAGAGTTCATAAGCAGATACACAGAAAAGAAAACTGGTTTTTGACGAAAGTGCAAAAGCAGCCCAGGGCTAAAACCATTTTCTTGACAAAGAGTGCAGGGACAAATTATTAATTTAAATTTTTATTACTACACTTGTGTATATGTGTGACGTTTGTTAGTGTGGGTAGGATCATGTGATGTGATGTTTGTGGCAGTCAGAGGACAACCTTGGGAGTCTGCTCTCTCCTTTCACCATGGGTTCTGGGATTGAACTCTGGATGCCAGGTCTACATGACAAATGCTTTTGCCCACTGAGCCACCTCCCAGGTTCTTGCTGAGACACGTTTAATAGCACATAAACATTGGTTATTGTCATTGTCACAAGAAAAGTTGGTGCCTACGACTGTGGGCTAAATGAAAGGCCAGTCTGATCAAGTCATGGTGAGGAACTGGAGTGCCTAAAACTGGACGTGCTACTGTTAGGAATGAGAATAGTAAAACTTGGCACCAGTAAATAGCTGGACATTTCCTGGTAAAGTTGCGTATATACCACATCATAACTCATTATTTGCACTGCTAGGACACAGGCTTATGCAGAATTCCAAGCACTCCTAACTGCCTTATTTATCATAGCCTCACGTTGGAAGCAACCCAGATCCACCAAGGATGCATAAAGAATTGTAGCATATCCATACAATGAAACATTATGAGCAATAACATAAGTTAACTATTTATAAGTGTATATTGTCTAGGTTATCTAGAGTAGCTGAACTTACGGACTGAATCATTCTTGTTCTTTCTCATATATATGAGTGCAAAAGCCAAGAATCCAGAAGTTGTAAAGTTCACAAGGCTGGATATCTCAGATCTTAAGTAGACACTGGAATTCTGAAGAAGAAGGGTCTAATGCTAGGAATGGACTTGCTGCAAAATGAGAACAAACAGGCAAAGAGCAAAGCTTCTTCTTCCATTTTCTTATATTAATTCTCAGCAGAAGGGTGTGTCTTCCCACCTCAAGATCTGGATTAAAGGCATGTGTCTTCCTAACTCAAACATTCAGAGTAGAAATGGATTTTCCTATTTCAAATTAAGCAAAAAAAAAAAAAAAAAGTTCCTCTCATGTGTGTCCTCCATTTCTGGGTTTTAGTTCCAGATGTAGTCAAATTGGCAGTCAAGAATATCAAAACAAGTTACATGAATAATGCTCAAAATAATTTTGTTAAATGAAAATAGGCAAAGTCAAAATTAGTTATTGTAAGGATCAAATGGGAAAAAGTAGACTGTTCAGAAGAGAAGTGAGTAACATGTCAGTCACCATTCCCTCTACATTTCCATCTTTCCTGGCAGCTTTGAAAGAACACAGTGTTGATTGGCTCGTGACAAGTGTCTGAAAAAGGATGAAACTTTATGCTTTCACTTGCAACACTGAGTTTTTCTGTTGCTGTCCCACTCCCCCTGCGCCCCCCCTAAGAATGAACAAACTCATCTGCAGAACATTGAGATAATTCAGGAGCACACCAAGCCTGGTAAACACCAGATGCTTTATTCTGAAAACTAGAAAGAGCAAATGGTCCTGCCACTTCCTGGTGGTTTCTGCACGTTAAGTGCCCCGTGAGCATCTTCCCACAGAGACTGCTAATGTTCTGCTCTTCCTGCTGCCATTTTTTACAGCATCATCTGTCAGACCAGTGAGCAACTGACATATTGTATCAATTGATTCACAGGATTCTTGGCAGTATGAGATATTTCAAATCTGTCAACACTGAAGAGTCCTCCTTCCATGAAGTATATGGCCTAGAATGGACAGTTAGGAAGATAACCTTTATATATTGAAATGTGTAATCTTGGTTTAGGAGATGCCCAGATTCAGCTGAGCCATGTATCAAGATAAGTCAGCTGCTGAACCTCTTTATGCTCATTTCCCACACATCTGCCCTGCTCCATGGTTTCCTTCAGTTCTCTGTTCAACACTGCCTTCTAAAGTGCCTTCTCCCACAGGTCAGCGGGTAGTAGCTACCAGTCATTCTGTATTATCAAAGTCCTTCCTCCCATATGATTTCAGATCTCTGTTTAATATTTTATTATTCCCCTTCACTGAAATACCATCTGTGTGTTGGGGGGGAGGGTGATTATAGTTAAATCTAAAGGGCATAAAACATCTGTAAATACAAACTGTCAAGTCAAATTTTTTGAACAATGAAGTTGTAACAAACTATGTATTTTAGCTCTGTCTTGTATGGTACATATTGAATGGTATCTCTATTCACATTTTAGGTGAGAAATCCTGGCCTATGAATCTTGGTAAGTGAGCTGTTTCAAACAGAACTGACCCCAGCTTTTGTTGTCATTGATGAGTTTTGACTTTCAGTTCTAGCTATTGCATATTATTATTATTGAATAATATTATCAATATTATTGAATATTATTGTATATTACACTCTATCACTACAAAGCTAAATAGTAGATACTGACTAGCATGGTGTCTACATTTTGGTGCCAGGGTAGTACTGAATTCTCTACTTTTTCTTTTTACCCTATAATTTCTCTTTACTCTTATTTCACTCTTTACTCTAAACTGTTCAAATTAACTTTGAAATTAAAATGTTTAAAATCATGTTAAGAAGTTAACATTGATTTATATACACCCGAAGTGTCTCTTGTATAAATATTCATGGCAGGTACTGGAGACTATCTTGAGTCAGTTTTGGCACAAGACTCTGTCACATGCAGTCATGAGGATGTATCTAGAAGTCTGTGATTCACAGAAGAAATTTAATATTAACTTACCACACACACACACACACACACACACACACACACACACACACACACAC
>JANHMN010000004.1:64315058-64326919 GCA_030674055.1 Rhabdomys pumilio
CACACACACACACACACACACACACACACACACACACACACACACACTCATTCAAAGGAAAGGGAAAGACAAAGTAGAGAAACACTCTGAACATAATTTTGAAATATGAAGTACTTTTTAACAGACCAGATGGTGAGAAATAAAATGGGTAGTTAACAGGCACTAGCAGAAACAATGTGTGTTTGAGACCTTTTGGACCACAATGCTGATAATCTTCATATCTGCAGTCATGAATGCAAAAAGAGGTGAGAGATAAATGAGTGGATGTGGATGGGTGTTCTTCGTTTTGAAATGGATAGATTTTAAAAAGATGTACCACATAAAAACAAATGTTCAGATGCAAATATATTTTCTTGCTTATGAAAACACTTTAATTCATCTATAAATATAATAGGTATGGTATATGTTAACACACATAATAATAATACCAAGCTATGAATATTGTGAGCTATAATAAGACTGGCCTATAAGAAATTCTCACATGAATTAATGCCATGAACATGATGGAAATAACCAACCACTTTGTGATTGAATTTAAAACCTCATACTATTATCAATCCAAGCATCTATGGCTAACATGTCCTAGGAGAGAACCTACTACTATCTTGCTGCTAAATGGTCATAGTGTTAAACCAACTCCTAATAACCTATCATTATACATAGATCAAAGTATCTGTCAACCCTCATCTGAGAAATTTCTATTTGTAATAGTGATTAATTGAGGTCCACCACTGACCGAGGTGCAGAGAATAAGGGACAGCAGTATTTTTAGCCCTAAATGGAACATATATGCCATAGCCCTACTCCCAAGGATTGCTGCAAAAAGAGTGACAGAAAGACTGTGTGAGCCAGAGATGGATGACTACAAGGATAAAGTGTCTTCTGGACACAGCAGGGCAGCTATACATATGTACTCAGGAATTTTAACAACATGCATGAAACCTGTGCAAATCCAGATCAAATCCTAGCACAAAGAATGGAGTTATCTATTCCTTCCACTCCTAACTATGGGATGTTGATAACTATTAGTTTCTGGGAGAGAGAGGAATCGTTTTCTCTAAGTGTTCAAGTTAATGCACTGCAGTGTGGGCTGGGCGGGGGAAGCCATAATTTTTTTGGCAGCACAAATTGGTCTTGAATACTTAAAAGAAAAACAAAAACCAGGACACAAAGTTGGATGAGTAGTTAGGGAAAGGGGTGGATTTTAGAAGAGCTGAGGGAAAGACTGAATATAATCACAACTATGTCAAAGAAGTAATGGAAATTAATATTGGAAAAAATATACATGTGTAAAATTGAAATGTCAAATCCAACCAGCCAGAAGTCTCAATTGACAGCATGTTACCAGGCATCCTCCCACACCTCTCCACACATTACTGTGTGTGTGTCCAGCCTGCATATTTGTGTATGTGTAAGTTCAATATTAAAAGTTTATATGATATACTTTAACTCTGATGACATATGTTTTGAAGATATCACTAAAATAAAAGGTTTGGGTTTTTACTTCAGTACTCTCTGTCTTTTTATATATAATTGTAAAAGGAAAACTTTTTTTAAATGTTATTTTTAGTTGTTCTTTTCTTCACTCTCTGGTTTCCATTCAAATCTTAGTAATGTTTACAATGCCAACGACTTGGAGACAGTGTGATGTTGGGATAGAGCTGTCATCAGAAGACCTATTCTCTTCCCTCCTAACCATGGAGTTGTTGGCAACTATTAGCCAATCCTTATTCAAACTTGGGAGATCGGAAGAACCAGAGCCTTCTGAGAAAGGTTCACTGGGGTTCCTATCAGCACCAGAAGTGGGAAGTGACAGTTATATTCTCCAAAGAGAGTTATACTGCCATGGCTCAGAGCCAATGAGAGATTTCATAGGTTTCCTTAGAAGAATGAAGCTTAAGAGTTATCATCCCAGTTTGCTCCTCTGCTGCTGTCCTTAATACCATGACCAAATAAAAACTATGGTAAGAAAGAGTTTATTTCATCTAACAACACCTGGGTCATAGTCCATCACTGAGGGAAGTCAGAGCAGGAACTCAGTATAGGAACCTGGAGGTCAAAATTGTATCAGAGACAATGGAGGAACACTGCTTATTGGCTTGTTCCTAGTGGCTTGCTCATCTTGCTTTCTTTTACTTCCTTGCCTAGGGATAGCACCACGCACAGTAGGTTAGTCCTTCCACATCAATCATCATGAAGAAAATGCCCACAGATAAACCAACAGGCTAATCTGATGAAAGCAGTTCCTCCACTAAGGCTCCCTTTTCCCAGATGACATTAGTTTGCATCAAGCTGACAAGTAACCACCACAGCTGCACTTTGTATGTACACTGATAAGCATCAGCACATACATGCAGAAGCACCAATCTCCCAAAATTTATCTGGATACAGAAAGTTGAAGTGAGACTTCTCCTGTTGTCTTGAAAAAAGATCTCACACCATAGTACAAACTGGCCTCAAACTGAAGGCAATGCCACTGCCTCAGTTTTCTAAGTGCTGAGAGCAGATATGTGAGTTACTATACTTCACTGAGATGGAACTTATATATATTTATTCAGGTAGTATTACCAAAAGTCAAGTGCTCTAAAGGCTAATAGATGATTTTAATTTAGAACTTATATGTCTGACATTTTGGTCTAGGACTGCTTTGTCCTAATTGATAACTGTTAGCTACCCAGGGATAGGAAAGACTTGTGTTAAGTATATTATTTTATATTTTGAGGGGAATGCATGGATATCTGCAAAATTCCCCTATGTATATATATGCTATGTTTGTGCAAGCCAGAGGGCAGCATTAGATCCCCTGAAACTGGAGTGCAGACAGTTGTGAACAGCCATGTGAGTGCCGGAAACTGAACCTGGGCCCTCTACAAAAGCAGCCCGTGCTCTTAACTATAACATATATGCAGAGGACATAGCTCAGAACCATGCAAGCTCTGTGACTATTGCTTCAGTCTTTGTGAGCCCCTGTGAGCCCTGCATAGTTGATTCTGATGGCTGTGTTGGTCTGGTGTCCTTGACCCCTTTGGCTTCTAGAATGCTTCCTCCCTTTCTTCTGCAGGGTTCTCCTGGCCCTGCCTAATATGTGGCTGTGGTTCTCTGCACCTGATCCCATTAATTGCTGGATGAAGCCCCTCTGCTGATGACTGGGCTATGCACCCATCTATGAATATAGCAGAATATCATTAGGAATCATTTCATTTATTTATTTTTTTCAGTCGTGTTTGGTTCTATCCTAGGTCTCTGACCTACTGAGCCTGAGGTTCCTGGTCATCCAGGCACTGTCAGGCACGTACACTCTCTTGTAATGTGAACCTCAAGTTAGACTAGTTGTTGTTGGTTAGCCATTCCCTCAAGTTCTATGCCACCAGAGTAATATTATTTCTATGCCATAACTTTTTTTTCATGGAACACAATGCTCATATTCTTTTTAATCCCTGATCTAAGTGCTATATGTGTGTTATCTTATTGAAAAAGTTATAGATTTGGACAGTCCATAAAAATACGTCAGAATAAATATAAAATCCACATTAATAGAATACAATTTTTCAAAATCATTGAAGTTATCAATCATCTTTGATATATTGATCAATAATTATAATGTAATTAAAAAGGAAGTTAGTAGCTAAGATATTAGAAGATAATTATTAGGTAAAATATGATGAGGAAAGATGTGTTTTAGCAGCAGGGTTAAAAAGTCAAGTTCTCTTTTTACAAAAATACTCTGAAAAACAGTTTTCTGGAATGTTCATCCGGGACCAATGCCATATAAAATAGCCCACTCATGTCATTACGGAATAGAACACAGGGATGAGAGATAATGATTACAAAGCACCCTCCAATCTTCGATCAGAAGTTGAATAAAAAATACAAATCAAGTATAAATTCCATGTCATTTGAAAAAGAGAACCAGGTGACACAAGAATTCCAGAGGAGGGCAGCAAAGCTAAGTCAGTGAGAATGACTCAAGCAAAAGGAACAGAAAACATCATTTAACAAAGTGCTTTTCAGAACCTTTCTGGGATGGAGGACTCCCATTGTTTTTGCTTTGCTAGAATAAGGAAACATGGAATTACACACAATTACAAGTTTCTCTTGGTATTTATCTTCATTGGACATGTGCATTGTAAGACACAGGGATGTGGCATTTGACTTCATTGAGAAGTAATGTTTGGCTTCAAATGCTTGTACCTAGACACTGTATAAATTAAAGTAGATTAGTAGTTGCGTACATGATTGTATTGTTGCTGCTTGTTTGTATTTACGTAAGGGAACAGCAAATAGGAGTATTTGGTGCTGACAAATAGAAAAAGTTTAAGAATAATTGGGCTTCTAAAAGTACTTAATCTATGTTCTAATTTGTTGAGAACAAACATGAGGGTGAGGGAGTAAGGGATGTAGCATGTGGGGCCATGCTACCAGACAGGCATCAGAACGGGTAAGGTTGAGTGAGCTCAAGCACAGAGAATCTCAAAGACTTGAGAATGGCAGGAATAGGGCTTCTTCCTATCTCCGAACCTGTTCTGGAACACACAACCAGGGCACCCAACTGAGAGGACCATGGGCTGTCATTCACTCAGCATAGCACCTAGAGTTCTTCTCCATGCTAATGAGGCATCTAAATAGCTTTAGCCTTCAGCCAATGACCTTCCCTTCCTGGATATTCTTTTGCCCTTTCCCCAAGATACCTGGTTCACCCTAAATAAAATGTGTGATCCAATATCCACCCCAATAAAGCAATATGAACAAGCAAGGATTATTTCAGAGAGGTGCTTCATTAAAGATCACCATATGAAGCCCTTTGCCTAAAAGAGCCATGCCTAAGACTCCCAAAGATGACTTTTCTCTTTTCCTGCCTCTCCTGGACACTGTCTTCCAATCATACTGGACCCTGTTTGTCTCCAGCTGTGCTTCTGCCTTCTTGACTGGTATGTATATGCCGTAAGGAGAAACAAAGACCTCAAATCCCTGTTCCTGCCTTCCTCTCTAGGCAGTACACCAATGGTGCTTGGGTACCCAGAGAGTAGTAACAGTGTTTAACTCCCCAGAGGGACACATCGGTTGTGGACTTCCCCTTCTGGCCTCTGGTCTGCCTTTTTCCTGCAGGCAGTCTGGACATCTGTGGCAGAGAGGCAGAACACAGTATGACAAATGGGAGACATTTAACTTAGCTCTCAATTTAACTAGTAAGCCTGATAGTTTGTGTGATGGCATGCTTGTGTTTGTTTGCTTTTTTATTGAATATTTTTACTTACATTTCAAATGTCATCCCCATTCTCCCACACACCCCCCCCCCCCGAAAACCCCTATTCTATCTCTCCTCCTCCTTTTTGCTTTTATACCATTTTAATTACATGCAAGTGTTAAGGTCAGTTCTAGGTTGAGGAACTGTTAACTCATGAAGCTTATTTTAATTAAAAGGCTTTCCCCCTCTACCTACAATTTCTAACTAGAAGATTCTTTGAATGGTAAGTGTATATTTTCTTTATATTATGTTTGTGTGCTGCCATCAAACTTTAAGTTCTATGTTTCAGAACTATAAAAACAATGGGTGGCACAAAATCATAAACAACATATTAACATAATATAAGCTTATCAGTATATACACATTTATACATATTTATCATTATATAGTTACTTATGCATCCATACTTTGTAGCTACTTGGTATAATCATTTAAGTTTAAACATTTGAATGCAGATGCATTTGGGTTTTTTGTGCTTTTTTTCTGACTAACTGAAGATTCAGTCAAAAATCTACTCTTTCAAATGGAATTCATAAAATAGGGGAAATATCTTTAAAAACAAAAGACAACAGAGAATCTACTGTGAATTTCTTATTGTGATATCTGATCTCACCAGGCTTGTAGTTGATCCTTGAGCTCCAGAGTTTTCTTTCTGTCTTGCTCAGTGGTATGAGCTGCCCACCAAGAACTGTACTTGGGGCCCTTCCCAGGTCCTCTGTGTCTTCTCCAGCCTTTCTTTCAACCTAAACAAACCTTGTCCCTCACTTTGAAATGCTGTGTGTGGGTTTTTTGTTTGTTTGTGTTTTGTTTTTATTTTATTATTATTATTATTATTACTATTACTATTAATTTTTTTTTAGGTTTTTTTTTTTTGAGACAGGGTTTCTCTGTGTGGCCCGTGCTGTCCTGGAACTCACTCTGTAGACCAGGCTAGCCTCGAACTTAGGAATCTGCTTGCCTCTGCCTCCCAAGTGCTGGGATTAAAGGAGTGCGCCACCACCGCCCGGCGCTGTGTGTTTTTAAAATTAGGAATCGCTATGTGGGATTCTCTCTCCACTGTGTGTCACAACCCAAACATTCAAATTTTTCTGATAATTTGAATTGATCTGCATATCCATTCATCTCTGTACTCCTAGATGATGGATATAGTCCTTGCATCGGGAGTCGAGTTTGAATATTTTTAAAGTCTCAGTAGAAACTTATATCCTTTACGTATATTTTATCAATGTGCCTAATAGGATTCTTAACAAAAGTCTCAAACACTTTAGGAATCATCCTCTATTCTAGTGGGTGGATTGAAGTTCTGTTTTGTAACTTTCCATATGCCTAGTGAATGGAGAAAGACTAGAACCAGAGCCGCCAAGGCAATAAGAATGTGCAGTGTCTGTGTTAGAGGAATCTGAGATCAGGTTTGAGCCTTGTTTTTCTCAAGCATAAATTGGAAACATGCAACCTGCGTGTTAGGTCATAAAGTGGGCCCAGAAAAATGACAGAGCTGATGGCAATGACTAGACCCCCTCCCAGAGTTGGGTTTTGCTAGGTTGAAACCCTACCTGAGCTAGATTTTGCTAGGAAACAGAAACCTAAAGTGTTTCTCTGAAGCCCTTAACAGCTGGCTGAACGCTGCTAACTGCAACTGTCAGCACCTCATCTGTGGAAACAAGTCCCCAAGCCAACCACCTGGCTGATCCAGCTTTCAAGTAGCCTCCCCCAGTTATACACGCTTATAAAACCTATCAAGCTTTTGCAGAGCTGTTTTCCTCTACCTTTTGAGGGGGCTCTCCAGTTTTTCATAAACTGTTCCTTCTCTCCATGGCGAGTAGGTGCATACAGCGATTTCTTACTTGCTGTGCCTCTGTACACTGCACTGTTATTGTGAAGACAAGAACCAAGCAATAACAAGTACTGTGTTGAGGTTGATTATGTAAAAATAACATGTTCTACACAACAAATGTGCCTGTTGAGAATGATAACTTTTTATTAAACGTTTATATTTAAAACAGTTTTTAAATTTAAATATATTTCGATCATACTATTCAAGAAAATAAAATTATCAAATTCATCTTCAAAGGATAACATCCACAAAGATGTTTGAATTAGAGGGTGCAACATTACTTGGGGATTAGACTAATCTTATGTGATCTGTTGGCTATAGCTTATTTTACAGGTTGATGAAACAAACACAGAACATTAAGACAATGTAACAGATTCAAACTCAATGGAAACTATTAAAGCAAATTTCACTTAACTGAGTGATTTGTGACAGGTGCTGTTTAAGGATCTATATGTGTACAAGTATGTTGAGATAGACAAGCTTGGTTTTGTTGGCTGTTACAATGATCATCACATTAATTGGTAAAAAAAAAAATGCAAGGCAGATTCAAAGTCACAAAGCTAGCTAGGCTAGAAATTTGTTGTGCATAATTCAATGCTTTCAGTGATTCAATGATCTTTATGAATTTAGAAACCATGTAGTATAAAGAGTAGTTATCAATTATTAGTGTTCAGAAGTGTTTGGTGAAGAACCAACTTACAGAGTATAGTTCAGTTATTGAGAGAGAAGCCTTTTTTATATATGGAAGCCAAGTTTTATTTTTCCCCATAGCTTTCCATAAAAGAGGGAAATTTAGTTAAACTAAAAATTTAAGCCTGGTTTCCTTTAAAATACCAAATAATGGAAGTACTGGGGTCCTAGTTCAGCCCAGAAGTCCTTAATTAGGGTTTTCTGAGTCACATTTAATTTTATATATTTCTTTCTTAAGATATTTTACTTGACTCACTAAAAAATGCCTTCTTAAAAAAACAGTTTTTTATAATCAAATCGTTTTATCAGAATTATGGTTCACTCTAAACTATTTTGATGCCTCCAAAGAAGTTAGCTTATAATTTGTATGGTTGTTATCATTATGTTAAGATGGTATAATTGCTAAAATAGGTTTCTGTTCACAGGAATTAAGTGAAGTCTATAATGTAGGTGTCATTACTTGCATTTATTGAAAAAACAAAGAGGAAGAAATAGTAAAGATTCAGTTTAAATATTATAATGTTCATTATGGAAAAAGAAGCTATTTTATGATTTTTGTGAATAAATGTGAACAAATGTTTATTCATCCCAGATAATACTCAGGTACCAGACTGAAATGATCCCATTTAATTCTAGCTGAATTTATTGCTGTTGCATACAAAATCATAGTCGGGGGGGGGGGCTATATTGAGGGTTATGAACAAGAGGTTACCCAAAGAAACATGAGTAACCAATTATAGCTGTCACAGAAAAGCTCAGTCTAGTCTGATGACTGGAAAAACTGGAATTCTTAGAGCTCCCCACCAGGAAACCCCACCAGTGTCTCCTCTTCCCGGCAACAGTCACTGTTTATGTAGCCTTGAGAATGGGCCTTGTAAGCCTTGTAAGTTTCAGGCTGCTCCTGAGCCTTGTAAATGTTATCACTTCCTAGGCCTTGTATGGGTGTTTCTTTTACTTCCCAAGTTTGGAGAGACCACCATCCTCTACGAAGGAATGTTTCAATGTGGAGAAAAGATCTACACAATATAGCCAACCGCATGCTTATGTTTTTTTGTTTTGTTTGTTTGTTTGTTTGTTTTTGTTTTGTTTTGTTTTTTTTTGGTTTTTCGAGACAGGGTTTCTCTGTGTATCCCTGGCTGTCCTGAAACTCACTCTGTAGTCCAGACTGGCCTCGAACTCAGAAATCCACCTGCCTCTGCCTCCCAAGTGCTGGGATTAAAGGCGTGCACCACCACAGCCTGGCTTCATGCTTATGTTTTTTAAAAATATTTTCCACTGTGAAGATATATATAATGATATATGCCTTTTAAATAAAAATAGCTTTCAATTTTAAATATACAGAATTTGAAAAATTGTATTGGATTTGTTGAAAGCTTAGAACGCTTTCTTGTGTGCTGTTGAGAACATCTTTTGAACAAGGAAGCTAGAAGTGAAAGAACATGGTGAAGTCACAGCTTGACAGTAACCAGGAACGAGAAAATAAAGAGTTGAGATGTGCCTTGGTCAGTCAGTATCAGCAACTGCAAACAACTGAACCTTTCTTTCATAATTTAAAGAAAGGCCACCAAAGAATTCTCAGCATCTGAAAATCAAAACGAAACCCTTTCCTCTGAGTCAAGCCAGCTCCTGGTTTTCATCTGCTGGTGTTACATTAATAGCAGTAAAAGAAAAAAAAAACCTGGTTTTGTGCATATCATTGGGAATGTCCTAAAGTCTTCATATGTTCTTTATCTGGATACTGTAGCAGCTTAAGAGTCTGGGAACTTCTGTTGTCTCTGAGTTCTCTAAATGAAGCAAAGCTTCATTACCATTGTCACTAGAATTTTGTATGTCTGTATCCATTGCTTAAGATCGTGCTGCTTGCAATCAAAAATTAACCTTTTTCCAAGAAAGGTGCTGAATTGTGAGAGCTCTGGCTACAGACCACCATCATCTTGTCAAATGGGACACAATAAATAGTTCTTATGTAATTCACAGAGGTTTGCTGAGGCAGGTTCACTGTGTCTTGTAGTGCTCCTTGAAAATTTGGACCCAAGATTCAACTCTTTAAAAACAGCAAAATTCCTGCCAAAATTTGACAGGAATGTTTTAACTCTCAGTATGGTTAGGTACAGATTTGGTCTTGCAATGTAGTCATTCAACAGCATTTGGTTATGGATAAAAAGGTAAATGATTTACATCAAAGTCCTATAAACTCGTGCGATGAATGCTGCTGAGAAGCCACCAATTTCTTGGCCAAGCTTTGGAAGACATGACTTAGAAGACTGGCTCTGAGTGTGTGGTGGTTTGTATATGCTTGGCTGGGGGAGTGGCACTATTAGGAGGTGTGGTTTTGTTGGAGCTAAGTGTGGTCTTGTTGGAGGAAGAGTGTCCTTGTGGGGGTAGACTTTGAGACCCTCCTCTTAGCTTCCTAGAAGCCAGTCTTCTTTTGTTTGCCCTCTGAACAAGATGTAGAACTCCCAGCTCCTCTGGTGCCATGCCTGGATGCTGTCATATTTTACACCATGATGATAATGGACTGAAGCTCAGAACTAGTAAGCCCGTCCCAATTAAATGTTGCCCTTTATAAGAGTTGCCTTGGTAATGGCATTTATTTACAGCAGTAAAACTCTAACTAAGACAGAGTGACTTTTGGGTTTTTTTGTTTCATTTTGTTTTTTGGTTTTTGCCAGCAGAAATCTATAGACATCTAGACATAGGCAGCACACTGGATTCATGTCTGGCCAGAGGACATTTCCATATAGAATGCTTCTCATTTCTTCCTCTTCCACATGGTAAAATACTGAAGAGCAAGATTTTATTGGGGGGCCATAGGGGGTATGTTTAAATATGTGCAGTGGCCTTAACTCGGTAACTCAGTAATTCAGTAGCTCAGTAATTTAAAACAATGTAGATTGCTACATGTAAGGTGGTTTTGAATTTTAGAACTTCTTGCCTTCTTTGTATGATACAGTGTAAAAGAACCTTCTCTCTTTGCTCTTCTGTCTTTTTGTGGGGTCTGAGCACTAAGGAACTATGGGTATAATCATTAAGGTGGAATTAGCACGCTGTAAAAGATACCATAAAATGCTAACATACAAATTTTTATGTAGATGATCAAGCCACATTTTGTAGGTCCTACTCATGCTCAAAACGGTAACTTTAATATTCATTAATTTTTGGACACATTCCGACAAACAACAGCTACAACATTCCTAAAGCCTACAACCAAAAGACTCCAATATGAAACACCTTACAGAAAAATGTCATAATTTATATACTGAGACTGAACTATAAAGACGTATTCTTAGGCACATCTTTTCCTCCAAAAAATTCTTTAAACATTTTAATCTGTTTTCTACATTCCTGTGTCTTTTTTTTTTTTTTTGCCTTTTTCAGTATTTCCAATAGTACATATGGAATGATTTATAATTTTTACACTCATACATATAAAAAGGAAAATAAAATCCCCAAAGAGAAAATGGACTCTTAAGGGTGTTTTGCACGCATTATTACTCTTCAGGGCATCTTTGCGGTTTCCCTTGATAACAGGCTCTCATTTACTTGTAGCACATACAATAGTTCACATCATAAATTAGCCGAGAAGTATTTGCTGTAGATTCCTTCTGACAGCTGTGCAGTACATGAATCATGAATATTTTACCAATGTTCCAGTGTGGGATGATAGGAACAGCACTGGCTGGAGATGAAACAGTATGTTGGATTTTCCAAACGTTTTAGATAAAAACTAAAATTGATTTGGGAAGGTAAAGTTAGGTATCCAGCCCTGGACAGCACAGGAGAGGCTCCGAGCATCTGGTTCCACAGCAGCCTACATTTAGCTTTCTCTCACCATGTTTTTTTTTTTTGTGAAGCGTGTTCTACAGGGAAAGAAAAACTTAATTTGTGAGTGCTTCACAAGTTGGTCTAAAAAGGAAAAGAAGAAGAAAGTAAAAATATAGGAAGAGGAACCCAGGGCAACCAGTTTTTGAAATGGTGGCTGGGAAAAGAGAATTTTTGCATTGGTGAATGGGGCAGTAATGATGAACTGGAGATTTTCAAAAGTTCTCTCTCTCTCTCTCTCTCTCTCTCTCTCTCTCTCTCTCTCTCTCT
>JANHMN010000004.1:64326929-64360105 GCA_030674055.1 Rhabdomys pumilio
TCTCTCTCTCTCTCTCTCTCTCTCTCTCTCTCTCTCTCTCTCTCTCTCTCTCTGTGTGTGTGTGTGTGTGTGTGTGTGTGTGTGTGTGTGTGTGCGTGCCATATGTAAATGCAGAGGCCTGAAGGAGCTATCAGATCCCCCAAAGTGGAAGCTATAGCTTCTATAAGCCATAATGGAAGAGAAGTATGCTCTCTTAACCCCTGAACCATCTCTTCAGTCCCAATTGCCACTTCTGTATATGTAGCATAATGGTAAGGTGACACGCCTTAATCTCATGTCATATCAATATCTTGATAGCTATTTAAATGTCAGATAATATGTCTTTGTTTTTCATACTCTCAGCAGACTAAGGTGAGCCCTTGCCAATAGGAAAGGCATCCAGATTCAGGACTTGGTTTTTCTCTGGCACTTTTGTTGTCTCGCTGATTTGAAGTCAGAAGAATATATTGGCACTGAAGAACATAAAGAGCCCATTTTAAACCATGTAAATGCTAATTGCATGTGTGCAAGGAATGACCTATGTTACATGTACATCAATATATAAATGTATAACATATGTGCATACATGCATAGAAAGACCTGGTAATTCTTGTGATTGCAGGTTTAGGGTTTTTGGTTGCTGTCATTCTCTTACAATTCTTGAACAAACTCCCTTCTGTATTTCTAGCTGGAAAATGATGTTGAATTTTAATGTCTTTTATAACCACATCTGTGGAATTTGTAAACCTGGACAATGCTATGCTTTTTGGATTAAGATTTTGCTTTTGACTCCAGACTGCTCAAATAAATGGGGATTCTGTCTGGGGTTACCCATTTCCACTTTATGCCAATACTTTTGTAGCTTATTTCAGCAGACTCCGTTCCTGGACCTAGCTGATGGCGACAACTAGACCAGGTCCAGACAGATTAAATATCTCACTCTGGAAATTCATGCCCAAATTGCGGATTAAGTCACAAGTTGATAGCTATTCCATGTACTGCTCAGGGCTTTGAATCACATTACTTCTGCAGAACACCACTGTGAAGAGGAAGGGGCAGAGATGTGTCTGTAGAAGTCAGCGGCTCCCATTTTAAATCCAAGTCTTCCAGAGAGAGGGCAAACTTCTGATGGAAAGAACAGAGAGGAGGAAAACTTTAGGCTGTGTTTACAGAATTGAGCTCTGAACTCCAGACCTTTAAAAAATCTTTAAAAAAATCTAAACTTCTCAAGCTATATCAGTTTTACCTGCAAAATATTTACAATAAAGCTTACCTTTGGAGACCATTATAAGGAGTAAATGACATAACATGTACATAGTACCACAAAGTGACTATAGTAATTAAAAGACAGGTTTCTATTATTCAAGTTCTTAATTGACATGGACTTCAATTTCTTTGTTTGGGAATTCATGTTATAATTATTTTGCCTGCAATATTAGGATGTCCATTTACCATGACTCAAGGAAAGCTGTTCTAATAAAAATATTGCCTTAAACCAGAGTTGTAGTTATTTTATTTTTTTGTTGTAACAATTCAGAGTAACAAAGAGTTTCCTAATAAAAGATTAGGAGAGTTCCTTATCTTCTGACTTTGCTATGCCAGTGAATCCTCTTCAACCTGCAAAGAGTGGAAAAGAAGAGTGCGTGTACACACACACACACACACACACACACACACACACACACACACACATACACACACACACACACACACACACACACACACACACACTTCACTATTTTCAATGCCCTTGTCACATGGGTCCCATAAAAATAGAATTGAGGCTGGGAACTACCGAGTGGTTTTTGGGAGGAGGTCAAGAGTTCAACTAAAATATTTACTACTTCTGAGAAAGGGGAAAACATTAGCATATGTTTATTATTACATGCATATTATTATTGCCTTTATTAAAATGAATTTGTTTTGGGGGTATTTTATTTATAAGTTGGATACACTTTAAACCAGGAAAGACTTTAAAGGTAATATCTTCAGTGTAATATAGCCTCATCCTTAAGTGCCTTTTACAATAAGATAAACAACTGTAGTTTTGAGATGTCTTAGATATGTATACAAATCATTATAATAATTACCCGGTGAATATTTTTTCTTTTATTCAATAAATATTAACTGAGATATTTGCCAAAGAGATGGTAATAAAGAGCAGGCATGTTTACTTCCTCCCTCATGGAACTTGCACTTCCGTAGGGGAGACACATATAAATATGAGGGACTTGTTACAGACTGCATAGTATGTGATAGAAGACAGAAGGGAGATTATATTCATGACCAGGACATCCAGGAAAGAACTCTGTAAGCTGTCCTCTGGGCTGAAGCTCCACAGAGAAGGGAGGAAGTTCAATGCTGGCTTGCTAGAAAGAATACTGTTGTATCAGAGGTAGGAACAAAGGTTTGTGCTCCAACAGTTTTAATTCTCTCTTTTTTTAAAAGATTTATTTATTTATTTTATGTATATGAGTACACTGTTGCTCTCTTAGACACACCAGAAGAAGGCATTGGATTCCATTACAGATCGTTGTGAGCCACCATGTGGTTGCTGGGAATTGAACTCAGGACCTCTGGAAAAGCAGTCAGTGCTCTTAACTGTTGAGCCATCTCTCCAGTCCCAACAGTTTTAATTCTATATGTGTTTTATAGTGATTTCTTTTCTGTTCTGTTGAACAGAATCTACTAGAACACTAGGTAAGCCTGAGAAAGGAGAGGAGAGCTACTGCAATATACGTACTGGGAAAGATCCTAGGAGGGATAGGAAGAAACAACGTGAGATGTGATAGAATGGTGAATAGATTCCAAAGACCGAGCATTCATATTTACTAATGAATTTCTCTACATGATCCATGGAAGAGGCAACACATATAGAAAACAGTAAATCTTAAAGGACTGAGCACTAGATCCCCACAATGAGGAAATGTAAAGCGAGGAGACTGAAATGTAGGAACTGTTAAGATTGACGTAAAGGCAGGGAGGGCAACAGGGTTCTAGATGCGATGGGAAGTGACTAGAGATGAGAAAACGTACCTCTATAAAAACAGGTCTGTGAATTTAAATATCTAAGTATGTCCAGAAAGGCGACCAATTATTTTTCTATTTTCTGAGCACGTGAGTAAAATGTGAGATTCAGTTAATGGCATCAACATTAAGATACATTAAAAGAAATCACAAAACATTACTGTGAGAATTAGGAAATAAGAGAAATCCAAGGGCAAAAGATGCTGCATTTCAAGGCAGCAGAGGTTGTTTCAAAAGCAGCACAGGGAGTGCAGGGTGGTCACCATGAGTGAGAGGGCTTGCGTTTGAGTATGTGTACATTTTCTGAAGATCTCTGAGGCTGAGGCAGAGGAGACGGGCCACTCATGGAGGCAGTTGACTGACTGCATTGATTTCTAATGGGAAGTAAGTCCTTAGACCTGGGACTGATGCTCAGCACTTTTCTATTTTATGCATATTATCATCCACATGTTCTGCCCATTGATGTCCACAGCATAATTTATATAATCATCATCTTCAGAGCCATTGTAGCTACTTCTCAAAATGTTGCTTCCTGGGAGTCTTTTGAGCCTTTTGACTCAGATAGGGAAAAGGATCCAGAAAAGAGAATTTTAAGTCTGCTTCACGGGAATTTTCATTATGATGGCCTGTCTTTTACTTTACCCATCCAAAGATATACTCTGGTGTTTACTTGTCAACATTTTGGTATTAGAAGACAGGGCCTCCCAAATAGGCCAGGAGCCCTTATAAGGAAGACTAGAAGTTTAATAGCAAAGGCCACATAGACAAATAGCCCCTTTCACGAGGGAATGCAGCAAGAATGTAGAGTCAGCATTTGTTACGAACATGGCCCTCGGGGGCTATCCCCTAAAATGATGGTTTAGCAAATTTGTTAGTCACCTGTCAGCCCATTCAGGATGATGCAAAACTTTCCCTCTGTACTTTGTGAGCAACGTATGAGTACCACCTGGCAGTGAAGTAGACCTCTATAAGAGAGACTATCACAGTCCCTATCACCAAAACTGAAAAAAAAATTGAAATGAAAAATTTCCCAATAAAACCACCTAAAGTTCCAGTAGATGATTTGGCAATTGTGTGTGTGTGTTCTATTGCACTTTGTCATTCCCCAAGTGAATGGTTAATTTAATAATTCTTTCATAAACTTATTTCCTAAGTTCTACTCATTTTTTTCAATGATTGGGTCTTATTTCTAAAACTGTAGCTGAAAATCAAATGGCCCAAAATTGCATAACACAATATTTTGTAAGTTTTATTTCAAAGAAGTAACACATATTTTGGGACTGAATGTGTGCCATTAAAATATAGAAGGAACAACATGCTGGGTTTATTTAGAAGGGAGAGTGGGGAAATGATACCGTGACCTTTCCCTTTAAAACTGACTGCCTTCCAAGTATTCACATGGCTTCTCTGGCTTAAGCATTTATAGGAGGAGGCCTGAGAGACTTTCTATCCTTGACTGGTATAACATCCAATGGTTAGATATGTGTGGATATTTGTTCATAGGCATTGATTCCATTTTTCTTACACCTTCACAGAATCTTAGATTTCAAAGACCTATTTTAACTGTAAAATAATCATTTGTTTCTGCAGATGTTCTGGAGGCCTTTAAAGCTCATTTCTCCTCGAGCTGCTGATCACTTTCCAGTAGAATGGAAATAGCTTACACTCCTGTTGGCGACAGGATGGAATTCAACTTCATTATATGGAAAACCAGAACATTGTATACATTTTTACTTTATTGAAAGAAGTTGGCATATAATGTTTAAAATGGATTCAAGATAGCTTAGATTTGAGTTTAGTTTTAACTTGGCATTTCATATATTTTTAGAAAATCATATCTTCTAAGGGGTGTGGGGGAATGCTCATTTCTTCCAAGTCTGGATTTCTCTGACTTCTCTCCCCCTGGGTATTCACTACTAACTTTTTATATAATATTTAAATTGAAGGTTTGATGTGTATGTTTTTATTTCTTTCTGTAAGTTCACTGGAGGTTCTTTCCATAAACAACTCCATTTAAAGTGGGTCAAAGCCAATTTTGGCCTAGAGCGATAGCTTTATCATCGCAATTCTCTTGGTTTAAGAATGAAAGTATAGACTTATGTCAAAAAGAAAAATTATCTAGCTTTTTTTCTTAAATAAAAATGCCTGACATATTTCTGCTTCAATTTTAGATTTTGGCGTTATATATAAAATAAAGTACAATTGCAGCTGTTTCATAAGATTGTTGTGTGATTTATATGATAACATATCTATGGTGATATTCTCTCATGTCCATAGCACTATAAACATTATTGACTATTGTCTTTTACTGCCTTTAAATGGGATTAACTAGAATGTATATTTGTACATACATGTTATGTCTCCCAGTGGTCTGAAATCTATGTATCTATCTAAATATTGTGTGGCTTTTCCTGGAGAGAAGTGAACAAATTTCTGTTTACTTAAGATAGGACACCAGTGACAGACCAAGGTTTGACCCATGATTTCCTCCAAGATAAGCACAACAAACCAGGTTTGGAGAGTTACTCTGAGAAGCATGAGTGAGTGATTACTTATAAGCACAGAGGTGACTCAAAGGCAGCGCTACTGAAATGCCTACTATGCAGGAACCCAGGAAGATTTCATCCCACAAACTCCTGCACAAGTGCAGGCAGCTTGGCTTACTGGAGCCTTTCTCTCCAGCAATTGCTTATTCTGTTCATAACCTTGAGAGGAGCCTTATGAATCTTAGAATGCTCAAGAATTTCCTGGGCTTATATTTTTTGTTTATTTTCTAATACTTATAGGCCTTGTCCCTTCTTCCAGAAAGAAATATTTCAATTGAGAAAAAATGGCTCCTCAAGGTCCAGCTGCTTATGTGTATGTAACATATTCTGGAGATGAAACTTCGAGCTTTAAAAAAAAATGTGTATAAATGTTTTCCTGCATGTATGTCTATGGATCACATGTGTGCCTCAGGCCTGCAGGTATCAGAAGAGGATATCAAAGCCCCCTGAACTGGGTTAGATATAGTTATGAGCAACCACGTGGTTGCTGGAAATTGGACCCAGGTCCTTTGGAAGTGCAACCAATGCTCTTAACTGCTAAGCCAACTTTCCAGTTTTAGGCTGGATTTGAACATAAGTATTTTGTTCTAATGTTGTAGTTCCTTTAAGAATAAATTTCAACTCTGGGATATGCGAATATTATGTATGATCCACATGGGCTGAAATAATTGTAGTTAATACTAAAAATGGTTGAAAATTTTCAGCTTCACTCAAAATTAAATTTGTTAGGCTTTATCATTTTAATTTAGACTTCATGAGTACTGAAAGGGGTTCCAAAGCGAACAATACTTTTTATCATAAATCATCTAGTCTAGTGTAGTTTCCTTCAAGTTCATTTCCACATTCAATGTTTTAAATTAGCCTTTGGCTTTACTGTAAGTTTGTGGCCTCCTAGAACAAAAATTGAACTCATGGTACTGGGTCTTGCTTTAATTTGACAGTCAATTCCATATTTTTTAATGTTTCTTATTTCCCTAGAAATACTCTATTTACTTCCTGGAATTTCCCAGAAGTCAGTATTAGTTTACTTGTTCAAATTTTGTTTTTGATTGTTCAAAGCTCAGAAACCACAACAATTTTTAAAGAAAAGTCTGTGTCATCTTTTACTCAGACTTGTTAATGTTAAAGTTAGAGCCTCTGGCTCCACAGAGGATGCACAGCAACAATTCACCAGAGAAGAGCAGAAAACATGAGTGGAGGAGGGACGGGAGGAACAGGAGAGTGCTCTCTGCTCATATAATCCAGATAAAGACTGTAAAGTTACTATAAGATACAAGAAATAATTTATATTGTCTAAATTCAGTTTTCTTGTGTTAAAGTTTGATGAATTTAACAGTGTAACTAAATCAGCTTATAAAATTTGATGAAACATGAAGCTATTTTTTTTATTGGATATTTTATTTACATTTCAGATGCCAATCCCTTTCCCCATTTCCCTTCCCCAGAAAACCCCTATCCCGTGCCCCTCCCTTTTCCATTTGGCTTTTATACAATTTTTTAAATGTTAATCAAGGGCTTTGTAAGTATGGTAATGCTCAATCAGAAGTGTAACCTAATACCCAACCTAGCTATGTAAACTATCTTTGACTAGTGGACACATGTGAACTTCTGCCTCCATGCCCCCTCTCTCTTTCTCTCTCTTTTTCTCTCTCATTACCGAGCTTCTCATCTACTTCATCTTCTCCTCTCCTTACTCCATCTTTTCCTCTCGGTGCTCCTTTCCCCTTAGCTCCTCCTACATATTACCCTTCCTGTTAAAATAAAGCTTTTCTCTCAGAATACAATTAGAGCATAATTATTCCTATTTGTACCAGTGAGGTACAAGATAGTCTTAATACCCAGTCCATCCTTTTGTTGACTAGCCAGAACCTCTGCTGTCTCTCTTGACTAGAACACTTAGTTTTGAACCTGGCTTTTTCTTAGCTTTAGAATGAATGTCAGCTGAGAACCCTCCACTCAGATCTTTTCTCTCAAGGTAAATAGCCTGGATTGGCTATGAGTCTATAGGTCTTCAATGCCTTCAGAAATCCAGAATGACTAAATTAACTGAATTTATGGGAAGCAATAAGCATAGCTTCTAAGACTTAGCCAAATTATAGAGACCGCTGAAAACCTGGACAACCCCTATACTACCGAACGTTGGAGCATCAAATCTTCAGCCTTCTGGCCCAAGCTCATCTGACAGACTTTAGTGCTGCAGAATTATTAAGGGCTGGTTACTCTGTCTAGGCAGATATAATCAGTTGACTATTCTGCAAGTGTGTCCTTTTCTGTAGATGGAGAGAGGCAATTCTTGCCTGGTGGCTGTCTCACCACAACAGGAGTAACTCCAAGGATGCTCAATTTCTTCTTAGAATCCAAGACAGGAAGCTGTCAGGAGCAGACAGGTCTCTAATCAAAATGAACATTAATATAGAAATATTTGTGATGTCAATTCTATGGATTTCTGACGTTTTGAAATCCAACTATCCATGTAAGGTAACCTGGACTGCTGTCTTTTATCTCCTCTCAGCTATTTCTAAATGAAATATAGAAAACACCCTAACAATAAACTCCAAGCCATGAAGTTGCTATAGTCCCTTAACTCACAGGCTAGTCATCCCAAGTCAGTTAAAAAAGTTAAAGAAGGACTGGGTCTAAGTCTTGTATTTCTAAATGTGTTATACAGGCACAATGCCCATGAGAGTGTCTATATTCATTTCACTTTCATATCGATGAGAGGCTTATACCAATGAAAACCTTAAATTTGAAATCCAAGTGAATTTTGTACCATTTAAGAAATTGTAACTTCATCTTGAAAGAACTGAAGGGACAAAAATGGAGAAGATCCTGAGGGAAAGAAAGTCTAATGACAGGCCCAAATTAGGAGCCAGCTCAAGGGGAGGCACCAAGGTCTGACACTATTACTGATGCTATGGTGTGCTTATAAACAGGACCCTAGCATGACTCCAAGAGGACCAGCAATCTCAACTAACCTTGACCTCTGAGATTGATTAGACACTGAGCTACCAACCAGGCAGCATACACCAGCTTAGAAATGAGGCTCCAAACACATAAACACCAAAGAACTGCCTGGTCTGGCCTCAGTGAAAGAAGATGCACCTAACCCTCAAGAGACTTGAGGCCCCAGGGAATGGGAAGATGTGGTGGAGTGGGGACATCCTCTTGGAAACAGGAGGGGCAGTGGGAGGAGGTATGGCATGAGGAGCAGTGGACTGGGAGGGGGATAATGACTGGACTATAAAAGAAGATTATAAAGATAAAAGACTATAAAAGAAAAATTCTCATTTTCTACAATCTCTTTTAGTTAATTAACTCATTTCTCATTCTGTTGTTGTGATCATAACAATCTGAATCCATATTCAAGCAGGAAAACATTGCACAAAGAATCAGTATTTTCCAAGCACATTTTTTCCAGAAGGAATTCACTCAGTGAGTTTTTTGACTTTAGTTCAGATTTTTTGGATACTTATAACATATACTGTAGTCAAAATGAGAAAAAATGAGACTATTTATAGAACACATAGGGTTAGGGTGTGAGTTCCTAGCCTTCTCCGTGCTCATTCTTCTAAGAAAAAAGAGGGAGAGGGAGAAAGAAAAAAGTGAGACTGTGGTGGTTTGAACAAGAATGACCTCCATATGTTTGGATGCTTGGTCCTTAGTTAGTCGAAATGTTTGGGAAGGATTAGGAGATATGACCTTGTTAGAATAGATATCCCCTTATTGGAGGGAGTGTGTCACTGGAATGGGTTTTAAGATTTTAAGATTCCACACTAGGCTCTGTCTGCCTACTTTCTTCAGATAATATGTAAATTCTCAGCTGCTGCTTGCCTGCCCATCTTCACATACCCGACTTGATCGTTATGTACTCAATCTCTAAAACCGTCATCCATCCCCACCCCAATTTTTCTTTTATAAGTTTTCTTGGTCACAGTGTTTCATCACAGGACTAGAACAGGAACTAAGACAGAGATAGAGAGGTACTAAAAACACAGGGAGGATTTTTTTAATTTACTTAAATATTTTTCAAAAATACAGTCACCAAAACATGCTTCTGTGATTTTCTGCACCTTTGATTAGTGTGTTACAGGTGTACTTCATTAGTTTTCTAGATAAGCTCCGTAACTTTTGTCTCTCAGAGGAGACATATTCTTTCCCTCAATTTTCTGTTATTCTTCTTTTCCATTTTATTAATAATGAGTATGTACACATTCTGTGTATATCTTACATAAAAATCTATTGCTAAAGATCTTTAAGTGGGAGTTCTAGGCCAGAAAGATGTTAAAATTGCAATATATTTTCATATATTGTTGCAATAATGTCTTGTATTATCCTAGTTGCTTTGTATTATATATCAGCCTCCTTAGTATACTGAGTTCCTAGAAGGCAGATATTCTTTCTGGAAATCATTCAGGGAAATAAATATTTATTTGAAAATGAAAGTTTGATTAGCCAGCTATAGGTTTTCTTCTCTGTTTTTTTTTTAGTTAATTTTAAGTCACAATATCATTCTGAAGAGTGAAGACATCAATGGTGGCCTCCTCTCTTCCAACTAATAACCCTTGGAATATTTTAGAAATTTCTTAAATGCTGGCCTAATTATTTAGTTTCTTTATTATGTTAAACTTTTATGTAGAGTATATTATTAACTAACTATGGTCAAGCGTCATATAAAACATAATATAGAATTAATAGTCTTTTTACGCATAGAGTACATGAGTCCATTGTATTTGCTTTGCATTAGTGCTGTGAAAGCACACTGTCCAAGTCTTTTAAATGATCACTCTGATTATTGTGTGTTGGGGAAACAGTTAAAAATGAAAGACAACAACTTTCAAATAGGCTACATATTAGAATTAAGTGACTGTTCTCCACCTTGTTTGTCTGAATCCAAGTCTGAGAAGGAAGGGTAATTAATATCAAGTGAGGGCTAACAGTCATTGCTGAATGGAAAAAATAAAGCTCTTCCTTAAAGTTGTAATTACTTGAATTATGGAATTTTTAGTACAGATATTAATTGAAATTGATAGGGAAGAGTAGCCAGATGCAAGTGATTTGGTTGGTACACAGTAAAATGAAGTAAACTGAGTATATTTTTTGTTATGAACTGAGTAGCATTCTGCTAAACTTTAGATACACTAGAGACTATGACTTCAGTTAGAAATAGGGTTGTACAAATGTAATCAAGTTAAACTGAAGTCATAATAGACTGATGTGTGTCTTGACTCCAATAACTGGTGCCCTTATAAAAAGAGGAGTGGAGAGCCCCATAAACTCACTGAGAGAAGAAATTTTTGTGAAGATAAAGGTGGAAATAAAAGATGCTAAGCCAAAGAAGCTTGACAACTGAAGAAGCCTCAAGAGGCAAAGGCGGCTTCCCCTCTAGAGCCCTCAGAGGGAGCATGACCCTTAGAACTATGAGAGAACACATTCTTACTGCTTTAAGTCACCAAGTCTGTTGTAATTCTCAGCTCTGGGAAACCAATATAATTACCTAACTTTAATTTGTGTCTCCATGTGGCAAGTTATCATACTCTTGGCAAGGCCACGGGCCATTTTTATAAAGGAGAAAATTTAAGGCAATCATATAGTAGAGGGTTTTCTTTTACAAGTTGTAAAGGCCAGGTTTGTCTTCTAGCCAAATTGTTTACTTTCTTGCAATAGAGTTTATTTTTGTTGAGTTTTCTAGGCATACAATCAAGCACATATAGGTGCTAAGACATAATATTATTTAATAATTTGTGGTTTTTACTTTTTTCATGCTTTCTTAATCAGATCATAAAGAAAAACAATGCCACCTATAAAAACTAAAGCCAGAACTGGGAGCTTGCCTGGTTGTTAAAGTGCTTGCTGTACACGCAAGATGATGTGAGTTTGGATTGTTGGTACCCACTAAAACACAAGGCATAGCAGTTTGCATTTATAAGCCAGTGCTGAGCAAAGGAGTGGGGAAAGATGAATTCTAGGGCTTTCTGATCAGTTATTCCACCCAAATCAGTGAATTCTAGGTTCACAAGGAACACTGTCTCAAAAATAAAGTGAAGAGTGAAAGAGGAAGGGATGCGAAGTAAGCCTCTGGCCTCCATATGCATACGTGTAGTAGTCATGCTCACCTATACACATACACGAAAGAACAAGAAGACAAACATCCGTCAATTCTATTCATTTTTATAAATAACACTAGCACTAAATCACACATATTGCTATTTGTCCTGAATAAAGAGCTTATGGTGTTCAGAAAATACTCTTCTGGGAATTCTAGGTAAGATGGTGGATTAAAGTCTACCTTCCTCCCAAGAAACGGTGAAAGAAAAAAATACCCACAATATACAACAACCATTTCTCTCAAAAGAGACAAGACCAGTAACCAACAAGAAATATCCATAAATCAACAGCAAGAAAAGCTACAAAACCAGGCAAACTGACAGAGATTAAATAATAGGCTATAGAACGACGAATACTGTGTCACTGGAAAGTTAAGAGAGAAATTTAAAAATTGCATAGAAACAGGTGAAAATGAAAACACAGTATACCCATAACCTATGGTGTCCAATGAAAGCATTCCTCAAAGGGTAATTCATATAAGAAAAATCAAAGTCCTGTCTAATAGCATGCAGTACTACTTACTACCTTGCTCCCCAAAGCTTGCTCAGCCTGCTTTCTTCACTCAGGACTACCTGCTGAGGTGTGATACTACTCACAGTGTGCTGGGTCTGCCCAGCACATTAATCAATTAATCAATAATTAATCAATTAATCAATCATTAATCAATAAAATGCCTGTAGGTGGCATTTTCTTCAGTTGAGGCTTTGTTTTCAATTTTGTGTCAAGTTGAGAAAGAACTGAGCGGCAGTTACAAAAATCAAGTTACAAATTTAGTAGTTTTCCTGTATACTAATGACTGGTACTAAGAAAGAAATCAAGGAAACAACCCCATCCAAAATTACCCCCAGAACAATACCTTGACACAAATCTAACCAAGCAAGTGAGAGATCTCTCCAATCAAAATTTTGAAACTTGGAAGAAAGGAAAGTAAGGGAAATGTTAGAAGATGGAGAGACCTCCCACGCTCCTAGAGAGGAAGAATTGATATCATGAAAATGACAGTCCTACAGAATCAATACAATCCCAATAAAAATCTTGTGTCATTTTTTATAGAAATAGAAAAAAAATATTAAAACTAAATGCCAAAGCACAAAAGACTCCAGATAATAAAAGGAATCCCGAGTAAAACGAATCACGTACATGATTTCAAGCTATACTACACTACCTGAGAGTAAGATTTTCATAATAACCAAACCAAACCAAACAACAAAAGCAGACACGGACACATAGATCAATAAAATATAACAGAGGACCCAGACATACACTCACACTCCACAGTTCCAGCCACCCACTACTTGACAAAAATATATATTGGAGAAAAGGCAGCCTCTCGCAAACGGCTCCAGGAAATATGGATAAGAACACGTAGAAGGAGGAAACTAGACCCTTATCTCTCCAATAATTCACTTCTATCATAAACAGAAGGAGGAATATAAAGACAGAGGGTGACCTGTTGCTACTTAAAGCTTGTTTTTGTCCTCTCAGCCCAAGCTGATGCTTAAGACGGTTCTGTCATCGACTACTTTTTACTTTGTGCCAGGCACTGGCTAGAAAGATAAACCCTTACTGCTCTCACAGCAAGTCGTGAGGCAGGCAGTGTTACCCATCTTAATGGGATATGGCAATGCCAGGAGCTGCCCTAACTTTTCTGGAACTGTGTGGATGAGAGAGAGGCAGAGCAGACTTACTTAGGAGGCCCTTTGCCTGACACTGAGGATATGTGCTGTGCTGTCTTTCCCAGAGGACTTCATTCTCTGGCTGTGACTGTGTTCCAGCTTGCTCCATGTTTCCTTTTCCTTACCAGGTGAATGCTACCATATTGCTTTAGGAACTATTGTGTAAGCCCAGGTGTTCTTTCTTTCTAACCAGGCAACTGACCTGAGAGTAAGATTTTCATAACAAACTGCCCTCAGTGGTTTTCTTTGACACAGCTTTCTTTTTTCTGTGTTCTGCTGAATAATAAATGTTTGCTAGATCTGCTCATTCTGTCTGTGAGGACTGCAGTTCTTTCTGCTTTCCCTATTAAGTTAGTTCTCCACCCTCCCCTAGTGTGTATATGTGTATATATGTATGTGTGCTGGTGCTGTGTGCTGTGTGTGTGTGTGTGTGTGTGTGTGTGTGTGTGTGAAGGTAAGTACAAGTATCAGGGAGTGTTTCAGCTCTCAGAAAACATTTTTCACAGCAGGGTGTATTTCCTGTATTCTCTGGACATGGGAAAGCATCAGGCAATTATTTTGGTCAGAAGAGCAAACTGCTGTTAGAAGTCTGAGCTAAAAATAAAGCCAGCCATTATAGAGGGTTGAGGTTCTTGCCATAGGACATCAGTGTACTAATTGTCCTGTCATTTGCCCACCTTAAAATTAAAGCAGGACTTCTGAAGAGGGCCACAGAGGAATAGCTCTTAAGCCCAGGTCTTGCTGTTGGCCTCTGCCACATGCTCATGCCTTTCCTCTTCCTTCTTTTCTCTAATTTCCATCTGCCTTGTCCTTTACTCTCCTTGAAACTGGTGTTCAGAAGTCCATGATGCAGCATACAGATGCTGCCAGAAATGATTCCCGCTCTGGGCAGCTCACTTCCTTGTTGAACCTCTACCTTTGTAAGGGCCCAAGGATTCTTTATGGAAAAGTTTACCTTACAGATTCCATCACTTATTAGGAGCTGTGAAATTCAAAAGCAGAAGACTGAGCAGGCAACACCTGGCAGGGGTCCTGCCCACTCTTATGGGCCTTTCCTTTCCATGTTCCTCAGTTATGAGACAAAGACGTCTGAACACATGAGTTTGTAAAGAGATGCTATGGGGGAGGGAGTGTTGTCTAACACCTCTGTGGCACAGCCAGGAAAGCATGATAATTTGCTCCAGTTGTTCTCCAGTCACAGAAGCATGGGACAAAGATATTTCTCACCTCATTTCATGGTCAGACTCACATGAGCCATATCTAGATAACAGGCATCCAGGAGCAGAGAGGGAAAGGGAGGAGGGGATAAAGACTTCACCAGAGGCCTTCTGTAGATAGTGTGGGAGTCACTCTTGAGAATTCATATAATTATGGCAAATAAAAAATTGATAAATCAAAACACAGAAGTTGTCTTTTTTATTTTCTCTGTCTTTCTTTAATCCGTGTTTCCCTCGACTTTTTATTTATTTTATTGTGACTAAGTAAACAGTTTTTATAGTTAGCTTAGGACCCTTTGTGGATGGACACCAAACTTTACAGAGGCTCAGGTCCTGTGTAAAGCAGTATGGTATTTTTATATAGCTTACTCACACCCTCCTGTGTACTTTAATGAGCTGCATATTTTTATGGTACCTAATATAATGTCAATACTAGGTAGAAAATGTCTATTCTACATTCTAAGGAGAAATAGCATAAAAAGATGTGTGCATTTTCAGAACAGACCCAACCAGGATAGATTTCACAGCATAGCACAAAGATCAGAGGCAAGGCTAACAATTCTCTAGCAAGGAGTAAAGGACAGAAGTACGAGGCATAAATGGAAGGAATCTGCAGCTGGGCATGTCCTGCACTTCTGTCACATGGAATACTGCTCCATGTTTGACAAGCTCACATTTTGATTTTTTTTTCAATTTAAAGGTTTAAAAATATTGATTAACTGTTGGCTGAATCTGAGTAAGAATGTAGAATGAGTGTGGACAAGTGTTCTCATTCTGGAAGTAGCAGAGAGTTACTAGACTTGAAATATGTTTGCTCATTTATGTAGAAACCCAATAAAGTCTCCACTCACACCTGACGTGTTCTCCCCCCCCCCCTCTCCCCTAATCCAGAACAGTTGTTTCTATATTGTGTTTAATTACAGTGGAAAATTTGGAAGGTCCAGTCCAGATGTTTGAAGAATACTCCACATTTAAATTGTGACTACCACAGTTGGTAAGAACAGCTCATGGGGTCTGTGGTTCTCTGTGGGGGTTTAATTTTAAGGTGGGGACCTTTGTGTCTCTAACCTTGTAACTAGAGATATAATGAAAAGGAACATGCCATTCCTTTAAAGACTTTCCCTCTAGTTATGGGTAAAATAGATTACGAGATAATTATTTTCTTGTAACTTGCAATTTAGCTCAATCAAATGGCTCAGCTTTCAAGAGCACAGAAATCAGAGTGATAGTACAGTCTGGGAGAGGGTGTTGGCTTTTATTTTGACTTGGCTGCCACTGTTTTATACTGGATTGTTCAGTTTTCTCATCATCCAATGGAATGATGCTGAATCTTACAATCCATGGTGTCATCACAGTCATCCAATGGCAGCCGGCACTGTGCTTCTTGGAGTCTAGGTTTCTTCACAGTCAGAGTGTATTCTTGCTTTAGTACTAGTTTGGTGAGATGGCTGATGCAAGTTATTTGCTTCCAGTAAATTCAGTATCCAAAGTATTCCTGAACTCTTTTCAAAGCCTTGCCCATGTAGCTAATAGTCTGTTTCTCCCTCCTCCTGTGGCCCTTCTCCTTTTTCTTTGGTAACAAAAAGTGTACTTCATCAATAGCTTCCAGTCTTCTTGTTTCTGTAACAGTATTGGAGACCAGGTTAATCTCTTTTTATGCCCAGGAAGACGTTCACCACTGAGCTACCACACAGGCTTTTGATTTGTTGGTTGGTTTTGATCTTGCTGTTAGAAGCTCTTATTCTGTACCCCAGGTAGAATCTCATGAAGTTCCTGCTCCCACTTTCCAAGTGCAGGGAGCCAGGCTGGCTTAGTGTTGCATTTGTGTTCTTCAGAATGAAGGACTTTAATACATCCTGCTTCTTTGTAAATGAACCAACATAAACAACTTCTCATTGTAATACGGTGATGGCTGAGCATGGTACATTGTTTCCCCATCAGTGGCAGATATGGGAAGCCATAAATCTGAAAACCATGTTCTACATGGGTAAATATCAATAATCATTATATAAGCTGGGAATTTGTAGAATATTCCAACTGGAATCGTGTTTGGGGTCTAGTAATGAGAAATGAATACAAGAAGATAAAACTTGCTGCCAGGGCTATTTTCCCAGTGGTTAGTATTAAGCTATCATGTTTTGTTTTATCATTTAGAAAGCGTCTTTAAAAAAAAATTGTGATTATCTCCATGTTCCCAATGAAAGCAGAGACTGAATTCTAGCACATTATGTCAGCATATCCCTGACTAACAGCCAATGTAGGAGACATAGGAATTCAATAAGTGCTCTGCTGGATTACACTGTGCAGCAACCAAATGTCTTCAGAGGATCATACTCCCAGGCAACAGGCAAAAGTCACATTAATTTAAATAAAGTTTAGCTAAACAGAAATGAGCAGTTACATAATTATGAGATCAACTGTTTCAGCGATCTGCCAACGGAAACATTCTCTTCCTAGAGTGAATTCCCCAATGTTCATTCTAACTGTAATGACTCGAGTAATGGTTTCTATACTTCTCAGATAATTGAAGAACAATATGAAAATCATCACACGTTATTGCTTATTTAATGTTGTCAAATATATTTCTCCTCGGAGACTGTTCCAATGCAAGGTCCCTTTTTACAAAGCAACCATGTTTCCAGCTCTTATTTCTGCTATTGAAGGAAGTGTGAAGTATATAGCCTGCATAGAAAGGGAAAGCATAAGTAGCTATCAGTATTGGAAGTATTTATAAAATTTATTTATATTTTTATTTTATTTTGCTTATATATGTATTTTGCTTGCATTAATGTCTGTGCACCATTTGTGTGCCTGGTTTCCATAGAGGAATGAAGAGGGCATCAAATTCCCTGGAACTGGAATTGTAGACATTTGTAAGCTGCCATGTGGGCACTGCGAATTGAACCCAGTTCTACTGCAAGAGCAGCTAATACTGTTTAATGCTGAGCCATCTCTCCAGACCCTAAAATATCTGTTAAATGAGATAGCCACCAGTACTAAGCAAACAATGAACCACAACCAGCAAACTTGAGAAAAAAATAACAGTTTGTTTGTTTATATCCCAAATAGTGCTCTCCATACCTCCCTCCCAGACTCTCCCTCACCAAGACCTTTTCTCCCATCCCTTCTCCCCTTCTCCTCTGAGAAGATGAGACCCACCCCCTGATCAGGTATCCCCCAACCCTGGCACATCAAGTCTCTGCCAGATTAGACAGATCCTTTCCCATGGAGACCAGACATGGCAGCCATGAAGACTGAGCTGCCTGTCTGTTACATGTGTCTGGGCCTCATTCTTCCCTGTGTATGTTCTTTGGTTGGTGGTTCTGATTTTGAGAGCTCTCAGGAGTCTAGGCTTGTTGACTCTATTGGTCTTCCTGTGGGGTTTCCATCTACTTCTGGGCCTTCACTTTTTCCTCCAACTGTTCCATAAGTGTCCAAACTTTGCCTAATGTTTGGCTGTGACTATCTGCTTTTGTTTCAGTCTGCTGCAGAATATAGCCTTCAGAGAACAGTATTGCTAGGCTCTTGTCTGCAAGCATAACAGAGTAACATTAATAATGTCAGGGACTGGTGCTTGCCCATGGAATGGGTTTCAAGTTGGGGCAGTTATTGGTCTTCAGTCTCTACTCCATCCTGGCATTTCTTTTAGATGTAAAAATTTTTTGATGAAAAGTTTTGTGAGTCTCTATCTGTCCTCTGGAGTTCTTGTTTGGCTACAAGGTCTTGTTTGGCCTGTTCAGGTTCCATGTCTCTACTGTTAGGCATCTTGTCTAAGGTCACCTGCATTGATTCCTGTTTTTATGTTATCTCCAACTGAAATGATATGGGTTATGGATGGGGGGAAAAGATGAGAAGGAAGAAGAGGAAGAAAACTTCCTCTGCTTATTAAATAAAATCAAAATGTTTTCTTCTAGTGTTGATAGCCATTCTCATTCATCTAGTTGTCTCCTTCCTCACTTGTACTGACTTGTACATTGGGTATAATTTGTTTGTACTCTGACTGTACTGAATTTTATTGTACAATATTATAAATGGTGTATTTACTCTTACCACCAATACCTTTCTACATTCATGTCATTAATCTATTTTTATAAAGTATCCTTATTCACTTCTTAACTCTTCCTAGATTCTAAGTCCATCTAGATCTCCTGTCAGGCGTTCATAGAGTAGAGTAGTGGTTTACAGCAGCCTGTTGTCTACTTCTTCACCATCTTTTAACTGGAAGTATGGACTAAAATCAGCTCTGATGAAATAATCCGTGATGAAATAATTCTCCACTGTTTACTAGCCTCCAGTGCCCAATGATGGCTCCTTTGAAGAGGTTTACCCTTACTAAGAAAGTTTTGAACTGTGGATACAAGCTAGGTCCCTTGTTTTAATTGAGAACAACTTAAGAAAGTTTGTCCTTGCTCCAGAGCTTTAGCAAGAGACACATACAGTCTGTGATGCATCTACGTTGTAGTCCAAATTTCCTTTGATATATGTCTGTGTTTCTTTTTATTTTTTTGATTCAAATAAATTCTTTTTTAATTCGATATTTTATTTACATTTCAGATGCCATCCCCTTTCCCAATTCCCCTCCCTAGAAAACCCCTATCCCCATGCCCCCTTTTCCTTTTTGCTTTTATACAATTTTTTAAAGACATTATAAGTTTGGTAATGCTCAATCAGAAGTGCAACCCAATACTCAACCTAGATATATCAACTATCTTTGACTGGTGGAGACACATGAACATCTGCCTCCATGTCCCTCCCCCCTTTCTCTCTCTCATCACCTAGCTTCTCCTCTCCTTCTTCTCCTCTCTTTACTCCTTGTCTTCTTCTCGCCTTAGCTCCTCCTACATATCACCCTTCCTGTTAAAATAAAACTTTTCTCTCAAAACACAATTAGAGCATAATTATACCAATTTGTACCAGTGAGGTACAAGATAGTCCTAATATCCAGTCCATCATTTTGTTGACTAACCAGAACCTCTGTCATCTCTCCTAACTAAAACACTTGGTTCTGAACCTGGCTTTTGTTCTTGGCTTTAGAATGAATGTCAACTGAAAACCAGTCACTCAAATCTTTTCTCTCAAAGTAAATAGCCAGGATTGGCTATGAGACTATAAGTTTTCAACCCCATCAGAAATCCATAATGACTGAGTTAACTGAAATTATGGGAGCACAAAGCATAGCTTCTAAATCTTAGCCAATTTATAGATACTACTGAACACCTGGACAGTCTCTATACTACAAAATGTTGGAGCATCTGATCTTCAGCCTTCTGGCCCTGGATCATCTGACAGACCTTAGTGATGCAGAATTATTAAGGGCTGATTACTCTGTCTAGGCAGATATAATCAGTTGACTAATCTGCAAGTGTGTCCTTTTCTGTTCAGTAATTTGTCTGTAGATGGAAAGAGGTATTTCTTGCCTAGTGGCTGTCTCACCACAATTGGAGTAACTCCAAAGATGCTCAATTTCTTCTTAGAATCCAAGACAGGAAGCTGTCAGGAGCAGACAGGTCTCTAATCAAAATGAACATTACTACAGGAATGTTTGTAACGTCAATTCTGTGGACTTCTGACATTTTTAAAACCAACTATCCATGTAAGGTAATCTGGACTGTTGTCTGTTAACTACTCTCAGCTCTTTCTAAATAAAATATGGAAAACACCCTAACAATAAACTCCAGGCCATCAATTTGCTATAGGCCCTTAACTCACAAGCTAACCATCTCAAATTAGTTAAGAAAGTTAAAGAAGGACTGGATCTAAGCCTTGTATTCCTAAATGTATTATACAGGTACAATGCCTATGACAGTAAAAATATTCATGTCACTTTTATATCAATAAGAAGCTCGTACCCATGGAAACCTTAAATTTGAAATCCATGTAAATTTTGTACCATTTAAGAAATTATAACTTCATCTTGATAACAATTATACAGATTTCTACCACTAGGTTATTGCTATGAAATAACTCCTAGCTAATCTTCTCTGTTCCAACAGAACCACTACTTTTCCCTAGAAAGACAGCCCAATATTAACCACCTTAGTCCCCAAGCCCAGGGCATAGGGGTGCTGACTCTTCATTAACTTCTTCAAACTGATTATGGGTGTTAAGATATTAGAAGAGGGGCAGGAGGAAGAGTAAATTGATAAGTCTCTGACACTGTGCCTTCTGTGCATCCAGATGAACTTCCAGGACATCAGAGGTTTGAGCAGGTCTGCTTAGCTTGCCTGATGGGTAGATACACCAAGGCTGTGTACTCTGCAATATACAATTCTCAAAACAAACTTTAGTATCAAGATAATTTTTTTAATTTTTTAAAAATTTTTTTATTGGGTATTATATTTACATTTAAGATTTTATCCCCTTACCCCACTTCCTCCCACCACCCAGAAACCTCCTATCCCATCCCAACTCCTCATGCTTCTATGAGGCTGTGCCCTCACCTACCACCTGCCCCCACTACCCCCTCCTCACCCTCATATTCCCCCCCACACTCTGTGTTCATTTTTCATGGGACCAAGAATCTCCTCTCCCACCTATGCCCAACAAGGTCATCCTCCCCTACATATACAGCTGGAGTCATGAGTCCCTCCCTATGTGTTCCCAGGCTGGTGGGTTAGATCCTGGGGAGCTCTGGTTGGTTGGTATTGTTGCTTTCCTCATGGGGTCACAAACCCTTTCTGCTCCTTCAGTCTTCTTTCTAACTTCTCCATTGGGAAACCCTTGATCATATCAGTGGTTAGCTGTGAGCATCGTCTTCTGAATGTGTCAGTCTCTGGCAGACCTCTAAGGAGACAGCTATATCATGTTCTTGACAGCATGCACTTCCAGCCATCCACATCAATGTCTAGCTTAAGTGACTGTACATGGGATGGATACCCAGGTGGAATGGTCTCCAGATGGCCCCTTCTTCAGTTTCTGTCCCGTGTTTTGTTTCCATATTTGCTCCCTTGAGTATTTTTGTTACTCGTTCTAAGTAGAACTGAGGCATCCCCACTTGGTCTTCCTTCTTCATGAGCTTCATGTGGTCTGTGAGTTGAGTCTTCGCTATTCCAAGTTTTGGGGCTAACATCCGCTTATCAGTGAGTAAATACCATGTGTGTTCTTTTGTGATTGGGTTAACTCACTCAGGATGATAATTTCTAGTTCCATCCATTTACCTAAAAATTTCATGAATTCATTATTTTTAATAGCTGAGTAATACTTCATTGTGTAAATGTACTACATTTTTTGTATCCATTCCTCTGTTGAGGGACATCTTGGTTCTTTCCAGCTTCTGGCTATTATAAATAAGACTGCTATGAACATAGTGAAGCATATGTCCTTATTATATGTTGGAGCATCTTCTTGGTATATGCCCAGGAGTGGTATAGCTGGATCCTCAGGTAATGCTATGTCCAGTTTTCTGAGGAACAGCCAGACTGATTTCCAGAGTTGTTGTACCAGCTTGCAATCCCCCCAACAATGGAGGAGTGTTCCTCTTTCTCTGCATCCTCGCCAGCATCTACTATCACCTGAGTTTTTTTATCTTAACCATTCTGACTGGTGTGAGGTGGTATCAGAAGCAATACATGCAAGGAAATAAGAGTTCTGAGAGAACTCTTCCATACAATTACATGAGTACATGTTACAGAGCTGGTTTTCTGCAAACATGACAAAATATCTGGCATAGAAAGGGTTTGAGGAGATCAACTTTTGTCTGAAGTGCCCACTTGCTGGAAGAAAGCAAGAAAAGCACAAACCATGCTTTACCATAGCAACAGTTTTTATTCATGATGAATAAAAGCTGGAGTGGCCATGAGATGAAGAATGAAGAGAAGTGGAATTGGTGTGTCTGAGAGATTTAGAGTAAGTGGCACTTAGGTGGACTATGGAGTCAGATGATTTCTTTCTAAGACAGTCAAGCATTTGAAAAAGTTAATGTAAGGTTAATGAATTGCTGTTATACTTGTAGATCAAGCCATCTCTCAATCATTTTCAGTGAAACTTTTACTTTCAGTAGACTGTGATTAGTTAGCACAGACACTCACATCTAGCCAAGGTACAGAGAATAAGAAATGGTGCAATGGTCATCACTAAGTGGAACATAAATATTGAACATAAGCTGATTCCCAGACTCAGCCATCATTGCTGAAGAGGAGAAAGGGAAAGTGGAAGAGCCAAAGGCAGTGTTTGGCTACCAGGGAACAGTAGTTTCTAAACACAACTGCAGCTGCATATACGAACCCACAGCAGTAGTGAGAGCATGTTCATAACATAGGCAAGCCAAAGCCACACACGTAGGATGAGAGTTATACAATTAGTGCAGTGAGTGGCAAAGAGAATCACTTCTACTGGGAGTCTTGATCTACAGGGAATCTTCAAAATAATTGATAAAAATTAATTATCCTTGGGGCAAGATAAATAAGAAATGAACAAACACTTTGCTTGACTGACATAAGGGAAATAAGTTAGGAATGCTAAAGGCAGCAAGAGTTCCCTTTAGGAATATTTAGGCTTTATGCAGCTGAGCATATCAGTGAAAATCTGAGATCCTAGGGAAAGGAAGGCAAGATAGAGAAAGGAAAGAAGATGGGAAGAAGATAAGTCTAAGGGAAGTGGATGAGAAGGCAGGAAATGCTAGGTAAAAATAGGCATCATGGATGCTTTTCTTTCCTTGCATAGGCACAAGAGAAAGTCTCATTTGGGCCACTTTTAGAGAATGAAAGAAAGGCAGAGAGGATTGAATAGACCTGATGTGTTCATTTAGTCTGAGCATAGAGAGGAAACAGCTGTGCATTCTTTCTTCTTTATCATTAAAAGCAAATATAGTCAGCTATGGACAGTAAAGAAAGTACACTCTTTATATCATGATTCATTCCCTGGAATTCTTTCTGTTGTATACCCTACAAAATCATAGCTTTCACAGTTGTAATACAAAGTAACATTTCCAGGCACTTAACTGCTTCACAGCCCATGAACTTTATTATAATATTTTTTCCTTTCACTTTTTCTTCCTCCAATTCTTCTTGTGGCTGTTGGTTCCCTAAAATACATTAAGCTATTTGGCATAATATTTTTGTAGTGCAAATAGTTTTTAGGGCAGGCAAGCATAAGGGAGACCTTAGCAACCTGAGACTCTGCTTGACTTGGGTTAAAACACACACCCCTTTCCAAATAATGTACCTAGTGACCTAGGATTCCTACTTGTTTCAAGATGCATATATAATTGCTTAAAACAAGGAAAAGAAGTTAATACTCTTTGTTATCTCTTGATAATACTATTCTTCTTCAAACAGTTCCTGAAAAAAAAAATCCAGACTACAGGCCAATAGGCCAATCGAGTAGATCATTCCAGCCTATACTGGTTTTGAATGCGGGCACAATAAGGCAAAACTATATGCCCAAGTGAACTTATATGAAGACTCTCTTATTTATTATATTATACCTATACATGCTATTTTAAAAGTTTTATTATTTGAGAATTTCACTTGTAGTATTTTAAAATTTTTATTATTTGAGAATTTCACTTGTATATACAATGTATGATAATCATATATGTCCCCCAATACCTTGATCTTCCCCCCAAAACTCCCAATACATTGGTTTCCTATTTCACATTTTCCTCTTCTTCCTCCTTTTCCCCTGTCTCCTCTTCTTCTAAATATATCCCAATTTGTCTGTATCTAATTAGTGTTACCCATAAGCACATAAGCACTGGTAGCTAAGTAGCTGATCAGTGGCCATACCCTCAAATAAAAAGTAATTTCCCTCTCTCCATTGCCATCAACTGCCAATAGCCCTTCAGCTAAAGGTAGTTCTGAGGCCTCCCACTCCCTTCGGGGCTGGAATTTGAGTAGTTTAATCCTATGAGGTGACCACAATAGCTGTGAGTTTATGAGTGTAATGGCTATGTCATGTCTAGAAGACAGAATTTCAGAGCATTCCTGCCCACTCTCCATCTAGTACATTCTTTATGCCCATTTCCATGATGCCCCTGAACCGTGTTAGGTATAATTTTTAGATCAAAAAAAAATTGAAAAAAATTGAAGAGAAGGGCAAGTAAAATGCAAAATGCAGAACAATTTCTTTCATTGTAAACCCATGGAAAATAAAGAGCTGCCAATTTTAAGAAATACAAAAGACCTAAAATCTTTGCCTTAAATTTTTTCCTATATTGTGAGTGAGATAGGCTTCATATGCCATCAAGAATGGACCTCATATGTCATGGGAAGATGTTAAACAATACTTAGTTCATAAGGATATAAAATTGACCCGATTATATTAAGTTACTTTGGGAAACACTGCTATAGTCAGTAAAGAATGCACTGAATTAAGCAACACATGCATAAAATAAACACACAACCAAGTAAGGAAACAGGCAAGCAAGCAAACAAACAAACAAACCTCCTGTAAGTTCATTACCATGGCATCCTAACTAACTACCTGGGCTCTTTTTTTCTCAAAGACATATTTTGCATCAAAAGGCACAGCATAGTGTGGTCTCATATATACCCCATGTCTCTAATTACACCCAGATTTTTTCCCAACACATTCTACATTTCAACTTCATGATTATTTCCTCTTCTTCCTTCTCCTCTTCCTTCTAAATATGTCACATTACATCTAATCAGTGCTGCTTAATGATGGCTGTCTGCATAATGGTTTCAGTAAATATCTATGCTGTTACATAATAAATGACTTGACAAACTAAAGTGACTTCTACGTGTTTATCTTAGTTCACAATAGCTTTGTTTTTTATAACAGTTTTTATGATCAGAAGCTCAAGATGTAAAATGGCAGTGATGCAGAAATGGATTCATTTTATGCCAGGATCATTCTATCCCACACCATTGCAGAGCTTCTACGCCCATTGCATGGGGTTTCTACTATACTCAACTTCTGCCATGGGATATTTTTTTTTTATTCTGTGGGAGCAAAACTACCTCTTTAACATGGCTATTAGTTCAGAATTCATACTACCTGAGTATTGTCAATCAGAGAGAAATTCAGTGATCCTCCTCTTTGGTATAACTTGAGGATATGCTTGGGACAGCCATGATGCTGGTAGGTGCTGAGAGTGACTTTAACAATATAAGGGGGCTGGGCAGCCGATGAACTTGGATAATAGATCAGAACTCAGAACATGGTTAAAGAGAGCAGAACTCCCCTTAAAGATTAAAAAATACATCTAGATTTGAAGCTATATAAGAAGAAAAGTTACCTTTATTGTTTAAGTTAGCTTCAGCTGACTCTCTTTTATTTGAAACTTTGACTATTGAAAATGGTGAAATTGGTTTAAAAGCCAGATCTGAAAAAGAAGAAGTGTGGAGCCTGAACACAACATGAGGACATGTTCTGATTATTTTCAAGTCAAGTATGAAATAGACTAAGTGCAAGAAAATTTAAAAAAAGCAATAGTCACATCAACCCTTATAATGTTCGTAGTGACTCAACAATGATAATATAGACAAATATAAAAAAATTACAACCCAATGGATTATGGTAAGGAAATTATCAGAAGGATAAATTCAGAAGTCCCTTGTTCTTTTAATTGCTATTCAGTTCTAAAGATTTTGTTCTAAAGTATGTAGAGATAATGATGAAAATATATTACATATGTACACACATTTGTAGTTTCCTTTAAATCTTCCATTTTCCTGTATTTGTGATGATCATATTTGTGTGTAGGTGTGTTTGTATTATGCATATTTGGTGTGCATGTGGGCATATTGTGTGTTGTGCATCTATAGACCCAAAGTTGATATGCAGAATCATCTGCATTGTTCTTGCATCATATTCTTTGAGTCTTTCAGTCCAACCCAGATTAGAGCCACTGATACAGCTAGTCTCATTAGCCATCTTGCTCTGGGGATCCTCTGTCCACCTTCTAAGGCTAGAATTTTATGCATGCTGCCATACCACCTGACCTTTAAGTGGAATTCTGGGGATTCTAACTCTAGTCCCTAGGCTTTCATGGCAAGTGCTTTAATTACTCAGGCATCTCCCTGGTCTTATTTTTATGCTTCTTAATTTCATTCTAAATGTTTGGAAACTATAATTATGTGCTACTGTATGTTGAATACCACATATAAAATTGTGATCAAGTAGAAAAATAAGTCGATTTTGTGTCTATTGACAGCATCAGAACACAAGGAAACAGCGTTTTACTAACATGGGATAGACATATCATCTGAGCTCCTAAGAGGAAATGTAGATAACATCCTCCTACAGTATCAAATACCTTAAACAGCATTTTCATAAGACTGAATTTGTTATTAAATGAGCCAGCAATAAAACAGCAAATGAAGAGATTCCTAGAATTATCTTTTTGAGTTGCACACTGTTCTAGTTTTATTTCTGTGGCTGTAATAGACAACACGGGCATTATCAGTGGCTTATACTAAACACTGGGAGAAACAAACAATTTAAAGCTGTAATTACATTTTTTAGGGTGCTAAGGATTGCCTTAGAAGAATGCAGCCACACAACTTCTATAAATGGAGAAAACGACTGTACTAAAACATAAGGACTATAATTGGAATTGAAAGAAAAGTAAAACTTACATAAATAGTACAGGCTATAAAAGTTTTATGAGACAAATTAAATTTTTAGTTTATCTAGAAAGATACTTTAAATCTTGGTTCAATGTTTGACAAGTATAATAATTTTCACTGAAATAAATTACTAATTGCATTTAAATCCAAGCATTTAAGGCCAAATATATCTAAAAAGAAAATTGATAAAAATCTGTGACTTCCACTACTTTTTCTTTCATATGTGTGTGTGTGTATATATATATATATATATATATATATATATATATATATGTATGTATGTATATATGATTGAAAATATAAAACAACAGGTTGGAGCTCTGTTGAAGTGTATATATTGGTATTACACATCCAGGACAGAGATTTTGTTTTTCTTCAAGTTGTAATGTTGTAATAACAGGAGACATTTTGTAGCAAACATCACTTAAAGTTGATTCTGAGAAATATTTAATACTACTGCTGTTGAAATAGAGTGAAGGAACATAACTGGGAATCTGAAAGATGTTCCATAATGTGTCTACTTACTTCAATGTATGTTTCCACCATCTTTAAAATAAGAACTGTAAGTATCTTGTTCTTTATGCCATGTAAGACAGCTACCATGACACTTTATCTATGAATATTGGTTCAATGTACAGAGTATATAAAGAAGAAATTATAATGTTGGCAGATAGTAGTCAATAATCATTTTCGTACATGGTGGTGTCTACACATGAATGTGCAGAAATACAGGTTTGAGAGAGATACCAGCCTGACATTCTGTTCTGATTATTATTTGTCAATTTGACACAAATTAGAATTATCTGAAAAAACTTCAACTGAGAAAAAGCCTACCTCATATTGCCTGTGGACAAATTTGTGGGATGAAAAATTAACAAGTATATAGATTTTTTTTATTTTATTTTTTTTCCTTTAAACTATCTGCTGAAACCATAAATCTAAATTAGTAATAGTTTAGGAGCACCTAGGAAATTAATAAATGGATACATTTTAAAAAGGAGTACACATACACATACATATAAAGAAAACCCCAAAAACCAAAACCATCAATCTTTAAAGTTATTTAAAAATTTATTTACATTTTAGATGACATCTCCTTTTCCCATTTTCCTCTCTAGAAACATTCTATCCTACCTGCCTCCTCCATTTTGCTTTTATACCATTTTAATTATCTGCAAGTATTAAGGTCAGTTCTAGGTTGAGGAACTAGCAATACAATAGATGCAAATAGTCAAGGAACAAGCAAGACAATAAACACAAATAGTCAAAGAACAAGCAAGGCAATAACAAAGTTTTCTGAACACTCCTGTGATCACTGTTCCTAAGGGCTTATCAGAATGACCAAAATATCTGAGCCTACATCTCTGTCTTAGCCCAAAGTCATTTTGATGTCTGAAGCTTGCTTCCTTGTTTTAACCTAAGATTTAGATTCCTGCCTGAAATTGTTTCTATTGGATTCATGTTAGTTCTAAAATTTTCAAGAGCAGTCATTATAATTAGGAAAAAGTTTAAAAACACTTGCAGGGTATTTGGCATAATTCTATTACTTCTCTGGATGTTTTAACTTTGCATATTGAGCTTATGAATTTAAAGAATTCTGCTCAGCTGTGCATTGATGTGGCAGATACTGCTGATAAAATTACCCATGGCCTGATGTCAGTATTTCTATTTTGGTCATGCTACAAGAATGGCACATATATAGCTTGCTCATGGCAGCCCTTTTTGTTCTGGGAATACTTTTATTCCTGCCCATTGTGTTAAAGCTTGTCTTTAGCATCAACATGTTGGCAGACAAAGTACATGGCTTGAACCTGAAAATGGACCCCCAGACAGAATTATTAAATTAACAGGCTGGCAAGCCAAGGACAGGTAAGATTCTGCACAGATCCTTACCAACCTAAGACAGAAGTGCATTGCCTTTGATAATTCATATTCCATGACTGGTAAGGAAGGCATTCTTGGCAGAACAACCTAAGACAAGCTCTATCTTGTTTATAAAATAAAAACGGTAGAGAGGTCAAGAGTTTTGGGGGGGTGCTTGTCAAGAATCTAGCATGGTTTAAGGACAAGGAAATGTGCTGCTTCACAGGAATATGATATTGGCCAAGGACAAAGAAGTGGGCTTCAAGCAGGTATCTGAAATTAGGCTAGAAAAAAGAAGTAATTTCAGGCAGGTATCTAAATGTCCTTTTAAAAAAGGGGGGGGCATTCAGAGTGTTATGTGGAACAGTGAGAAGAATAGAGGATTTTATCTGTCACACAGATGTAATTTTACACTTCTATCTGCACTTACATATGTTTTCCTCTGCTGAGAATCTTTAACCTCTTTGTGGGCAGAAGCCATTTATTCACTATTATTTGCTTTTTCGTAAGTTTGTATGTGTGTGTGTGTGTGTGTGTGTGTATATATATATATATATATATTCTATAAAGTGTAAATTAAGTATATATGGATTAGCTAATGTGCATATAGAATATTAATAAATCAATGGATGTACATAGCCAAGAAATAAAAAAGAGACATAGAAAGAATGAATTGAATAGACTTGTTCAAGGAAGTTACCTAGTACATTCCATACCTGGCTACCTATTAACTATAATATTAACAAGTAGTAATAAGAATGCATGTTTTATTAAATATTTTTCAGAAAACAGATAAATATAATTTAAATTGTATGCCAAAGTAAATATTGTATAATTTAAAAACAAGCTAAAATTTAATTGTACTAAAACTAAGCAATAGATTTGGATATCAAATAGATAGACTTGGTAATTGTACAAACTTAGAAAACAGAAGAATATGTGTGATTGAAATATTTAATTGTGTGAATGGCAAACTTAAATGTATTCAGGAATCAGTTTATATGTTATTCCTAAAGAACATAAAGTAGCTGCTGTGGAGATTTGGGGCAATGTGATCTGTAGACTAAAGCTATGTAAGGAAGAAACATTCTAATTTTAAACTGTTTCTTATAGCAGAAAGTGGTGGCAGATACCTTTAATCCTGGCACTTAGGAGGCATGGCATATCTCTGTGAATTTGAGGCCAATCTAGTCTACAAAGTGAGCTCTAGGACAGCCAGAAGTACATAGAGAAATCTTATCTTTAAAAGAAAAAGTTTCTTATAATATACCTTGTAGTTCCCAAAGACTGAAATTCTGGTGGAACAATGACTGAGTAAAGTTGATTTCAAAATCAAATTTCATTGAAATATGTTTGAATGAACAAAAGTTTCAGACAGATGAGTTTAGATAGTTTAACTTCTTTGAAAAGACAGCTAATACCATATGTGGAGGATCATATCTGAAATTTTTGTCATTGGGAGCCTATGGAGGTGGATTCTTACTGAGTTCCAGGTCTGCTTATCACAAACAAAATCAAAACATCACCTACAAGGGGAAAGCAAAACTGGAAGAACAAAACAAAACTCCTTCTTTACTCCTTTGAGAAAGGGTAAGAAAAAAATACATACTAAAATGAGGAGAAAGTTGCACCCTTGAGAAAGGTCCTTGGCTAATACAAACACCAAGGAGTCCCCTACAGTTACTACAGAGCATAGATACTGTAAAAGCTTTGCTTGAATAGTTCAAGGATCAGGTTGTAAATGTGGAACCAATATAATTGCTGAGGAGTCTCCCAATTGCCAAGTTTGTATGTTGAAAGAAAGCTGGCTGCTCAGATCAAGCACACAGATTCTCCTGAGGCTTCCTTATGAGGAAGATGCTCTCTGATGGACTAGAAAGGCATCATCAGTAGCTCCCTTTCAACAACACAGCTCTGTCTGGTCTCTGGGGCCTGAGTTTTGTACAGATGCTTGCTGGGCTGCAATTGTCTTAGAACAAGACAGAGAATGAAGACAGTTATCTGGTTTTGTTTTCTTTCTCTTTTTTTTTCTTCTATTTCACAAAAGAACTCATAGAAATTGGCAAAGAAATAGAGCATGATTATACTTAGCCATATTTTATTGTCTGTTGAGAACTTACAATTTTGTTTACAATTACTATACTCCTTACAATTCCACTGTAATTAACACTGTGCCCTTAACTCAAGTATAACATACATCAAACCACAAGAATCTAAAGAGTAGCATTCAGACAAATTTTCAATACGAACTTTATTCCATCTCTGGCATCAGCACCAGAGAATTAGAACTTAAAGTAAAAAAAAAATATAAAGTCTACCTCTCTACCCTCAAACATTTACATTGTGTTCTGTATTACAAAAATAAAAATTTAAAAAAAGCTCTGATTTCTAATGCACTTTTGTATAAGCTCATACTTTATCTTTTTAATAACTATATGATGTAGGCACCACGTTTGTTTTCAAAGACAGCAACTGAGCATCTCAGCCATCTAAGTGACAAGAGTAGTTAGGGAGAGCCCTGCTTTAACACAAATTAGAACATTATAAGCTTTGCATCTTTTCCAACACTCAGTGCACCTGAATGTTTTGGATTGAGTATTTTTTTGATTTTGTTCTCAGGGCCCCTTACAATTTCTAGCAACTTGTCCATTATACATATACATCTATGTATACATACACATACATACATGTGTGTGTGTTTGTGTATATGTGTGTGACCTAAATTAATCTATACTGACAGTAGGCCTGCACATTAGGGAATATTTCTTTAAACTACAGAAGTATAGTTAACAAATATATTTACTCATTCAAAATATTTATGAAGCATCACTCTGTGACAGGAATTGCAACTAGACTATGGAGTAAAGGGAGTTTGTGATCGAAGGAGTGGTCATCACCAATGGCAGTGGGCAATCTCTTACTGAGTAGTTGCTTCAAGTATAATCCAGTTTAGATCCTTTATCAGCATCACTGTTTCTAACGGTAACATATCTATAGATTACATCTCCATTGTCATTTTCACTTTAGAGGTAAGAAAACAGTGGTGCAGAGATTTGGAGGAGCTTCACTAAAGTTGCTCAGATACTTCAGCCTCTTGGTGCAACAAAACCCACATGAAAAACTTCACAATCATCTCACACTATTTTCTGCTCACAGATCAGTGAGCTTGGCTGTGCTGCTCTGCACGTCTTATACACATCGGAGAGTAGCTGAGCATGGGTCTAGGATCTAGCTGGCTTCCTCTTTTCCTAGATTCTTTTCTCCACTAAGATTGAGAGAGTGAAGAGTATCCTTTGTTTGCTGTCTTTATGAGAGAGGAAAAGACCCACTGGGAGACAAAATCTACATAATGGGAAACTGGCAGACTGTCTCTTCCCCTTCACATTCCAGAGTCACTGAAAGCCACAGGTCAATCCCAAAGTCAGGGAACTATTCTCTTCCCACATTAAAGAATGGCAAAAATTGAGAGGACAGGAAGAGTTATAGCCATGTAGAACATATTCATAGCAACCCTGGGATCCACAGGCAGAGTGAGTTAAATCCAAACCTCGTTCTTTTAAATGTAACTAAAATCTAGTTAAATTAAAGCTTCATCATTTTTAGTTGATGACTTGCATTTTCTGAGTAAATTTTCTCATCTGTGTAAATTTTCCTTTGAAACAAAAATGTTGCAAATTTTAAAAACTTAAAAGAATTAGTGACCATTATTGGTTATATTATCAATGAAAATGACCCTGTTCCCTATTTGGTCCACATTTGATGATTTGCTTATAGTGTGTTCATATTCTCCATCATGTACAACTTTCCAGAAATGTCAGCACTGTGTCATTAAGGAGATGTCCTGCTCTGTATATTCTAATATTTTACATCAATATTACATGGTAATCCAGGACACCAGATGTTCATCAATGAATCTATGGTTCTCCATGTAGGCATTCGACATCTGGGAAACTGACAAGGCACCAGTGGAAGCAATCTAAAAATAGAGCCCTGAGATATTAAGAGTTAAGTTACTAGAAGGAATGGAATCTTCTTAGGTTCCTAGACAATGAATATAAAGCTATACTTCCAGTGTCAGCTTTACCTCCCATGAAAATGCCCTCTAAGGAATTGATTCCCTGAATATTCTGCAACCAACATCAATATTCTTCTAGGAAGGGAATTCTTCTAGGAAGGGAGTGTTTCTCTCTCTCTCTCTCTCTCTCTCTCTCTCTCTCTCTCTCTCTCTCT
>JANHMN010000004.1:64360115-64450466 GCA_030674055.1 Rhabdomys pumilio
CTCTCTCTCTCTCTCTCTCTCTCTCTCTCTCTCTCTCTCTCTCTCTCGTAAAAAAACTTGGAAACATATTCAGGTCTTTATACTTGTATAGAAAGCACATTATCAAGTAAGCTATCTTTTGATCCTGGAAATATTCATTTAAAACACTTGAGTTACTAGATAACTCATACTTACACTTGGGTCCAGGGGTTTCTTGGTTCATTGATAGTCAATGTCTCTTGATCATGACTGAAAACATAGATGCTATTCAGCCTTGGCTATTTCCATTGATCCATAGACCACAGAAAAAATGTTTCACTTCAGGCCTAACATTCTCTTCATCTGGAAGCACTGCTATCCCAATGCCAATCTCCTGAAGTATAGCCCTTATTCTTATTCCTCGGCTCATTTCATATCTGTTCTTGGATTGTAGACTGCTGTTCCATCTCTACTGTACCCAGAATTTCTCCACTGAGAAAGGTTAATCAACAATGATGAATATAAAACCATATAAATGAGATATAATTTATCACTTTTCGCAGCTTCATTTTGTTCTATGGATCAAGGTTATTTCTTTTCCTACTAAGAGTGAAGACTCACTTTCCTATGTCTCCAAATGCTACAAATGGTGACTGGGAAAAACCCCCTGTCTATCCATCTCTAGATGCAATGGCAGGGCATCCCCGTGATGCTCTTCAGATTAGGAGTCATACGTAAGACTTCTGAGATATAACAAGGATTTCCTAGTTTAAAATTCTATCTGTATATTACATGTAATGTAAGTGTGTTCCCTACCCAGTTACATTAAGACAGATGCTAAACATTTTAGATGTTTCACATTTATTTTAACAATAGAAAAATTACCTATATAGGTAGTTGAGAATGGCCTTGTTGGGTATCAGTGAAAGAGGAGGGCCTTGGTTCCTGAAAGTTTTGGATTCCCTAGTGTTGGGGAATTTGAGAGCAGGGAGGTGGGAATGTGTGAATGGTTGGCGGCACACCCTCATATAAGAAGGAGAAGACGGGATGGGATAAGGGGCTTGGGGGGGTAATAGGAGAGGGGATAACATTGAAAGATAAATAAATAAAATATGCAATAAAAAAAGAAAAAATAGATAATGGGACTGGCAATTGGAGTCGAGCAGTCAAGACTTTTTGTCAACAATTTATTACAAGGATTTTGTATACTCCTCAAGGACAAGATATTGTGGAAGTGGCCCATGGAACTTTAAAAAGATTGGTGAAGCACTTTCTGCACCTCTCTGGATCCCGGTGGAGGGAGCAGACACCCAGCAGGACTGCACCCTTGTGGAAACCACACCCTGAGACATCCCAGAGAGGCCACTGTCCTCGAAGAGGCAGGTAAGGTCAGTGGCACACCACCCTACACCACAGAGCCACTGCTGGGAAGAGGAAGCTCGCAGGACTCCCCCCACCTGCACCCAAACCCCACCCTTGTAGAATTTCACTCCCTTTCCACCCCTCTCCAGATCCTGGTGGTGGGAGCAGACACCCAGCAAAACTGTACCCTTGTGAAGACCGCATCCTGAGATATCCTAGAGAGGCCACTGACCTCAGAGCAGGGGACACCCCAGAGATATCCTAGAGGAGCCATGGAACCCAGAGCAGCAGACACCATATCCTGAGAGATTCTAGAGGAACCAATACACTCAGGGCAACGAACACCTAGCTAGTCTGCTCTCACAAAGACACCTTATCCTGAGACATCCTAGAGGAGACACTGCACTCAGAGCAGCTGGAGCTGAGGATCACAGGATCACAGAAATATCTCGACTCTGAGGAGTTCTGAAACAAACAAGATAACTGGAAAGACAGTCTCCAGTCAGAACCAGTGAGTGAGGGTAGCACTAGAGTTAACCAAATGGCAAAAGGCAAGTGAAGAACGTAAACAACAAAATCCAAAGTTACTTGGCATCACCAGAACCCAGTTATCTCACCATAGCAAGCCCTGAAATCTACATCACACCAGAAAAGCAGGATACAGAGTTAAAATCACTTCTCATGATGATGTTAGAGGACTTTAAGAAGGTCATAAATAACACTCTCAAAGAATTTGAGGAGAATACAGGTAAACAGATAGAAACCCTTAAAAAAAATCCCTTAAAGAATTGCAAGACAACACAACCAAACAGGTGAATAAATTAAACAAAACTGTCCAGGATCTAAAAACGGAAGTAGAAACAATAAAGAAATCTCAAAGGGAGACTACCCTGGAGATAGATAACCTAAGAAAAAGACCACGAGTCATAGATACAAGCATCACTAACAGAATACAAGAGATAGAAGAGAGAATCTCATGTGCAGAAGATACCATGGAAAACATTGACACAACTGTAAAAGAAAACGTGAAGTGCAAAAAGCTCCTAACCCAAAACATCCAGGAAATCCAGGATACAATGAGAAGGCCAAACCTAAGGTTAATACGTAAAGATGAGGGTGAAGACTCCCAAGTTAAAGGGCAAGTAAATATCTTCAACAAAATTATAGAAGAAAACTTCCCTAACCTAAAGAAAGAGATGTCCTTAAACATACAAGAAGCCTACAGAACCCCAAATAGACTAGACCAGAAAAGAAATACCTCCCATCACATAATAATCAAAACATCAAATATACAAAACAAAGAAAAATTCTAAAAGCAGTAAGGGGAAAAGGTAAAGTAACATATAAAGGCAGACCTATAAGAATTACACCAAACTTTCACCAGAGACTATAAAAGCCAGAAGATCCTGAACTGATATCATACAGACTCTAAGAGAACACAAATGCCAGCCTAGACTAATATACCCAGCAAAATTCTCAATCAATATTGATGGAGAAACAAAGATATTCCATGACAAAACCAAATTTACACAATATCTTCCAACAAATCCAGCACTTCAAAGGATAATGGATGGAAAACTCCAACACAAGGATGGAAATTACAAAGTTGAAAAAACAAGGAAGTAATCTGCCAACAACCCCAATAGAAGATAGCTACAAAAAACTAATTCCACCTCTAACAACAAAAATAACAGGAAGCAGCAATCATTTTTCCTTAATATCTCTTAACATCAATGGATTCAATTCTCAAATAAAAAGATATAGGCTAGCAGACTGGATACATAAACAAGACCCAAAATTTTGCTGCATACAGGAAACAAACCTCTGTGAAAAAGACAGACACTACCTCAGAGTAAAAGGATGGAAAACAAACTTCCAAGCAAATGGTCCCAAGAAATAAGCTGGAGTAGCAGTTCTAATATCAAATAAAATTGATTTTCAACCAAACGTAATCAAAAAAGATAAAGAAGGACACTTTATACTCATCAAAGGAAAAATGTACCAAGAGGAAATCAGAATTCTGAACATCTATGCCCAAATGCAAGGGCACCCCATACATAAAAGAAACTTTGTTAAAGCTCAAAGCATATATCACACCTCACAGAATAATAGTGGGGGATTTCAACACCCCACTCTCAGCAATGGACAAATCATGGAAACAGAAACTAAACAGACTAAATGAAACTAACAGAAGTTATGAACCAAATGGATTTAACTCATATATGTATATATATATGTATATATATAAAACATTTCACCTTAAAACAAAAGAATATATATTTTTCTCAGCACCTCATGGTACCTTCTCCAAAATAGACCATATAATTGGTCACAAAACAGGCCTCAAGGCCTCAACAGATAAGAAAAAGATTGAAATAATCCCTTGCACCCTATCAGACCACCATGGACTAAGGCTGGTCTCTAATAATGACAAAAACAATGGAAAGCCCACATACACGTGGAAACTGAACAACGCTCTACTCAAGGATGACTTGGTCAAGGAAGAAATGAAGAAAGAAATTAAAGACTTTTTAGAATTTAACAAAAAGGAGAACACATCATACCAACACTTGTGTTACTCCATGAAAGCAGTACTAAGAGGAAAACTTATAGCTCTAAGTGCCTACAAAAAGAAACTGGAGAAAGCATACACTAACAACTTGACAGCACACCTGAAAGCATTAGAACAAAAAGAAGCAAATATACCCAAGAGAAGTAGACAACAGGAAATAATCAAACTCAGAGCTGAAATTAACCAAGTAGAAACAGAAAGAACTATACAAAATATCAACAAAACCAGGAGCTGGTTCTTTGAGAAAATCAACAAGATAGATAAACCTTTAGCCAGACTAAACAAAGGACACAGAGACAGTATCCAAATTAATAAAATCAGAATTGAAAAGGGAGATATAACAACAGAAATTGAGGAAGTTAAAAAAATTATCAGATCCTGCTACAAAGGCTTATACTCAACAAAATTGGAAAATCTGGATGAAATGGACAATTTTCTATACAGGTACCAGATACCAAAATTAAATCAGGAGCAGATAAACCATCTAAACAGTCCTATAAACTGTAAAGAAATAGAAGTCACTAAAAGTCTCCCCACCAAAAAAATTCCAGGACCAGATGGTTTTAGTGCAGAATTCTATCAGTCCTTCGAGGAAAGACCTAATACCAATTCTCTTCAAGCTATTCCATCGAATAGAAACAGAAGGAACAATACCCAATTCGTTCTATGAAGCTACAATTACACTCATACCTAAACCACAGAAAGACCCAACAAAGAAAGAGAACTACAGACTAATCTCCCTTATGAATATTGATGCAAAATACTCAATAAAATTCTCATAATCCAAATCCAACAACACATCAAAACAATTATCATCATGACCAAGTAGACTTTATCCCAGGAATGCAGTGATGGTTCAATATTTGGAAATACATCAATGTAATCCACTACGTAAATAAACTCAAAGAAAAAACCCACATGCTCATCTCACTAGATGCTGAGAAAGCATATGACAAAATTGAACATCCCTTCATGTTTTTTTTGGGGGGGGGGGGGTTAAGATGGCTAATTTTTAATTGGATATGTCATTTACATTTCAGATGCCAACATAGTAAAAGCAATATACAGCAAGCCAGTAGCCAACAACAAAATAAATGGAGAGAAACTTGAAGCATTCCATTAAGATCAGGTACTAGACAAGGCTGCCCACTCTCACCTTACCTCTTCAATATAGTACTGGAAGTCCTAGCTAGAGCAATTAGACAACAAAGGGAAGTAAAAGGGATACAAATAGGAAAAGAAGAAGTCAAAATTTCACTATTTGCAGATGATGTGATTGTGTACTTAAGTGACCCTAAAATTTCCACTAGAGAACTCCTAAACCTGATAAACAACTTTAGCAAAGTGCTTGGATATAAAATCAACTCAAACAAATCAGTAGCCTTCCTATACTCAAAGGATAAATAGGCTGAGAAAAAAATTAGGGAAATGACACCCTTCACAATAGTCACAAACAATATAAAATAGCCCAAAAGCTTGAAATAGCCAAGATTCAACTAACAGACCACATGAAGCTCATGAAGAACGAAGAATAAGTGTGGATGCCTAGGTCTTAGAAGGAGTAACAAAATACCCAAGGGAGCAAATATGGAGACAAAGTGTGGGACAGAAACTGAAGGAGAGGTTGTCTGGAGACCATTCTACCTGGGTACTCATCCCATGTGCAGTCACCAAAAACAGACACTGATATGGATGACAGGAAATGCATGCTAACAGGAGCCTGATATGGCTGTCTCATTAGAGGTCTCCCAGAGTCTGACATACCAAGAGGCAGATGCTCATAGCTAACTATTGATCTGATCAAGGGTTCCAAATGTAGAAGTTAGAGAGAAGACTGAAGCAGCTGAAAGGGTTGGTCACCCCATGAGGAGAGCAACAATACCAACTAACCAGGGCTCCCCAGGGTCTAAATCACCAGCCTAGGGGCACATAGGGAGGGACCCATGACTCCATCTATATATGTAGGGGAGGATAGCCTTGTTGGGCATAGATGGGAGAGGAGATCTTTGGTCCCATGAAGGCTGAATACTGAGTGGGAGGGAATCTGAGGGTGGGGAGGTGGGAGAAGGGGGTAGGTGGGGGCACACCCTCATAGAAGCAGGAGGAGGGGGTTGGAATAAGGGGTTCCTGGGTGGTTGGGGGAATGGGTTCAGGGGATAAAATCTGAAATGTAAATATAATATCCAATAAAAAAAAGGGTGGAAAAAAAGAAAAGTTGTTAGAACCAACATCTTTAATAAAATGTCAGCTGTGTAAAAAAAAATATTTTGATACTAAATATTTTTTTGAGAATTGTATATTGCAGAGTACACAGCCTTGGTGTATCTAATCATCAGGCAAGCTGTGCAGACCTGCTCAAACCTCTGATGTCCTGGATTTCCATTTGGATGTAGTGAAGACACAGTGTCAGAGGATTATCAATTTACTCTTCCTCCCGCCCCTCTTCTAATATCTCAACACCCATAATCAGCTTGAAGAAGTTAATGAAGAGTCAGCTCCCCTATTCCCTAGGCTTGGGGACTAAGGTAGTTAATATTGGGCTGTCTTTCTAGAGAAAATTGGTTTTGTTGGAACAGGGAGGATTAGCTAGAATTTATTTCATAGCCATAACCTATTGGTAGAAATCTGTATAATTGTTATCAAGATGAAGTTATAATTTCTTAAATGGTACAAAATTTACATGGATTTCAAATTTTAGGTTTTCATTTGTATGAGCTTCTTATTGATATAAAAGTGAGATGAATATTTTTACTGTCATAGGCATTGTGCCTGTATAACACATCTAGGAATATAAGGCTTAGACCCCATCCTTCTTTAACATTTTTAACTTATTTGAGATGGTTAGCCTGTGAGGTAAAGTCCTATAGCAAATTCATGGCTTTGGGTTTATTGTTAGGGTGTTTTCTATATTTTATTTTGGGCTCCTGATAGCTTCCTGTCTTGGATTCTAAGAAGAAATTGAGCATCTTTAGAGTTATTCCAGTTGTGGTCAGACAGCCATTAGCGAAGAATTGCTTCTTTTCATCTACAAACAAATTACTCTCTAGAAAAGGACACACTTGCAGAATAGTTGACTCATTATATCTGCCTAGACAGAGTAATCAGCTCTTAGTAATTCTGCATCACTAGGTCTGTCAGATGATCCTGGACCAGAAGGCTGAAGATCAGATGCTCCTAAGTTTTGTAGTATAGGGACTGTCCAGGTGCTCACTGGTATCTATAAATTGGCTAAGTTTTAGAAGTTGTGCTTTGTGCTTCCCATAATTTCAATTAACTCAGTCATTCTGGATTTCTGATGGGGTTGAAAACTTATAGTCTCATAGCCAATCCTGGCTATTTACTTTGAGAGAAAATATTTGAGTGGCTGGTTTTCAGCTGACATTCATTCTAAAGCCAAGAAAAAAGCCAAGTTCAGAATTAAGTGTTTTAGTTAGGAGAGATGACAGAGGTTCTGGTTAGTCAACAAAATGATAGGCTGGGTATTAGGACTATCTTGTACCTCACTGGTACAAATTGGTATAATTATGCTCTAATTGTGTTTTGAGAGAAACGTTTTATTTTAACAGGAAGGGTGATATGCGGGAGGAGCTAAGGTGGGAGGAGTATGGAGAGGAAGAGAACGAGTAAGGAGAGGAGGAGAGGGAAAGGAGAAGCTAAGTGATGAGAGAGAGAAGGAGAGAGGGAGGACATGAAGGCAGATGTTTCTGTGTCTCCACCAGTCAAAGATAGTTGATATCTCTAGCTTGGGTATTGGGTTACACTTTTCTTTGAGCATTACCAAACTTATAAAGTCTTTGATTAACTTTTTTAAAAAAATGTATAAAAGCAAAAAAGGAAAAGGGGGCATGGGATAGGGGCTTTCTAGGGAGTGGATATGGTGAAAGGGGATGGCATCTGAAATGTAAATAAAATACCCCCAAAAAATAAAAAACAAAAATAAAATAAATTAGACTTTGCACCAAAAAATAAAAAAAATAAAAAATTAAAGTGGCATGTGTGGAAGGTGAATATGATCCAAACACACTGTGTGAAATTCTCAAAGAATTAATAAAATTGCTTTTATAAGGAAAAAAAAAAGATTGGTGAGACATACTGTTATTGAGACAAAGAATGATGCTGAACTGTGAGCTTGCTGAGTGCTCCCTGACTAGGGAGCTGTATTGGACACATGTTCCTGACCCACCTTTGCTTGCCTATATATCAGATTGGACAAGATCTCTTCTCTCAAGTTTTTGGACCTTGTGGGACAAAAAATCAAAAAGAGACATTATAATGACTCTTCTACTTCCTTTGATGTGACCAGTTATTTTAACTCAATCATGTACTGGTCTAGAAATCAATCCAATATTGGAAATAGCAGTCTACATTTGGAAGGCTGGATCTGGACATTTTCAGAGACATATTTGGAAGTTAGCTGTAGGTTCATTATAATGTTAAGATAGCAAGAGATAAAGTTGGGACAAGATCTGAATTTCAAACAAGGGTTAGTGCATGTTTTAAGGCTCTTTTATTTGTCAACCTAAAATTGACTTTGTCCCTTCTACAGTATTTATTGTAAGTTGCATTGACTGTATAATTTCCAATTGTGTTAGTGTGTTGAAACCTGGCATGTCTGTTACAGGTGTCTATCAACCAGCTTTTGTCTTACTGCCCTGAGTATTAGAAAATTTTCATTCTCTGAAAAAAGCTTGAAAGTGCTGGCAGAAGTGAGTTAGGATTTAAGCAGAAGCAACAGAGTAGCGGGCTTGTTAATTGTTGTTATAACAGATTTAATTTCATTAATTGCTAGCACTACTGCTTCTGCAATAGCACTGACAAAAGAAGTTAAGACAACTATTTTTGTTAACCTCCTAGCAAAAAAATGTTACTAATGTATTGAGTATACAAAAGGATTTGTATAGGTATCTGGAAAAACAGATGATTCTCTATAATCTATTCAAATTATCTGAAGGAGGTTCAGGATTCAAGAGTTAGGAGCCATCCCAAGTGTCATGACCAATATCATTGGAATAGTTTTACTTTTAAAATTTACAGTGATTGTCATTATAATTAGAAAAAAGTTTAAAGACACCTGTAGGCTATTTGGCATAATCCTAACACCTCTCTGGGTGTGTTAACTTTGCGTAATGAGATTATGAATTTAGAGAATGCTTCTCTGTTGAGCTTAGATGTTGCAGATAATGCCGATAAAATTATTCATGGCCTAAGGTCAGTATTTCCATTTTAGTCAAACCTCAGGAATGGCATATATAGCTTGATCAGGTTAGCCCTTCTTGTCCTGGGAATACTTTTATTCCTGCCCATCGTGTTAAAGCTCGTCTCTAACTACATCAACAGGCTGGCAGCCAAAGTACATGACTTGATACTCATAATGGAACCCCAGACAGAATTATTAATTTAACAGGCTGTCAAGCCAAAGACGGGCAAGATTCTGCACAGAGCCTTACCAACCTAAGACATAAATGCACGGCTTATGGTAATGTGTATTCCATGACAGGTAAGGAAGGCTTTCTTGTCAGAATTACCTAAGACAGCCTCAGTCTGGTTTATGCAATAAAAAGGGGGAGATGTGGAGAGCTTTTGAGGCTGCCTGGCAGGAATCTGATATAGGCCAAGGACAAAGAAATGGACTGCAGGCAGGAACCTGACATTGGGCTGGAACAAAGAAGTAATTTCAGGCAGAAATCTAAATCTTAGGCTAGAACAAAGAAGTAATTATAGGCAGAAATCTAAATCTTAAGCTAGAACAAATAAATAGGCTTCTGGCATGAAAATGTCTTCGGGCTAGAAAAGGGAAGTAGGCTCAGATATTTTGATCATCCTGATAAGCCCCTAGAAATAGTGATCACAGGAGCGATCACGGGACTTTGTTTATTGTTGTGCATGGTCTTTGCTTATCTGGGTTTATTGTCTTCCTTGTTTCTGGACTATTTGCATGTATTGTATTGCTAGTTCCTCAACCTAGAATTGAGCTTAATACTTGCATGTATTTTAAACAGTATAAAGGCAAAAAAAGGAGGAGGAGAGATGGGATAGGCAATTAATGGGTGGGGGGAATGGGGAAAGTAGATGGCATCTGAAATGTAAATAAATAAAATATCGAATAAAAAATATTTAAATGATTAAAAAAAATAGGACTGACCAGCTGATTGTGGTTGACTTTTCAAACATACTTAATAGCTACACAATGACCATAATGATCAGGTTATTCATCAGTGCTCTAGAATTTCTTGTGCCCTGATTACTGGGAACAAAGTTATGATTGGTGAAATCTATTGCCTGCATTGAGTCTTAACTCCTTGAGTTGCTTGTCATGTGACACTGGGAAGCTTCTAACAAATTTCTAAGCCTCAATTTTTTTACCTCTTACCTAGGCCATTTGTACTATCTATTTCAGAGTTTCAGAATTTAAGTGAAATAATATGTGAAGATTAAATAAACTATGAGAATTAAGTGGAATGCGGCCTTACATATTGTCATTAAGGAAAAAAACTGTTAAAGCATTTTACTAACCACTTGACCTAATCTACCAAAGCGTTTCACACTTCAAATGCTAGTTAATATTCTCACGTGGGATCTAGTCTCAATTTTGGGAACTGATCCTTGAAATATTTCCCAACTGTAGATTTTGGCTTCATTGCTCTTGGACATTTTGAATACATCTCTGCCAAGTATTCTTACCTAATTGATCCCAGTGGGAAAAGTTTTCCTACATATAGGTCAGTTCTCCATGTGAGACCCAACCCACAAAATCTGTTGTAGCTCGATTCTGTTTCCCAGAGGAACAGGAATAGGAGAGGGTGTGAGACCATAACCCCAACCCAGAAGGAACAGGTTTATTCTTAGCATCATCTCTTAGCCCTTGATTCTCGTGTTCATGGTCAGCTTTTCAGGCATTCCCAGGAAGGATGATAATAATGATCAGTGAGCAAGGGGTGGGTCAATGCAAGTGAAGTTCCAGTGTCACCGGAGACCCTGATCTGGTAGATGAGTTATATATATTTCTGGGAGAGGTTTTCATCTTCCCCAGCTTAATAGAACTACAGGTGCTTTTTGTATCCTGGACAGTCACTGGTTTTGAGCACAATCATGTGATGACAAGGCTTGCTGCTGTAGTCATCTGCAGCCACAAGAAGAATGTCCAGGAGGGCATTGGAGACATAGATCTGAATCCCTGCCAAGGCAGAAAGCTAAGTCAATGCAGCATTCTGCCTAGGTCCAGAGTTCTTGCCATGTGAGCCTGGGGCTGAAATCACTGTTAGTAGAGTAATTTTGCTGCTTATAACTATAAGCACTCAGTGAATCCACACTAGTCCTAAAGCTGCATGAAAATCAAAAGTTTGTTCTTCACCCCAGCAGTCCTCTCTTCCCTGTCTACTTAGACCTTCATCTTTATTGGCTGTCTGAGCATTCTGTTTTCTTTGGCTTCTTGTCCTCACATTCCCCAGTCATGACTGCCACCCGCCCTTCACTTGAATGCAGGCTGTCTTCCCAGCTCTGGTCTGCACACTCCAGGGAACAAGGCTGGGAACTTATGCTTCAGCACTGAATGCTGGCATATCCGAGCAGCATTCCCATCTCAGTGGCTGGGCCCTGGGCTGAGGAACACAGCAGTCAGAACTGCAGTGCTCACGACCTTCTCATCTGAGATGAGCAGGGAAATACCAAGCTTTGATGTTCCTTTTCGCTCAATATTTTGCTTGCACAGTATTGAAAAATCTGTTAAGATTTGGTCACCAAATTGAAATAAACTGACAGAATTGCGCTACGTCTTAAACCTCAGCCATATTAAGTATTTGGATTTATTTTCATTAATATCTCATTATACTTTAAAACATGTTTCACTTAATGATAGCATGTGATCAGCCCTGGTGACTATGCTTAAGATTTACAACAACCCAGACTTTAAGTCCAAATAATGGAACTAAGCCTGTAAAATCCAGAGACTAGGAATGCAAATGCTGTCAAATGTTCTTTGCTCTTTTTTCCGTTGGCTTTTTCCAAAAGCATGTGTGGCTTCCTGTGAGCCAGAGATGCACATGCGGGTCCTGGCAGTACAGTTCTGTGCCAGACTCACAGGAGGCTGCGATGGGGCCCAGCTTCCCCCAAGTGTTCTCACCTGGCTTCTCAGCCAACTGCTTTGCTTTCCAGTTTTATTAGGGGATCCAGTTGGCAGCAAAAACTGTACTTTTCCCTCTAATATTGAAATCATCTTTTCCACTATCACATTATTCCCTAGCATTTTATAAAACACACTTAAGCCTATTAAGTGGGTAAGAATAACTATCAGATGACAGAAGGCAAAGTCGGCTTCATGTATCATAAGTCTACAGAGAAGATGCTGCTCATTAAACAGAAGGTAGGTGTCCAGGATCCTGAAGTTAGGAACGTGCAGAAAGTTTTATCCAAAATGGTGGAAATCAGCACCAGGAACAGTACTGTAGTAGCTTCCTGGTGCACGCAAGGGCCTTGAGCATGGCCCAGCAGTTTTGTGATATTTGGAGCCATGGAGAGAAAGACTACATCATGGAAACAGTTCACTTGATTAAATATACTTAAGGAAGCCAGGGGTTGGTGTAATCTGATTGGCTCTTCTCTCTTAAAAGTTCTGGCCACTTTCTGTTGTCCAGCTGGACATTTCTCTATTCTTAAAGTCTTCCTGACCCTAGAAGGAACTAGAAATCATCTGTGCTTTTTCATGCTTGTGCAATCAAGCCTTACCATGCAATAGCTTACAATCAGTACCTCCTTGTTTTGGGTTCTCTGGTGCCCAGAACAAACTGTGGGCAGGTACTGCATAATATTTTCTGAATTTTCAATGCCATCTGCATTGCTTTAAAAACAGTAAATACACAGTAAAGGTTTGTTGAGTTGAATGGAAAGGCTTAAATAACATTATTTTGTAATTTTCTTGCCAATAAAATTTAGATAAATATTTACATAATTCACAAGACTGTTCACAGGATTTATGGGTATAATATTCAGGAAGAAGGAGCATGGAATATTGTCTGACTGGCAAATGTGCACTGAAACAGTATTTGAACACCATTTCCTTCCCAGGCCTCTTGCTCCTGATTATGTGGTGGCTGGAAGTCTGTCTTGGTGATGGGGGTGAATCACAGTAAGAAGATAGGTTGAAACCAGTTGTACTACTGGACCCAGAGGTTATAATATCAGAGGACTAATATTAGAAGTCACAAAAATATTGTCCTAGAAGATTTGTGGAAAAAAACAAAAGCTCTGGAACCCTGGGTACAAAGTATAAAAGAAAACGCATTCTGTTTATTTGTGTCTGCCTTAAAAATAGGCTGGTTTGTTTCTTCCTAAATTACTGCTGGGTTTTGAAAATGAGTTTACATTATTGTTCTTTTATTAGATTCTTTCATTTCTAAAAAGTAAATAGCCAAATTCTAACTCTACCTTATACTCAAGACACTGTCTGAGTAAGAAGTTTTGTTTTACACTTTGTCATCCAGTCAGAGTTAGACACTTTACACTTCATGTTGGTCATTTTGTAAACTGGGTTGTGGCTTACTTTAAGAGTTTTGCTTGCTAATGTATGCATTTGATCCGATGGAAAGCTGTTCTGTTTGACATCTTTTCTCAATAAATGTCTCATTATTACAGTGGATAAAGAACCAGCCAAATCTTTGCACTCCAGATGCTTTATAAAAATCTGGAACGTTGGACCTAAGGAAAAACTGGCCAACTCCAGCAAAGCTTTTCAAAACTCTCCTTTTAAAGCAAATTTTGTAGAAGGGGACATGAAGTTTTACTCTCTCCTTATTCCACACCTCATAGCACCATCTTCAGTGTTGGATCCTTTTAGGTGTTTTTTAATTTATGATAGAAATAGATTTATTTCTTGCTCCTTTTTTTCTTACATTTTATTTGCAATCTTTAAGCATTCAGATTTAAATGGTAAGTGGACCCCATATGTCCATCACTCAATTAAACAGTGATTTGTTTGTGACCAGTTTCCTATAAATTTTACCTATTTTTGTAACTCATTTTTCAACAGCTCATAATTTCATTCATAAATACTTCCATGCATATGTCTAAAAGTTAATAACTCTCTTTTGTCATTTTCAGGATAGTATGGTCCTCATTATGTCAAATATTTATAAACAGTGTTTACTTTTCCCTAATAGGGAAAAAAGAGGAGTAATTGATCAGTGGGCACAATGTAGTCAGAAAGAAGCAAGCAGTATCTGGGCATGCTGGTGAACACCTCTAATCCCAGTACTCAATTGGCAGAAGCAGGCAGATCTCTTTGAACTTGAGGCCAGCATGATCTACATAGTTATTTCTAGAAGACAAAAACAAAACAACCAAAACCATAAAAAACCAACAACAAGACCAAATACAAACAACAACAACAAAGAAAGTTTCATTTTGTCAAACACAGTATATTAACTCTGTATAACAATGATGTACAGTACACTTCTAGGTTCAAAAGAAAGGACAGTGATGAATTTTTGACTAGTTTGAACATTACCTACTACATATGCTCATTCAAATATCAGACAGTACATTTTACTAGAGGGATGTTTGCCTACTAAAAGGCTGTCATGCTTTGTCAGATGGCTCCACACCCATGCTCATGGGGAAAGCTGTAATTTGATCCAATGGGCTGTAACAAAAAAGAAGATGACAAGAGAGAGAGAGAGAGAGAGAGAGAGAGAGAGAGACAGAGACAGAGAGAGAGAGAGACAGAGACAGAGAGAAGATGACAAGAGAGAGAGAGAGAGAGAGAGAGAGAGAGAGAGAGAGAGAGAGAGAGAATACCAGGGGAGGGTCCAAGGGGAGAGGAAGAGATGAGCTAGGGGTGGATATGACTAAGATACCTTGTATACATTGTCAACGAGTAAATAAAAGTTCTCTTTCTATCCCCCCAACATATAATTTTATAAAAAGAGTTTAAATAGTGGTGCCCTGCATGTGTAGATGATACTCTCCCAAGAAGCGAATGGTTATGAAATAAAACAATACCAGGTGCCAGGTGTGGGGTACCTCCCTTTGATATGGTAGTTGAAGAGAAGAAACAGACATGCAGAGACTCACAAAACAATATAGGTTACCACCATTGTTCTTGGTCGCCAACCAGAACTTGATTATAAGACTGCTCTTTAAAACTTCTCACACTTTGGTCACAGGACACAGGGAGGAATCAAACCAGATCTGAGCTAGAAACCTGCTTGATGACAAGCTTTTGTAGTACCAGAATGTGCTATGCAACCTGCTGCTGGAGAAAAATTATTAGCAGTCCCTGAACCCTGAGAGCTACAGCAAAAACCTGCAATAAATAAGTTTTGAGATTTGACTTTTGGTATTTATCTTGCCTTTATTATGACGGGAATACCCCACGACTCTCTTATTGAACTTTAGGCTTGATCCACAGCAGGGAACTGGTAGTGTAAACCTAGACAAGAGTCTATGTCATGGGTTCTAGGGGAGAGATTATTATTACTGTTTTGCACATTTTTCCAATTGTCTTCTGAATATTTGAGTTTTTAGACTGGTGCTATTTTCAGCCTAGATCGGAGAAGCTTCTTATTCCATAGGCAGTGGTTAATGCAGGCATTCAGAACTGGTTGTATTACTCATAAATGATGGTAGAGCACTATATCCCAAATAAAAAATCTATAGTTCCTTCGCCAAGGTTCAGAGAATGTGTAGAAAAAGGAAGAGGAAAGAATGTCCAGGACAGAAGATGGGGAAGGGAGCTACAGAATGCAGTCTTCTAGACTCACATCACATGGCTATTGCATTCATTAGCTCCCTGCAACTGTAGTTACGCTTCACACTATTGGGCCTACCACTACTTCTTTGTGCAGGGGGGAGTACTTGCACTTAGTAGTTAATGGTTTTGAGTAGAAGGGGCTCTTTTCATTGGTAAAGCTATGATAAGTTCCTCATGCTCCAATCTATACTGTAATGCTCATTAATGTTTATACATGCTTAGAAAATTTACATTATATGAGAGAAAGCGGCATTATTCATTAAAATAAAGATGTGTGCAGAATCATATCTTTCTTATCATGTTACTACTAACTCATATTAAGTGGAAAGGTGAATATATTTTGTACCTGTTAGGTATTACAATTACCTGTAGCAGAGTGATACTGTGGTTATTTTTCCTTCTTCTGATACAATTTTCTCCACCTTTGAAGGTTGTTATCAGGTTGATCTATTTTCATTCAATGTACAAAATGTAACCATAATGTTAAAGTGGAATTGATGATAGATACACATTTTCTTGAATCCTAATCCTCATTCCTTACTCTTGTTAGTGTATCAGCATGTTATGTCCAGGTATAGTTATTTTCTAGAGGCACTAAAATATACAACACAAAAATGTCATGAAGTTAACTCTACCAATAAATAGGAGATGTTAAAACTCATATTTAAAAGCTTATTTTAACATGAAGGCAATAACTTGAGTCCTACAAGAGAATACAACCTTCTTTAGTAATATAGAACGATGAAGCCACAAGCAGAGGACACTGGTATTCCAAACACTGCAAGAACAGATAAATGTTTACATTTTCTACTAAGCTAACAAACAGTGACTATATATGGATTTTCAAAGATTGCTGGTTAAGAAGTATGAGTGTGACTCCATTTGAAGGGTAATGTTTCAAGATGACTTTCTATATTCTCTGAAAAATGTTTGTATTAAAAACACTTATTTTGAGAAATAATGAAATCTAAACAAAAATCTTAATTTTTATTTAGCAAAACTTTGGTGAATATGCTATGGTGCTAGGCACTGTTTTGTGGTCGCAGAGGCAGCACTGAACAAAACTGGCAAGCACTTCTGTTTTTGTGGCAACTTCATTCTGCTGGATACAGATCAAAACACAAACACTCCACATACTAAACTGGCAAGAATGCAAATTCTTGATTCAGAGGGCCAAGACTCTTACATCTGCATTTTTCTCTCCTCTCTGGATTGTCTTGTGCACATTCCCTTTAGACTTTCATGTACTAACTTCTATTCAGTGCATGAATCTGATGGGGGTAACGGTTCACACAACACTTAATGCAGTGATGAAGCAAAGTCTGTCTTGGACTGAGTGTCTGCTTGTGTCATTCCTTGAATTCCATAGTCCTGTAGATTTACCATCTGAAGAAAACACCATACTCCACACTGACATGAATGCTTGAAAAATTCCCAGCAATTCAATTCTTGGACACTTTTTGTCCTCAGCAGTCATACCCTGTTGGTGTGGTTGCTTGTGTCTGGCTGGTACTGCCGGACACCCTTCTTATTGTGGAAGTTGGGAATTTTTAACTCTTGTAAATGTCCCTGTAATGGTTCCATGAGCCTGCTCTTCCATCTCTCAACAACACTGAGTGTTGCCTTACCTCTCTCAAGTAGAATACAGAGATTTGTAGTTTCTGCAAGATCATCTGACTTGGAAAAACCATGCATTTATTCAGTTATAAACACAGTTTCATTTGTGATTCTTTAGTGATATATATTGTGTGTGATTTTCATTTACTTGTGTAAACGATAGCATTTACTGAAAATAATAAATGTCAGCACTCTAAAATATTCTTAGTTACCTAACATGCGTACTCCTACTCTGAAAAAAATCAGAGCTTCTTGAAGAAAAAAGATACTACAAACAAAACAACAATAACAACAACAACAAAAACCCAACAAAACACAAAGATCCTTACAACTTAAACTTTTCAATTATAATAATAACAACATAGGAGAAACTATTAGGACCACTTTTAGTGGGGTATGTGACACAGTGTCAAGGCTTTGGAGAAACGGTTCCTTTAAAATGGGCTAAAGGGGACAGGCGCTAAGAAACATCAGGGGGGATAGAAGAAAGTCTCCCCTTTAGAGTTTAAAGTCATTTGAAAATATCAGTGTTAGAAATAAAATTCTCGCCGGGAAGTAGTGGTGCATGCCTTTAATCCCAGCACTTGGGAGGCAGAGGCAGGCGGATTTCTGAGTTCAAGGCCAGCCTGGTCTACCGAGTGAGTTCCAGGACAGCAAACCAAAAAAAAAAAAAAAAAAAAAAAAAAAAAAAAAAAAAAAAAAAAAAAAGAAAGAAAGAAAGAAAGAAAGAAAGGAAGGAAGAAAGAAAGAAAGAAAATTCTCAGGAGCTTTTTATAACCCGTGGAGATTATTTCTCAGCAACATACATTAGAATTTGACTTCTGACTTCTGTATATTTTCCTTGTAGAACTAACTCTCTCTTAACACTGTTGATAACCACAGATCAAAATAAAATCATTGCTGACTAAGTTGCTGGGGATTTCTAGTGAGAGGACACTGGGTAGCATGCTATTTATAGCAGTAATACCCAATGACTTGTTCAAGAACACACAACTCTTCAGTAATGGGCCTCCTGACTGCAAACAAGTGGAATGATGAAGGTGAGTATTGTCTGTGGCACTCTATTGCACTCATTGTGATGATGGTTATTATAGTCTGTGGTAATGAAGTTTGGTTTCCATTTCTGTTAACATTATGATTTACTTTTTTGTTTTTTGTTTTTTGTAGCATGATTCCAGCCAGTCCTGAGGCTGAAGGCTGAGGTGGGTTTATTTTTTCCCAATTTTCTTTTAAACCAATTTAACTACATGCAAATATTTATGTCAGTTCTAGGTTGAGGAACCAGCAATATAATAGCTGCAAATAGTCAAGGAACAAATAAGGCAATAAACAAAGTCCTGTGATCACTTCTGTGATCACTCTCATGATCACAGTTTCTAAGGGCTCATCAGGATAACAAAAATATCTGAGCCTACTTCCCTGTCCTAGCCCACAGTCATATTCATGCCTGAAGCCTACTTCTTTGTTCTAGCCTAAGACTTAGATTTCTGACTGAAATTACTTCTCTGTTTTAGCCTAAAATTAGATTTCTGCCTGAACTTACTTCCTTGTCATGGCCCAATGTCAGATTCCTGCCTAACATTCATTTCCTTGTTTTTGGCCAATGTCAGATTTCTGCCAAGCATTCCCAAAAGCTCTTCCACATTTTCCCCTTTATTTTATTCAACAAGACTGAGCCTATCTTAGGTCATTCTGACAAGAACACCCTCCTTACTCGTCATGGATTATGCATTATCAAAAGCAATGCACTTCTGTCTTAGGTTAGTAAGGTGATGCAGAAGGTTGCCCATCCTTGGCTTGCCAGCCTGTTAAATTTGAGGGTCCATTTTTAGTTTCAAGCCATGTACTTTGGCTGTCAACATGTTGATGTTGTTAAAGACAAGCTTTAACATGATGGGCAGGAATAAAAGTATTCCTAGGCCAAAAAGGCTAGCATGATCAAGCTAAATATGCTATTCTTGAAGCTTGACCAAGATGGAAATACTGACATCAGGCCATGAAAAATTTTGTCAGCAGGATCTGCTGGATCAAAGTTAAGTGGAACAGCATTCTTTAAATTTATAATCTCAGTGTGCAAAGCTTGAACATCCAAAGAGGTGTTAGAATTTTGCCAAATACCCTGCAAGTGTCTTTGAACCTTTTCCCAATCATAGTGGCTGTCATTGTAAATTCTAGAAGTAACACAAATCCACTGGTATTTGGCATGGCACTTGAGATGGCCCCTTACATTTAAACCCTGAACCTCCTCCAAAAATTTGAATAATATCATAAAGAGCATCAATTCATTGTTCCAAAAGTCTATCTAAATCCTCTTGAATACTCAGAACATTAGTAACATTTTTTGCTAGATGATTAACAAACATAGCTGTCTTAACTTCTTGTGTCAAAACAATTGCGGAAGCAGTGGTGCTAACTATTAATGTAATCAAAGCTGTTATACCAACAATAATCAAGCCCACTACCCTCTTGCTTCTGCCTAAAGCCTGACTCATTTCTTCCAATACTTGCAAGTTTTTCAGAATACCAAGATCCTGTAATACTCACAGGCAATAAAGGAAGGCTGGTTGATAGACCACCATAACAGACATACCAGGTTTCAATACATTAACACAATTAGAAAGTATACAATCAATACAACTTAGATTGAATACTGTAGAAGAAACAAAAGTAATTTTAATATGACAATTAAAAGAGCCATAACACATACATTAACACTTGTTTGAAATACAGACCCTGTCTCAACTTTATCTCTTGCTGACATAACATCATAGAGAACTGCAACTAAATTCCAAATATGTCTCTGAAAATGTCCAGAACCAGCCTTCCAAATCAAGACTGTCATTTCCAATATTGGATTGATTTCTAGACCAGTCCATGAATGAGTCAGAATAACTGGTCACATAAAAGGGAGTAAAAGAGTCATTTTAACTTTCCTTTTTGAGTCTCTGTCCCACAAAGTCTAAAAGCTTGAAGCAAGACAGCTTGTCTAATATGGGATATAGGCAAGCAAAGATGGGTCAGGAAAATGTGTCCAATACAGCTTCCCAGCCACCACTGTCAGGGCATTCAGCAAGCACACAAATTAAGATCATTCTTTGTCCCAGCATCAGCATATCTTACCACTATGCTCCTGCAGCATCCTGTGGAAGAAACACAAACATTTCCTCTTTCCCATATTAAATAACTGATCTGGATCATGGGATATGCCTGTTAGTGGTTTCTTCCATTTCACCTAGGCATAAGTCTGCCTAGTTAGTTGTGGGATGTCATAGACACTTAGAGATACTTCCTTGTCATCCAAATTTTAAAATTTTAAAATAAAAGAACATGATTTAAATAAATTAGTGGTGTATGGGGATATAACTCCCCCTTTTTTATTTTATGAAGTTATTGTTTTAAAGTTTTACAACACCTGTTTCTTAATACCTTGTCCTTAATTTTAAAAAATCCCAGTAATACGGGTAATATTAAATTGTTGACAAAACATCTCAAATGCTTGGCTGTAATAGCCAGTTTCACTATTTGTTTAATCTGATTTGGAACAGCCAGCATAAAAAAACAATGTAGGCACTGACTAATTACATTTTTAGTTTCTTCTCCTGTTAAAGCAGTTGCAACTAAAAAACCTGAAAAAGTGTCAATAGTCACAGGTACAAATTTTAATTTTCCAAAATCAAAAATGAGTAATATCCATTTGCCATAATTGATTAGGTATATGTCCTTGAGGAGTAACACCATTATGTGGTACAGGAAGAATTTGAAGATATTCAGGACTAGTCTTTCCAATTTGACGTGCACATTCTCTAGAAATACAAAATTATTGTCTCAAGCTATTACTATTTTGATGATGTAAAGAATGAGATTGTTTAGCTAACAGTTCCTGTTAAGGCCTATAACCTTCCTGGTATACAAATCAGCTGTGGCATTGCCCTCACTAAGGGGTCTGGCAGTCCAGTATGAGCTCTTAAATGTCCTATAAAATAAGGAACTGTACACTCTCTTAAATTGAGTTGTATTTGCATAAGTAACTGCAAAATTTGAGAATTAGCAGTATCTAAAAGAAGGAACAATTTCAAGCAACTGTAAAGCATGAATTATATATTGGCTATCAGTATACAAATAAAAGCTTGGTTTTTTTTTTCAACATTTCAAAAACAGTAGCTACAGCATGTAGTTCAATTATTTGTGCTGAAGCAGGGCAAAACTCAAGAGACTGAACATGCAATCCAATCACATATGCTGCTTTCCCATTAGATGAGCTATCTGTAAATACAGAAAGTGCATTTTCTATGTGCTGCTTGCATAAATGTACAGGAAAGACAAAAGCATGCATAGAGGAAAACTGTAACAAGTTGTCTTTTGGGTAATGATTATCAATTTTGCCTGAAAAGCTTGCACATGCAATAGGCCAAATATCAGTATTCACCAATAACCAATTTAACTGCTGTTTTGAATAAGGAATAAATATTTTATCAGGTTGTTTCCCAAAATATTCTTGATTCTATTCTACAATTCTGTATTAACACAGCTACAGCTTCATAATAGGGTGTTAAAACTTTACTTAGAGATGGAAAAAGATGAATCCACATTAATGGTTCCTTTTGCCAAAGAATTTCTGTGGGCATATGAGTAGCAATAATGCAGACAGTCAACAATTGATCATAGACTATATAACGTATCTGTTGTTGACTAACAGCTTCCTCCACTTTCTGCAAAGCTATTTGTCCTTTAGTTAATTGTTGAGGGGAATTAGGATTTTCATTCCCCTTGATGGTATCAAACAGAGGTTCAAGTTCGCCTATGATAAGCTTAAGATGAAGTCTTAGCCAATTACTATCTCCTAACTACTTTTGAAAAATCATTATCTATTTTCCCCATCTGCAAGCCAGAAGACTTGATCCCATTACACTAGATCCCATTACAGGTGGATGTGAACCACCATGTGGTTGCTCAGATTTGAACTCAGGACCTCCAAAACAGCAGTCAGTGCTTTTTTGAGCCATCTCTCCAGCCCTATCTTTTCTTATTGGAATTTTCTGTGCTACAATCTGTTTAAGATATAACTGAGGTCCCAAATATTGAAAAAGATATTGCCTTTGAATCTTTTCTGGAGCAACAATCACTCCCTAAGATTTTAAAGCTCGTTGTATGAGAGCAAAGGCTTGTAGTAAAACTCCCTCGGAGGGATTAGCTAACAAAATATCTATATAATGAATAATATACACTGAAAGATTCAAACTCCTAACTTCTTGTCCTGAAGCAGAAACAAAATTTCTTACATAATGTAAGGCAAAAAAAAAAAAAAAGCCATTTCTTGAGGCAAAACTTTTCAGTGATATCACTTTATGGATTTTCCAAAATTACAAGCAAACTCACTAAATGCAAACCTCTCACAGTCACCAGAATGTAAAGAAACAGTATAAAAACAATCCTCCAAATCTATAATAATTCTATTTGAATTTCTTGGAATGGCAGCTAGAATAGGCAAGCCATGCTGCTATGCCCTCACAAGTTCCATAGCCTCATTAACACTTCCAGCAAACTCTGCAACAATTTCCACCTGCTTGATTTTTTCTTAATTACAAATATGTGTAAGTTAAAATCCTGAATCTGTGATCTAACTGCAAATTGCAGCCAATGGAACACTGTTACTTCAACCACATTCTTTGAGTTTTCCTTGTAACACCAAAGCACAACCATAACTTTGGAAAGCAAAACTCAACCTCCAAGGAACAATTCAGTTTCTCTAAAAACACCAACTGAATTATCCTTGTGCTACAAAGTTTGGCTGCCAATTCCTGCACATGAATGCAAGACAGTACAGCCTCCAATACCTCAAAGAGACACTGCCCTAAATCTTTTATAAGTCTTTTTAATACATAAAACATTATCTAGTTTAGATGTGTCTTTAGAAACCTGTTTCCCCAATCTGGAGTAGCCATTCTAAAATCTCCAGCCTGAGAACACAAAGGGAGAAACTCATGGCTCCACCTGTATAGGTAGTTGAGGGTGGTCTAGCCAGGCATCAGTGGAAGTGGACAGCTTTGGTGCCTGAAAGTTTGGATTCCCTAGTGTTGGGGAAATTCAAGAGCAGGGAGGCAGGAATAGGAGGATGGTGGGAGCACACCCTCATAGTAATTGGAGGAAGGTGGATGGGGTAAGGGAATAGGCATCAGTGGAAGTGGATGGCCTTGGTGCCTGAAAGTTTGGATTCTCTAGATTTGGGGAATTAGAGAGCAGGGAGGCGTGCATGGGAGGGTGGTGGGAGCATACCCTCATAGAAACTCCCAGAATTATATGGCTTACACATGACAGAGGCAGGCCATCAGAAGACTACATTTCAGAATACAAACAAAAAATTATCTTGATAATAAAACTTGTTTTGAGTATTGTATATTGCAGAATACACATCCTTGGTGTATCTACTCATCAAGCAAGCTGAGCAAACCTGCTCAAACCTCTGATGTCCTGGAATTCCAGCTGGATGCAGTGAAGACACATTGTTAGAGGATTATCAATTTACTCTTTCCCCTGCCCCTCTTCTAATATCTCAACACCCATAATCAGCTTGAAGAAGCTAATGAAGAGTCAGTGCCCTTATTCCCTGGGCTTGGGGACTGAGGTGGTTAACATTGGGCTGTCTTTCTGGGGAAAAGTAGTGGTATTGTTGGAACAGGGAGGATTATCTAGGATTTATTTTTATAGCCATAACCTATTGGTAGAAATCTGTATATTTGTTATTAAGATGAAGTCATAATTTCTTAAATGGCACAAAATTTACTTTGATTTCAAATTTAAGGTTTTCATTGGTACAAACTTCTTATTGATATAAAAGTGAGATGAATATTGTTACTCTCATAGGCATTGTGCCTATATAACACATTTAGGAATACAAGGCTTAGACCCAGTCCTTCTTTAACTTTTTTAACTGATTTGAGATGGTTACCCTGTGAGTTAAGGGCCTATAGCAAATTCATGGCTCTGAGTTTATTGTTAGGGTGTTTTCTATATTTTATTAAGAAAAAGCTGAGAGGAGTTAACAGACAACAGTCCAGATTGCCTTACATGGATAGTTGGTTTTCAAAACGTCAGAAGTCCACAGAATTGATGTTACAAACATTTCTGTATTGATGTTCATTTTGATTAGAGACCTGTCTCCTCCTGACAGCTTCCTGTCTTGGATTCTAAGAAGAAATTGAGCATCTTTGGAGTAACTCCAATTGTGGTGAGACAGCCACTAGGCAAGAATTGCCTCTTCTCATCTACAGACAAATTACTGTCCAGAAAAGGACACACTTGCAGAATAGTCGACTGATTATATCTGCCAAGACAGAGTAATCAGTCCTTAACAATTCTGTATCACTAGGTCTGTCAGATGATCCTGGACCAGAAGGCTGAAGATCAGATGCTCTAACGTTTTGTAGTATAGAGACTGTCCAGGTGTTCAGTGGTCTCTATAAATTGGCTAAGTTTTAGAAGCTACAATTTGTGCTTCCCATAATTTCATGTAACTCAGTCATTCTTGATTTCTGACGAGGTTGAAGACTTATAGTCTCATAGCCAATCCTGGCTATTTACTTTGAGAGAAAAGATTTGAGTGACTGGTTTTCAGCTGACATTCATTCTAAAGCCAAGAAAACAAGCCAGGTTCAGAACTAAGTCTTTTATTTAGGAGGGATGACAGAGGTTCTGGTTAGTCAACAAAATAATGGACTAGGTATTAGGTCTATCTTGTATCTCACTGGTACAAATTGGTATAGTTTTGCTCTAATTGTGTTTTGAGAGAAAAGTTTTATTTTAACAGGAAGGGTGATATTTAGGAGGAGCTAAGGTGGAAGGAGTAAGGAGAGGGAGAGGAGGAGAAAGGAGAGAAGGAGCTAGATGACAAGAGGGGGAGAAACATGGAGGCAGATGTTCACATGTCTCCGCAAGTCAAAATAGTTGATATATCTGGGTTGGGTATTGGGTTACACTTCAGATTGTATGGGTATCTTGTAATTGAGCATTACCAAACTTATAAAGCCTTTGATTAACATTAAAAAAATTATATAAAAGCAAAAAAGAGAAGTGGGGATGGGATGGGGGTTTTCTAGGGAGGGAAAATGGGGAAAGGGGATGGAATCTAAAATGTAGATAAAATATCCAATAAAAAAATTAAAAAAAAATAAGAAAAAAAGAAACCTGTTTCACTGGGTTGGTTCATGCCACAAGTTGCTGTTTAGAATGACTCCAACCCTGAGTTACCAGTTTTAAATCAACTTTCTGTTTCCAATGTTACAAATTTTTAATTGTACTCAATAATCTATAACCAAGACATGTAGAACATATTTATATTTTTAAAAACCAGTCAGAAACAAAAATGAAGTGGCTGCATACATTTACTTATTTAAACAGGACAAAATTCGTACTTTTTCTAGCTGTAATTACAAGAGAAGCACCTTGTCACCTGCTGAACCCAATAATCATAGTCACAGATTTTTCTAGGAGATACAACCATCAGCTCCTCACCACTGAAGCCAAAAAACCCTGCTGGCCTCTTTAAGAGCAGATTTTACAGACAATGAGACAATGACAGTGTTTCTCAAGCTGTGCTAGACTCCTAACCACAGGTGCAGGGCTCCAAAGGCCAATTCAAACTGCTTTTTCTTTTTTTACTTTTTCTTTTTTTTTTTTTCTTTTTGAAATTAGTTAAAAACTGAATCAAGGGCTGAACAACCAGAAGATAAAATTTTAACCATTTTTCTTTTAAACATGAAACATGGAACAACATTCAAGCAATGAAACAAAAATATACTGACATATACTGACAGACATGGACAGATTGGTGCACCAAGGACAGACAATAGACAGAGAGGGAAGAGGACCAGATTCCCCATGAAAGGGACCCAGATATCCTACATGAGGGATCCCGAGCTAAGCATTCCTCTATTAGGAGCCAGAGAGGAGGCAGGACCCTCCGCCTGTTCCTAGGAGAGCTCTGAGACAGCTTAAGTTCATTTTCCTTCTCTTTCTCCGAAGCATCCCCAGATAGTAGGGAAGGACTGCTTTTCTCAAACCCATGTCTAGGGTGTAAACCATCTCTAGTCAGGGTCCAAAGAGTAAAAGCATCTACGAGAATTACCTTCGCTTCTCTAGATTTTAGCATAACTCTAAACACATGCACAAAACACATCTTGCCATCACCTTGTCCTTCTACAAGGTCTACTTACCGCTGTCCCAAATCTTCTTCGCTTTCCTTTGCACGTGCTTCCAAATCCCATGGTGTCCTTCACTGTATCCCAATTTCTGGAGCCCCAATGTTGAGGCACCATCTGACCGAGCCGAGCTCAGTCAGATGTTGAGGCACCATCTGACCTACCGAGGCGAGCTCAGTCAGTCAACAGGTTCTCCATCACAGGAGTGAGGATTAAAAAGAAAAAATGACTATTAGACAACATTGTAGCATGACCCCAGCCAGCTCTGAGACTGAAGGCTGAGAACTATAATTTACTTTTTAAAAATAAATTTAAGATGACAAAACAACAATCCTAATAAACAAAGGGAAACTAGAGATTAATTAGGAAAGAAAGAGATAAACCTGCCAGGACGGACCACAGCACCTGTGCAAATTCTGTAGAAGAAACATACAAGGCTCCCTTGCAGAAATATTAATGGGTCCTAGACACTGCAATGGAAAACCCTGAGAAGCAGCAGGGGTGATCTTGCCAGGCTTTGAAGTTGTGTTAACAAAGTCATTATATTCAGAGCAACATGTTTTTATTTATGTAAAGGTAGTTTACACGGTTTTTTTTTGTTTGTTTATTTTTTTGTTTTGTTTGTTTTTTTTTGTTTTGTTTTGTTTTGGGGTTTGGATTTTCGAGACAGTGTTTCTCTGTGTAGTCCTGGCTGTCCTGGAACTCACTCGTTAGACCAGGCTAGCCTCGAACTCAGAAATCTGCCTGCCTCTGCGTCCCAAGTGCTGGGATTAAAGGCATGCGCCACCACTGCCCGGCAGTTTACACTATCTTGCATTTGGTTGCCATATTCAATTCAGACACAAGCAGAGTGTATAGAGTTTCATCCTCTCCATCTGTTCTGATGTTTGGGCATCAGTTTTTGCAGCACTCAAGCAGATTTGATGCTGATTCACAGCTGAAAGGACCAAGCAATTTCGGTGATTCTCCATAATCTGTGCTGTTCCATTTCTGCCTTAATTCTGCTCCTCAGCACTTTCTTTGATCTCTGAGAATAATATTTTCTGCAATTTTCCTTAAGAAGAAATTTGGTTGCAACGAAATAATTTCTTCTGACTTAAAAACCTTACATCCTGAACAGAAGCTCATTAAAGCACAGCATGTTTACAGAGAGGTGAAATAACAAGCAGTTCTGAGGGGAGGTGAAACATTCCATCTTTGAAGAAAGCCACTTCCAGGAAGTCCATGAAACTGACCAAATTCACTACGTCCCTCCTTTGCTAACATAGATAAGGAGTAAAACTGCTGAGACACTGTTAGACAAGTTAGACTGCCTAAAAGACTCTCAGACCTAGAAGCCAAATGAATTGCCTAGAAAAAACAAAGACCTACTAAATTTCCTAGAAATAGCTCAAACCAACTTGGAAAGAACACTGTCCTGTTGAACTGCCTGAACATTTTCTGTGTTCCTCGGGTTTCCAGCATTCATGAACTCTCAACCATGCTTGGCCAGGCTTTGGTGATGTGGCTCTGAAGTTTGGCTCTCTATTCAACTGTAGCTTAAGAGGGCAACAGACCATTCTAAAGTGTAGATACAAGCACATTTATGAATAGCAGAGTTTAATACCGATTGATGTTGTGTGACACTATTTCAGAGAAATAAGTGAACGATATGACATGATTCTAGGAATGCGTTTGTAAAATTCTTACAAGATTAAATAGGCTGACTGCTGAGTTCTGCTTTGGTAGGAAATGCTTACTTGGAAAGCTGAGGCACCTGCTGGACAACTATTAAAAAATAAAGTGTTGTCAACTGAGATCTAGGAAATGGTCACACACAAACTTCACTATTGTCTTCTTGGGGGAATGGCTGCAACAACTCAAAGGCATGCCACAAGGCCTGCTACTAGACCTGCCTCTTTTAAGTCCCATAGCCTCAATACCTCCATGCTGAGGACCAAACCTCCAACACATGATCTCTTGAGACAAACCATATCAACACTATAGCACTAAGATAAAAGATTAAACTCAATTATAAGAGGAAAATACTACTTGAAGTGTCTCCCAGGTACTTAATTTCACAGGAATTATCAAATCCATATCTTCTTGTGATTGAAATGCAAGTGTTTCTGAGAGCAAATGCTCCCTTTACAAATGTTGAAAAATCTGTAATTAAATGAGATGATATACACTCTCTTCACAAATGTCCTTGAATCTGGAATTAAATGGAATGCCATGTGAAGACAGACAGCAGTAAGGTTTGTAGATTAGCAGTTTTGTGGGACTCAAAGAGATAGTAGGAGATAAAGGGAGTTATATAATTTTTGTTTCTAAATTAAGAAGACTTGGCTTGAAATGGTGACAGACTTGTCTCGGAAAGCTATTTGCAACATTCTCATACACTAGGGCCACTGTTGAGAGGTGCCTCCCCTAACCTAGTAGCTCTCAGTAGCAAGTGCCTCAGGAGATGTAGTCAAGTTTGCTTTCAATTGTCTTCATTTCTGATTAATGTCTTTTAAGGCCCTAGACTGTAGAATCTTCATTCATGCTGAACTTAACATAAAAGAGTACCAATAAATATATTTAAGTTAGTCGAATATGTACCTATTAAATATGCATTATTAAATTAGCTATATATAATTCTATTTCACTTTCCACATAAGTTTTAGGAAAATTCATGCTATTATATTATATATATTATATATGGGGTCTTTGTAAGACCCCACCCAATAAATACAGGAAAGGATTAAGATGCTAGCTGAAAAGGTTTCGGTAGTATATGACTACTGGTGGAAGGCAAGTCCATTTTCTTCTGAGATATGGCCATTGGCAGATTTCCCATGTTGCTATGCATGGCCCTACACACCTGCACACAATCTTGCAGCACTAATTTGGCTCAGTAAATTAAAAACAAACAAGGAAAAGAGTCCATGAAGTTAGCTATAAGACATAAATGGATGGTTCTGGAAGGAGTTGAAAGGGAGCACAGTCATGGATTTGATCAAAGCACATTGTAGACATGTATGAAATTCTCAAAGAATAAATAAAATGATATATAAAAGAGATGCAAGGTTAGCTGATAATTCCTTAGGGGATTATCATTGGGCATCCATAACACCAAACAGTCCTTTATATCCATGGTGTAGGTGCTCTGATCAGTCAAGATCTTTGATGTGTGAAGTAAGTTGCAAGCAGGTAGGAGCATGCATGAGAACTCTAGAATGTGACAAAGAGGATCCAGATGGGGAATTCTATGCATGGAAAATGTCAGCTGTTTCTTGCTGAGGACCAAAGGGGGCGGGGCTGCCGGTTCCTGTGCTGTAAACCTGTTCTTATTCATTGACTAGATGTAGACTCGGCAAGACATGTAATGGCCTTAGGTGGAGTGTTCACTGCTGTACTTGGCAGTGTCGACCCAGGAGAGCAGGGCCTAAAAATGAGGCTTAAAGTCTTACGCAATAGTCATCTTTATTCAGAGCATCAGGCAATTTATACTCTGAGGGTTAAGAAGAATCAGATGAGTATGGTATCCAATCCCAAGGACAAGCCACAGATGGCAAAAACATGTTTTTCCATAGAGGCATATGGATAACAATAGCTGAAGTAAACTCAATCCTATCTGCTACACCTGGAAGAAGCACAAACCACTTTTGAAGAACAATTCTGTGTTTTGAAGACACTGACCTCACAAAATTCTTGTCTTGTTTTCTTTTAGTTTTCTCAAAGGCACTCAGAATTCCCCTCAATTCACTCCATTCTTGATCAGTGTTTTGACAGTGGAATACATTAATACTCTACTCAGCAAATCCTGTGTCACTTTTCTCGAGCCATAAGGTAAAGAATCCCTAGGTTTATTGATATTTATAGAAGATGGAAAAAGTTGCCATTTAGGGCTCAGAATGTGTGTAATTCTTAAAATATTTTACTTTAAATATCGCGCCTCCAACGTGTTCTTTCTTTCACTGTGAAGTCTTGGTAACCATTACACATTACTATAGGTCTGCTTTAGTAGCTTGGTCATTCCATAGTCCTGAGGCAACTGTGAGACTCACCTTCTCCTGCCCCGACTCCTTAACAAACTGATGACTGTAAAAAAAAAAAAAAAGAAGAAGAAAAAGAGGGAGAAGGAGGAGGAGAAGGAGAACAAGAAAAACAACAAAAACAAAAAAAATAAGAAATAAAAGGAGGAGAAATGAAACAAAAGAGTCCGTCCCATTGTGATAACTTTAAATTATTTGAATTACAATTAAAGGATGAGATTAAATTAATGTGAGAAAGTTGGCAAAATTAATACAATGCCTGAAGATCAGAGTACAAAAAAATAGTCTCCTTACTTAGATTTCAAGTTAGATACATTTGATCTCCTGCGGAAGCAGAATGATTCAATAAACATTTTGTCCTTTCAGTAATTTGGACTTCGAGGAGTTAATACACTTGTGCTTCCTAGATTTTTAAACCTATAAATTAAATAAGAAAGGAGAAGCCATCTGCCCACCTTATCAGTTGTTCAGTTTTTATAATTTTGTCACATTGCTAAACTCCTTTAGTTCTTGTCATTTATGCTTATATTCCTAAATCATATAGTTTATGTTTGCCAATTTCTATTTATTTTGTGATACAAAAGGTTAAATTTTACCTTATAGCACAAATGCCCTTTCTCATCTATTTTTAAAACAGGCTATATTTTTGATTACATTAGTATCCAATATACCTAATTGTGATTATGTAGATGACAGTTCTTCAAATATTCAATCATCTGTTACAGCTTTAGGATTTAAACATCTATTAATAGTCTTTGTAATATCTTTGTAATATGGTATATTCCTATTTATAATATATCATCTTGCTTTGTCACCAGCTGAAATACTCTATCAGCAACATTCCTTGTGTTCATGATCAGTTTCCTTTTGGTGAGGTCATATAACCTTTTCTTTTCCATAATTTATCAAAATAATCTTAATTTTTCTTAGTAATAGCAAAAGGTAGTTCATGCTTTCTTAATCAGATAATAAGCCTCCTACAATGTTATTGGCTTTTGTTACAAACAATGTCCTATCAAGTCTGTTATTGTTACATACAATACTTTCTACAGAGTTTATAAAAAATCAATTGAATATGAAGTTTTAATAAAATATTGGGATGAGCATGTTAAATTAAAAGTGAAACATAATTAAAAGTGAGTTATAGGTAAATATAAATTCCACAAACTTTTAGAAAATGCAGTGTGGTTCTTGTGGCTTAGAAAATAAATATAGACTTCAATAAGCATCTATATTTTGCTCCATTTTCCAGTACACTAATCTACTCAGTCTACTTTTAATTAAAAGTGTATCCTGTAATCTTAACCTAATCCTTTATAATGAGACATGAAAGGATAGAGAAGAAAGTGATTCCTGTTGACAGACAACAGAGAACAATGTCTGTACTTTTGAGGCAGGATGGAATGATAGGAGAAACTGTGGAGACAGGGAAAGGAAAGGGAGCCCCTTGCACCAGTGTCTGGGTGAAGCCCCCTCTCCATCTGGGGATCAAGAATTTCAGCATGATTAGCCTCAGTTGATGTAAAGATTGTCTGTGTGGAGATAATGCTCCTTTTACTTAAACATATTTTTAAATAAGAATCTGAAAGACCAATGAACCATGCTAAGTCCTAAGCCTGTGTGACTTTTAAGTATAGTCTTACCCTTGCCCAGACACTTTCTGGGAAGCTCATAAGCATGGGTATTATTTGTTTATAGTGGAAGTGTTTGAAGTGTTCTGGACACGTGTGATATAGGGTTCTATCTTATCTCCTTCCTGGTGTATCTCAGAAACCACTGCATAATCTCATTTAAATTCCTTCATAACCCTTTAAAGATATTAAGTTCAAAACAAATTAGGATTGTTTGGAGGTTGTGAAAACAATGACATGACTTTAGAGAAGACCCATGTACCCTGAATATGTTTTATCATTTCTCTTGAGTGCTTGTATTTCTATAACCCTCTCCCTCTTAAATATGTTAAAACACCCCTTTAACAAATTTCAGTGCATTTTGCCTCATAGTGGCTTGTTGTGTATTTGGGAAAGTCCTCTTTTTTTGTGGTGATATCAAGGATCCAGTTTTTATGCCACACAACTAAACAGCCAGGTATGAAGTGATCATTGGCATAATAAGTGGTATAAAAGTTATGAAGACTATCCAACTGATTTCTGATGGAATTTAAGACCCATTGCAAAGGAAAAAGTTAATGCCTAATATTGCTAATCTGGTCAAGGTAGGTCATATGCCACAGCTACTACTGTTGTTTGCTAAATTAACACCAAACTGTTTACTAAATATTTTTGCTTATGTCTGTAGTTCATGCCAGTCTGAGCCAAAGCCAAAGATGCCTCCTTCTTCAGTGCAGGGTGACTACTGTAGAGACTCATAACTTGCCAGCGTGCTGAGAAGAAGTGACTGTTGAGTGCTCAGCCATAATTGGAACATCTATATGACTGCCTATAAAACAAAAGAAGCTGAAGAAGGGGTGACAGAAAAAACACGGGGCTAGAGGATGGGGAAGAATGTTCTGGCATGCTGTCTTCTGGGCATGGCATGGCCATTCTACTCATGAACTATGATGACCTACACAATATAAGGCTTTCAAACTCCTGCCAGGCAAGGGGAAGTGGATCATGAAGCCATACCCTTCACGAGTTTAACTTTACTACCTGAAGTTAGTCTCTAGGAGAGGAGGAGACTTCATCGATGCTGTAAATGATGACATACATGCTTGAGAAATAACCAGCCATCCATGCTCGTGCAAGTAAACTAATTGAACTCTCTCTCTCTCTCTCTCTCTCTCTCTCTCTCTCTCTCTCTCTCTCTCTTTCTTTCTCTCTCTCTCTCTCCCTGTTCTGTCTCTGTCTCTCTCTCTCCCTCTCCCCCTCTCTATTCCCTCTCTCACTTATGCTCTCACCCCCCCATGAAGACCTGAAAGTAGAGGAAAAGAGGAAACTATTTTAGAAGAAGCAGTTCATCAGGAGGAAAACAAAAGAGAGTAGTGAGTGTAAATATGTTAAAAATATATTAGATACATGTATGAAGTAACCCCCCCCAAAATTGTGCATTTAAATAAAAGATTATCAGACTTTACCTGAATGGCAGTCTGTAAAAAAAATTTCCCAGTCTGTTTAAGGTAGCAGTGTGGTCTGAGTCTCTCCTTCAGCCTACTAATTAGTTTCAGATGTCTGGATTGACTCCTGTAGATCTCTGATATTTGGTTTTAGGCTTAAATATGGAAGTGGCAATTATTGATAGGGAAGGACAGGATATTAATAGGATTAATTGGATTCAGCCTATGGCATTAGTCCTGTTTCTGTCCCAGAAATAGCTGAGGACTCAGTTAGAGGCTGAATAGTTGGAATAATAAAATATTGGTCATTTAAAAACCAGGGTACTTAATGATCCACATGTCAACAGACTTGGATTCCAAATCCATAACACTTGTTCTTAGTCATAAAACAGACCTATGCTGACCCAAACCATCTTTCTGGGTCATAGTCTAGAAACGAGTAAACTGAAGCATGACCTGTCTTTGCTTATCTTTCACTGACAACAGCTACTGGAATGTATCTGTGATTATGTTATATAGAAGAAAGGCATATCATATAAAATTGTATTAGAAAATATTCAAGTTATCACAAGTCTCATACATAGTATAGTGTCTAGGTTGTCTTACTGTAAAACTTCAAATAAATTCCATAATCCTAAAAGTCTGTGGTTTTCTCATAGAAGAGTTTTAAGAATTAAATAAGATGTGCAGTTTTATGAGGTCCAGTTTCTATACATAATGTTAATTCTACTAGGTTTATCAATTTCTGATATGTCTGAGTGAAATACCATTCAGTTGTCAACACCAGGACAGGAAGAATTGAATTGACCAATGAGAAGCAAGGTCCTTTTGGCTTCCAAACTCATTTGTTTCTATCTCAACAGCCTTTCTATAAGGGCCTCAGGTATTTACGAAGTGAGTCACCAAGGTTTGGTGCCATTCTTTTATTGGGGTAGAATTGTTCTGAGAGCAACTATCAGCCAAGGGCAGGTTTTCTTTCTTTCTTTTTTAATTGGATAATTTATTTATTTATATTTCAAATGTTATCTTCTTTCCAGGTTTCCCCCCCTCCAGAGTCCCCCATCCCATCTCCCCTCCTGATTCTATGAGGGTGTTCCCCAACCCACCCACTCTGGCCTCCCCATCATCAAATTCCCATACAGTGGAGTACCGAACTTTTATAGTACCAAGGGCCTATCCTCCCACTGATGCACAATAAAGCCATCCTCTGCTACATAAGCAGCTGGAGCCTTGGGTCCTTCCATGTGTACTCTTTTGTTGGTGGTTTACTCCCTAGAGCTCTGGAGGATGGGGGGATTGGTTAGTTGATATTATTGTTCTTCCTATGGGGTTGCGAACACCTTCAACTCCTTCATTTCTTACTGTAAATCATTCATTGGGGACCCATTGGGGACCCCATACTCAGTCAAATGGTTGGCTGCTAGCATCTGCCTCTGTATTTGTCAGGTTCTGGCAGAGCCTTTTAGGAGACAGATATATCAGGTTCCTGTCAGCATGCACTTCTTGGCATCCACAATAGTGTCTGGGTTTGGTGACTGTATATAGGATAGATCCCCAGGTGAGGCAGTCTTTGGATGGCCTTTCCTTCAGTCTCTGTTTCACATTTTGCCTCCATATTGGCTCCCATGAGTATTTTGTTCCCCTTTATAAGAAAAACAGAAGCACCCACACTTTAGTCTTCCTTCTTCTTGAGCTTTATGTGCTCTGTGAATTGTATTTTGGGAATTCCGAGCATTTGGGGCTAATATCCACTTATCAGTGAGTGTAAACCATGTGTGTTCTTTTGTGATTGGGTTACTTCACTCGGGATGATATTTTCTAGTTCCATCCATTAAACTAAGAGCCTCAAACACATGGGCACAGGAGAAAATTTCCTGAATAGAACACCAATGGCTTATGCTCTTAGATCAAGAATCAAGAAATGGGTCCTCATAAAATTATAAAGCTTCTGTAAGTCAAAGGACACTGTCAATAGGACAAAATTGCAACCAACAGATTGGGAAAAGATCTTTACCAATCCTACATTCAATAGAGGGTTAGTATCCAATATATACAATAACTCAAGAATTTAGACTCCAGAGAATCAAATAATCCTATTTAAAAATGGGGTACAGAGCTAAGCAAATTTTCAACTGAGGAAACTTAAATAGCTGAGAAGCACCTAAAGAAGTGTTCAACACCCTTAGTCATCAGGGAAATACAAATCAAAACAACTCTGAGATTTCACCTCATACCAGTCAGAATGGCTAAGATCAAAAACTCAGGTAACTGCAAATGCTGGCCAGGATATGGAGAAAGAGGAACACTCTTCCTTTGTTGGTAGGATTGCAAGCTGGTAGAACTACTCTGGAAATCAGTCTGGTGGTTCCTCAGAAAATTGGACATAGTATTACCTGAGGGTCCATCTATGCCACTCCTGGGCATATACCCAGAAGATGCTCCAACATATAAGAAGGATACATGCTCCACTATGTTCGTAGTAGCCTTATTTATAATAGCCAGAAGCTGGAAAGAACTCAGATGTCCTTCAACAGAGGAATAAATACAGAAAACGTGGTACGGTTACACAATGGAGTACTACTCAAATTTTAAAAAAGCAATGAATTCATGAAGGACAGGTTTTCTTGTTTATATCATTCTTTTCCTAAAATTTCTCCTATCCTATAACCCTATGTGACAACTGTGGGTAGATGCCTTACTTTTCCTGTTACTGCAATAAAATAATGTGAGTCAAAAAATTAACGGAGAATGTGTTAAGTTTGAGTCACAATTTAAGGTTACATGCATGGTGGTGAAGTTAACTAGCAAGAACTTGAGAGCGCTCATCAAACTGTACCTACAGTTTGGGTGAAGAAGGAAAGGAGGCTGAAAAGATACTGCTGCTCAGTTCTCCTATAATTACATAGTTCAAGATCCCAGCCATGGGATAATACCATCCCTAGTGGGCAGTTCTTTTATTTTTTCTTTTTTTATTCGATATTTTAATTATTTACATCTCAGATGCTATGCCCCTTCCTCATTTCCCCTACCCACTAATCCCCTATCCCATCCCTCCTCCTCCTTTTTTACCTTTATACTGTTTAAATTACATGCAAGTATTAAGCTCAATTCTAGGTTGAGGAATCAGCAATATAATAGATGCAAATAATCCAGGAACAAGGAAGACAATAAACTCAAATAATCAAAAAACAAGCACAATAATAAACAGAGTCCTCTGATCACTCCTGTGATCAGTATTTTTAAGGGCTTATCAGGATGAACAAAATATATGGGCATACTTCCCTGTCCTAGCCCAAAGTCATTTTCATGCCTGAAGCCTATTTCTTTGTTTTAGCTTAAGATTTAGATTTCTGCCTATAATTACTTCTTTGTTCTAGTCTAAGATTTAGATTTCTGCCTGAAATTTCTTTTTTGTTCTAGCCTAGAATTTAGATTTCTACCTGAAATTACTTCTTTGTTCCAGCCCAATGTCAGGTTCCTGCCTGCAGTCCATTTCTTTGTCCTTGGTCAATGACAGAGTCCTGCCAGGCAGCCCCAAAAGCTCTCCACATTTTTATTTATTTTTTATTTTATTGCATAACCCAGACTGAGGCTGTCTTAGGTTGTTCTGACAAGAAAGCCTTCCTTACTTGTCATGGAATATACATTATCATAAGCCATGCACTTACGTTTTAGGTTGGTAAGGCTCTGTGCAGAATCTTACCCATCCTTGGCTTGCCAACCTGTTAAATTAATAATTCTGCCTGGGGTTCCAGTATCAGTTTCAAGTCATGTAGTGTCAGTTTCAGCCTGTTGGTATAGTTAGAGACAAGGTTTAACACAATGGGCAGGAATAAAAGTATTCCCAGGACAAGAAGGGCTATCCTGATCAAGCTATTTATGCCATTCCTGAGATTTGACTAAAATGGAATACTGAACTCAGGTCATGGATAATTTTATCGGCATTATCTGAAGCATCTAAGCTCAACAGAGAACCACTCTCTACATTCATAATTTCACTGTGCAAAGTTAACACACCCAGAGAGGTGTTAGGATTATGCCAAATAGCCTACAGGTGTCTTTAAACTTTTTTCTAAATATAATTACAATCATTGTAAATTTTAGAAGTAACACTATTCCAATGATATTGGTCATGACACTTGGGATGGGTCCTAACTCTTGAACTCTGAACCTCCTTCAGATAATTTGAATAGGTTATAGAGAATCACCTGTTTTTCCAGATACCTATATTAATCCTTTTGTATACTCACTATATTAGTAACATTTTTTTGCTAGATGGTTAACAAAAGTAGTTGTCTTAACTCCTTGTGTCAATGCTATTGCAGAAGCAGTGGTGCTAGCAATTAATGAAATTAAAGCTGTTATACCAACAATAATCAAGCCTACTACTCTCTTGTTTCTGCTTAAAGCCTAACTCATTTCTCCCAGCACTTTAAAGCTTTTTTCAGAGAATCAAGGTTTTCTAATACTCAGGGCAGTAATAAAATAGCTGGTTGATAGAGGCCCGTAACAGACATGCCAGGTTTCAAAACACTAACATAATTATAAATTATACAGTCAGTGTAACTTACAATAAATACTGTAGAAGGGACAAAACCAATTTTAGCTTGATGATTAAAAGAGCCTTAAAACCTTCACTCATCCTTATTTGAAATCCAGATCCTGTCCCAACTTTATCTCTTGCTATTGTAACATCATAGTGAGCTACAGTTAACTTCCAAATATGTCTCTGAAAATGACTAGATCCAGCCTTCCAAATGTAGACTGCTATTTCCAATATTGGATTGATTTCTAGACTAGTACATGATTGAGTCTTACAGGAGACATTATAATTTCTCTTTTTGATTCTCTGTCCCACAAGGTCCAAAAATTTGAGGCAAGGCAGCTTGTCTCATCTGGGATATAGGCAAGCGAAGGTGGGTCAGGAATATATGTCCAATACAGCTCCCCAGTCACCTTTGTCAGGGCACTCAGCAAGCTCACAGGTTGACATCATTTTTTATCTCATCAACAATGTGACTCACCAATCTTTTTAAAGTTCCATGGGCCTCTTTCACAATACCTTGTTGAGGATTATATGGAATCCCTGTAAGAAATTGTTGACAAAACATCTCGACTGCTCGACTACAATTGCCAGCTCCATTATGTTTTTTATTGGACAGTTTATTTATTTATCTTTCAATGTTACCCCCTCTCCCATTCCTCCCCCAAACCCCTTATCCCATCCTCCCTCCTCCTACTTCTATGAGGGTGTGCCCCCACTTATCCACTCATTGCCGCCTTTCTGCTCTCAAATTTTCTAACACTAGGGCATCCAAACTTTCAGGGACCAAGGCCCTCCTCTTACACTGATGCCTGACAAGGCCACTCTCAACTACCTATACAGGTGGAGCCATGAGTCCCTCCTTTTGTGTTCCCAGGCTGGAGGTTTAGACCCTGGGAGCTCTGATAGAGTATTTTGCTACTCCTTCTAAGAAGGACCAAAGTACCCATACTTTAATCTTCCTACTTCTTCTTGAGCTTCATGTGGTCTATGCATTGTTTCTTAGGTATTGTGAGATTGTAAGATAAGATCCACTTATCAGTGAGTGCATACCATGTGTGTTCTTTTGTGATTGGGTTACTGCACTCAGGATGATATTTTCAAGTTTCATCCATTTGCCTAAGATTTTCATGAACTCATTGTTTTTAATATTTGAGTAGTACTCCATTGTGTAAATGTACCACATTTTCGGTATCCATTCCTCTGTTGAAGGACATCTGGATTCTTTCCAGCTTCTGGCTATTATAATAAGACTGCTATGAACATAGTGGAGCATGTATCCTTCTTATATGTTGGAGCATCTTCTGGGTATATGCCCAGGAGTGGTATAGCTGGTTGCTCAGATAATGAATGCTATGTCCAATTTTCTGAGAAACCACAAGACTGATTTCCATAGTAGTTCTACCAGCTTGCAATCCCACCAACAATGGAGGAGTGTTCCTCTTTCTCCATATCCTGGCCAGCATTTGCTGTTACCTGAGTTTTTGATCTTAGCCATTCTGACTGGTGTGAGGTGAAATCTCAGGGTTGTTTTGATTTGTATTTCCCTGATGACTAAGGGTGTTGAACACTTCTTTAGGTGCTTCTCAGCTATTTAAGTTTCCTCAGTTGAAAATTTGCTTAGCTCTGTACCCCATTTTTAATAGGGTTATTTGATTGTCTAGAGTCTAATTTCTTGAGTTTTTTTTATACCTTGGATATTAACCCTCTATCAGATATAGGATTAGTAAAGATCTTTTCTCAGTGGGCAGTTCTTCCATGTCAAATAATCGAACCAGGATAATCCCCATAGATGGGCACCTTAGGGTTTTCCTAGATTATGAGAAATTCTCTAGCCACCTTGTCCTAGTCCTAATCATCTCTTTTCTAAAGAGAATCTGTAGAAACCTATTTTCTACTCTACTTTACAACATAGTGTTCTGATGGACATGTGCTGTCTAGGCTCGTAGCTGATGTCTATGTCTCCATGTGTCTATGTTTTCCATGTGTCTGTGGAAAACTTGGAATGCCATTATTGTGACTTAGAAACCAGATACTTAAGTTTTATGGTTTCAATTTAAATATCTATATATGACTAACACCTAAAGCATTATGACCCTAGCCTCTATGATCTGTTGCTCAGGAATGTCTGATTTTTTTTCCTTAACATCAAGTTAAATTTTAGTTATTCTGAACTAAATTAACAAAAATATATCACTGCCATCTGTGTGTAGCTTTCTTTTCAAGGAATGGTACCAGGTGGCTAGTCGGGCATTAGTGGACTTGAAGGTCATTTGAAATGAAAATGTCTGGTTTCTTTAACAAGTTAGTTATGTCACATGATGTTTTCCTGGAAGCTCTCTTGTGAGAGGGCATATGATATTTTGCTGAAAACAGACACTCAAGATGGTATGTGATGTTTAGAAAGAATATAAATGGATTCTCACAAACACTGAGAGGAGGCTCTTACATTGCTAAGCCGTGCAAGGGTTCTCTGGACTTTGCTGGTCTTTACTTCATAGAGAGGCATGCCCCCAACAAACTACTCATGATAATCTGGCTGATTTTGGCTGCTTCCACTGAGTCCTGCAGATTAGGCAAGGCCTTCCTGTTTCTGCTGGATTGTGTTGCTGCTTCTGATTTGTGTTTGGTGTTTGCTATTGAACTGGACTGCTGGTATCCTGAGAACAAAGAATGGAATTGCCTCTAGGAATTACTTCTAAACACATCTATAACACTCTTTTCCTATTAACCTTCTTTTTCTCCTTCCTCTGGTCAGTGGGTTAAAAGGGAACTTGAAACATTAGAAACTTAAATAATGTAGGTTTTGAAAAAAATCCAAACCTACAGTCATTAAGGATAACATGTTCCCTCATACTCAACAGTTTGTACAACCGAAACCTGAAACCGTGGTACTTATTACACTCTGGGTGTCCTACTACCTTCCATATCTAAAATGAGAGATGGAGACTACAAGAGACTAAAAGATGAGATAGTTTTAGTCTAGTCCAGGTTTGGGGGACATAGTATAAATAAACACTCCTGATTTTCCAAATGGGAAATATGCCAGGAGTCTTCTGGGGTGATGGATGGATAAATCCTGTGGTTAGCAGAGTCCTTTGTCACATGGCACATGGCATGTTCTTTGATGAGCAGTTCTGTAGGGCAGAGGCTTACTCTACATTTTCCTTAAAATCAGCTTTGGGCTCTACCCACATATTACACAATTTTAGATGTGAAAAGTTGATATACCGTATGAAAGAAATATGAAATCACATACTTGCTCCTCTTTAAAATTTAAAATGCTATGAAAAAGGAAAGGGATGAAGAAAATATGGCAGTAGAAAGTAACTGGCCAGCTTTGAGAAGAAAAGTGGTGGAACATAGAGTGCTAAGTCCAGTGTTGCACATAAGTCAATCTCAAAGGCAGATACAGGTTCATCAGTTTTACAGTGTCGGAGTGATTGCTCTTAACATAAGCTCACTACTTCCCTCATATGAAATTTAGTTATCATATAGGGAATTAAAGTGCAAAAATCAAGATATTCATTTGAGGTCTCCTTTTTTTGTTTTTGTTTTATTTTGTTTGTTTATTCACTTTATATCCCAATATTAGCCCTCCCTCTTCCCAGCACACTCACACAGATCCTCCCCTCATTTTCCCTCCATTTTTCTTCTAAGAAGGGGTAGGTCTGCTCTGGGCACCCCTGCCCTGCCTGCCCTGCACATAAAGTCACTGCAGAACTAGGCACAGTCTCTCCCACTGAGGCCAGACAAGGCAGTCTAGTTAGGGACGCAGGATCTACAGGCAGGCTGACAACAGATTCAGGGACAGCCCCTGCTCCATTTGTTGGGGAATTCACATGAAGACCAAGCTGAACATCCACTACATATGTGCAGGGAGCCTAGGTCCAGCCCTTGATTGCTCTTTGGTTGGTGGTTCAATCTCTGGAAGCCCTCAAGGATCCAGGTTAGTTGATTCTGATGGTTTCTCTGTAGAGTCCCTGTCTTCTTCGGGTCCCATAATCCTTTCTCCAACTCTTCCATCTCGGCATCTCTTTCCATTGGCTGCTGAGCAGTGCCTCTCGGAGAACAGTTATGATAGGCTGCTGTCTCCAAGCATAACACACTGTCAGGGATTGGTTCTTGCCCATGGGATTGGTCTCAATTTGGGCCAGACATTGGGTTGGCATACTCTCTATCTCTGCTCTATCTTTGTCCCTGCACATTTTGTAGGTATGACACATTGTAAGTTGAAGATTTTGTACGTGGGTTGCTGTCCTAATCCCTCCACTGGGAGTCTTGCCTGGGTACAGGAAGTAGCCACTTCAGGGTCAATGTTCCCCACTCCCAGGAGTCTCAGCTAGAGTTGCCCTCAGAGGCCTACTTTTGTTATGAGTTAGTATGTCTATTTTTCACAAATTTAGTGGCTGTGAATCATCCCTTGATGCATACAAAGCTCGTATTTACTGAACCAACATGCTGCAAACTCTAGTCTGACCAATGTTTCAACAGAAGTCCTTATCTGATTACTCATTCTTCTCACTAGCCTCTTCACCCTTGGGATCTTTGCAAAACTTCTGCATCACATCTCGGTCGTTATTAGTAGTTATCAATTTCATAGATACAGAAAACTAACATCTACAACTGTGATGGTTTGAATGAGAATGATCCCCATGGGTTCAGTGCTTCAATACTTAGTCTCCAATTAATAGAACTGTTTGGGAAGGACTGAGAGGTATGACCTTGAGGAGGCATACCTCACTGGGAGAGGACCTCAGTGTTTTAAAAGCCCATTTTATTCCCAGTTAGCTTTCCCTCTGCCTCCTACACTGTGAATATGGATGTAAGCTCTCAAACACTGCTATAACACAATGCCTGCCACTTGATGCCATGCTTCCTTGTTGGTGTGATGTTTTTGTACATTGTGTGAAGATGTGTCTATGTCCTTTTATGTCTGCCCAAGGCACCTTCTGATTGGTTAAAATAAAAATACTATGGTCTATAGCAAAAAGCAGGATAATGAGGTGGGGCAGTGAGAACTCTGGGAAAGAGTGAGAGCCAGGAGATTAGCCACCCAGACTCAGAGGAAGTCAATGTATAAAACTGAGGAGAGGTAACAAACCAACCATCCGGCAGAACTTAGATTAGCATTAATGGGATAAGTGAGTTACTAGCTAGCTGGGGAGCAAGCCTAAGCTAAGGCCAAAAGCATCATAAATAAAAATAAGCCTCCATGTCATCATTATTCAGGAACAAGAGAGGGCATAGAAAAGTCTCTTCATTTATTCATGTTGGTCGTGAATTCTGTCATTGAAAACGAAAAAAAAGCAATCAAAACTAAAACAAGCAAACAATTTATTGGCTTCTTTGGTCATGGTGTTTTGTAATAACAATAAAACAGTAAATAAGGCAACAGCCCACTGTTACCTTCCCTTTGAAAACTTCCTGTCTGTATTTTATGGCCACGAAAATGTTGTTAAGTGGCACTGTCATCTTCAAAGAATATCCTCCTCCATTGGAAAGTTGTTTTCAATGATTTTTTTTGAGTGCAATGAGAGAGAAATGTTACCTTGGAATCTTGACTATCAGAGCAGTGATTTGTTAGGTGTCTCCTTGATTTTATCTCACATCTCACTTGTTGATGCCTTTTCCCATTATACATTGAGGAGAAAAATAAAAGCTAAGTTAAGGTTCAAACGCCAAAGTAAATGTTCTCATGTATCCAAAATCTAGTTAGTGATAGAGCTGAGATAGCCAGCCCCTTCAGTATGCCTGCCATTATTTTTCACTGATTTCCACTGATATGTTTGCTGTTGTAACTTTTGTAAATACAGTATTGATTTTGTGTCTGACTAACAAATAATTAATGATTATACATTCTTAAAGTACTACGTGTATGAAACTTATCTGTTAGAAACTTAGAGATCTGCTTTTGGCTATCAGTGTATAACAACTTCACCTGCAGCTTAAATATTTGCACATGAAAAAAAAAGGAGTCACAATTGTGGGAAATTCTTCCTTTATTTACCTGTAGACATTTGGAATTTTACCATTGTGGATTTTATCATCTTAGCCTGAATATTCTTCTGGTTTCCTCATACCTCATCCTTCCATACGCAGAGATAACCTCAAGTTTACCCTGTAAAATAAAAGAAGCAGTGTTTGAGAGCCTAGAGGGAAACTCAGAACAGCTACAGGGGAGAAAGTATTTGAAAAAACAGAGAACAGAAAACACAACCTTAGCCAACCAAAGAATGTGGCTTTAAAGAAGGGAGGGTTAGACCATGGGGAATTCCTATGGGCAATTAAAGAGGAATGTTGAAGAAGAAAAGTTAAGCCATATAAATGACTATTGCTGTGCCAAATGAATTTCAGAGGCAAAATTAACCTAGAGTGACAAACCTGACAGACCAGAGGTTTGATATTTCTCATAAACCACAAAAATGTCCCTCTACAAAATGGGAAGAGAAACACTGGTTTGTATTTCAGCCTACATCTAAAAAAAAAAAAAAACCATCCTGTTTAGTTCAATTCATTTTGCTCATATTCTTTTGGATATGGGGCTATCCACTGCAGGATGACTGACCTACTAGGAGTTATAGCCTTAAAGATAACTGATTCTCCTTCTCTCAGGAATTTTCAACTGCCACACTTTCCATCTCTGGTTGGGACTTTGTGTTCAACTACCCATTGTCATGTTGGGATTTTTATTTAGCTTGTGTGTGAATAGATCCCGTGCATATTGTCAGAACGTCTCTGAGTTTGTGCAATGGCTTTATTGATTCCCAGAAACAAAATTTCTCTTTAGTCATTCACTACCTCTGGCTCTTAAAATATTTTATCCCAGCCACTTCCTGGATGATCTCTTGATTTGAGACAAAGGGGGCATTACATAGATGACCATTTTAGAGTTTGATCGCTCCATGGTTTTTATCTACTCTATATTGGGCAGTTGTAAATATATGTGTAAAGTGCCATCCACTGCAAAAGAGATTTTTCTGATGAGGGTTGACAAATGAACTAATCTATGCATATAACAATAAGTCATTAGAAGCTGTTTAATATTTAGCAGACTAATAGTCATAAGCTATCCCCTCTATCCCATGACCATTGATTCTAGGGCACCTTCCTTTTCCCAAGTCTCTGTCTTGTCCTGGAGATGCTCACCAACTTCTCACCCCTGTCAGTTGCATCCATAGGCTTTTCCACAAGGTCTTTAGTGTTAGATATTTCTCCTTGTATTGCTCTGCTATCTAATCTCCCCTCCCAGTCAACCAGTCTTCTTCCATTATTTCACTTTCCCTCCTTATAACACTGTATCCTATAGCATTTTATTGAACCACACCTTCAGGGTCCCTTACTAATTTCCTGACCTTTATGGGTATTACAAACAAAGCACATTCACAGATGTTAGAAAACATCAAATATTTGTCTTTCTCATAGATCACCTCAATCAGAATGTTTCTTTTCAAGCTCCATCAATTTTACCTGAAAATTTCTTAATTTTGTTCTTCTTATCAGCTGAATAATATTCCATTCCATAAATGTTTCACAATTTTATTATGCATTCATCAGCTGACAAACATTTAGATTGTTTCAACTTTCTTATACTGTGAATAGAATAGCAGTGAATATAAACAAGCAAGTATCTATGGTAGAATATAGAGTTTTTTTGGGTATATGCTCAATAGCCCAAGGGTAATATGGTTAGATTATGTGAGGTATATTTCTAGCTTTTTGAGGAAATCCTACATTGATTTCCATAGTAACTACACCAGTTTGCACTCTGATCAGCAGTGAATAAATGTTTTTCTTTCCCTGCATCCACACTAGCATAATCTCTTGGTTTTGTTTTTATATTAGCCATCTGATTTGGATGAGATGAAATCATAAAGTAGTTTTAATTTGCATTTCCCTGATGTCTAAGAATGTTCAACTTTTAAGAAAATGTATTTCTTACCTAATTTATTTTGACAGAGTCTCCTCGTATACTTCCTAGAATTCATCATGTAGATAAGCCTGGTCTCAAAAAAGTACTAGGATTAAAGGCATGTATAACCCAATCACACTTTTCAGCCAATTTTAGTCTATTTCTAGAGAAGTATCTGTTTAGTTCAATTTCTCATTTTTAAATCAAGTCCTTTGATTCCTTGATACTTAGGGTTTTTTAAAACTTATTTCTATATTGACTGACACTTAGATATATAGCAGATACAGTATTTTTCCCTATTTGTAGGTACCTCATCACTTGGATGATGGTGCCTTTCACATGGGAACTTTGAGTTTTATGAAATTCTGACTCTCATTGCTTACCTTAATGCCTGTGTTACTAGGATCCCATTCAGAAAGCCTGTGCTTAGGTCTTTAGGTTCAAGTTTATTTCCTATTGTCTCCTCTATCAGATTCAGGGTGTTCCTTCTTCTGTTGAGGTATTTGATCCATTTAGAGTTGTTTTGAATTGGATGAGAGATAAGAATCTAGTTTCCTTCTTCTAAGCTGTCCAGTTAGGGTGGTACTATTTGTTGAAGAAGATGTCTTTTTTTCCAATGTGTATTTTTAGCCTCTTTATCAAAACTCAGGTGGCTCTAGGAGTATGAGATTATATGGAAGCTTTCAAGTCTATTTATCAATTATTTTTGTTTTATGCCAGTACAATGCAGTTCTTATTATTATAGCTTTGTAGTATAACTTAGAATTTGAAATAGTAGTGCCTCCAGTAGATTTTTAAAAATAGTATTATAGATTTTTTTAAAAGAGCATGTAAGATGGCACAAATTGTAGAGTAGAGGTGGGAGTATGGCAACCCTACATAGAAATAAAGGCCAATAGGTGGGACATGTGGTCCTTAGGCAATCTTCTGGGTACTGTTCAGAAGGTTGTGGAATCTGTAAGAGGTAGAGCCTTGTTGGATGAAGCAGATCACAAGGGACAAGTCTTGATGGCTTTTTATTTTTATTTCACTTCCTGTCTACTGGATGCAGAGTGAGCAGCCACTCGATGCTCATGGCATCATGCCTTCTCTACCAACATGTGAATCCTTTCAGACTGTAAGCAAAAACACATCCTAACCTTCTAAACTTGATTCTTGTGTGTATTTTGGTCACAGCAAAAAGAATGATAATGAGTACAGTAAGAGACTAAGCATTTGTTAAATCAACTTCTTAAAAACTTGCTTTAAGTAACAGAGACTTGTTTGACCAACCACAATCAGAGGGAAACAGTAAATAAGCATCTTAAATCTTTCTAATAAACCAGCCAATTGTATTCCTGTGGGAAGTTTGTAAGACATAGGGAGGGAGCTCAGACACACCCTGTGCCAGTTCCCATGAAGTAGAAAATGAACATCATAGAATAAAAAGCACTGGCTTCAGGGTAGTCACTTCTTCCAGATGCCCCCTTGATTGAACTTTATTTTCACTTTCTGTGAAGAGACTTAGATCTTGGCATTGTCAAGGACCATACTAGAAATGTATAACTGAATATTGAAGCAAAGAAGGAAAAATTACACAGACAGCTTTCAAACAAATCTGTTCATTCTTCCTACTTCAGGAGATTTCTGGGTAAAAGCAATTTGTTAAAATCTTCCCCTTTCTTGAAGTTTTTAAATATGAAAAATCAAGCCAAGAATGAGTCTTTCCTGAAATCAAATTTCATAGCTAAATATGAACTTTAAAGTTCTGGCTTTTTGCAGCATCCAGTACTGCTTCATTTGTTTGTCTTTGTGATAGTTTATATATCATAGAATAATTTATAATGAATTTAAATTGTTAATGTTAAAAAGGATGATATATATATATATTTGTTCTGAACTGAAATACAAACTTCCATAACAAACACCATTATCCAGTTAGATTCTCATGCTACATTATAAATATTTACCACTTGCATTGTTATTGGGTACTATGAAGTATTACAGCATTGCTTAAAGTGGACTTGGGATAGTTTCTATTGTTTACATGATAAACTCTAAGGTAACCACTTAATTCTTTTAAAAAGAAGAAACAAATCTGTTATTCTTAGGAGAGGTACAAAATCATAAACACACCAAACTTCTAATTCATCAATATATTCTTCAATAGCTTAAGAAGTAAGTAAACTTGTGGCAGGTCTGGGGGATGAAAAGTTGCTCGCAAATTAAAAGAAAGAAATTGCCATTCAAGAAAAGATATGACTAATGCATTGTATTACTCAAAGAAGCTAATTTGAAAAGACTTCATATTGTGCAAATACAGCTGATCCAGATATGGTGGTGCATGCCTGCAGTCAGAGGTAGGCAGCTCTCTTATGAGTTCAAGGCCAGTCTAGTCTGCATCATGAATTGCAGACAGTCAAGGCTATGTAAAGAAACCCTGAGACAAACAAACAAACAAATAACAAAACTTCATTACACTCTGACTAGGGCAGCATTAAGGAGACAGGATATCACAACACTGGTCACTTGGGTTAGGAGAGAGGAGAGTGGAATAGGTGCAACACATAGGAATTTTAGGGTAGTAACACAATTTTGTATATTCTTCCAATAGTCAGTGTATATTAATAAACATTTGTCAAAGCTGATGCAAGATATCACACCCAGAGGGAGCCTATATATTCTGTGAAGTTGGGATGACAATAATGAGTCTGTGTAGGTTCCTTCTTTACAATAACATTTTGCTCTGATAAGAGGTGTTGGTAATGGGGCGGCAGGGAGTTCATGAGAATTAATTACCTTTACTTTATGATCAGTTATTGCTGGGAACTTAAAGGACTCTACAAGATAGTTTACTAATTTTTTAATTACAGTAATCTGAGGTCTTCAAAGTACAGAAGACTAAGAAATGGATGAAGCTGAAAGAAAAAAAGGGACATTAACAACCAAAAGCAATAATGGTTGTGAATTGTGGTTTTGCTAGAGAAAAAAAAAAAGGATAGTTTCAGAACTTTGAATGGATACTATAAATTAATTTGATATAATGAATCCATATTTCAAAATGAAAGCCTTGTACATGCCAACCAGGTGCTACAACTGAGCCCTGCCCCAGCACTGAGAGAAATTAGGTACATTGTAACAAAAAGAAAAAGATAAAAGAAGAGCTTTTAAATTGTATTAAACACTATACTAAGTATAGGATGGTTCAAACTAAACACAGTGAGTAAGGACTCACACTTGCATGATAAAGAAAAACAAACAAAAAATGGAAGGACTAGAGTTGCGCTGTTCACTTTTACCCAAGCAAAGAAAGATTTAGGTTAAAGTAGAATAGTCAAGTGTGGTTTCTGGATGACTGTAAACACTGTTTCCTTGCCTAGCTTAGAAGGCATTTGGTTCTCAATCTTTCTAATGCTACAACCCTTTAACAGAGTTTCTCATGCTATGACCCCCAACCGTAAAATTTAACTGATATTCCATGACTGTAATTTTTCTACTGTTATGAATCATAATGTAAATATTTGTGTTTTCTGATGGTCTTTATAGGTGACCCTTGTCAAAGAGTCTCTCAACCCCCAAAGAGACTGAAACCCTGAGGTTAAGAACAGATGGCTGAGAGACCTGAGTCTTCACAAAGATCTGTGTATGTGAGAATGCCATGCAGAATATTTTACTCTGAAATGTGGGGAGAGGTCCTGAGTGTGCAGAGCCCTGGCAGCAGGTAGGAGATAAATGATATACATGTATTTGGAGATGAAGTAGGCTAACTAGGTATTTTGTAAGTCACAGATATGGGCCTTGAGCACCAACCCCACTCTGCTCTCACTGCTTGGCAGTATGTTAAATCCAGCGACTCAGGCACATTTTGGGGAAAAAAACAAAGAAAAAAATCTCAAATTATCTAAAAATAAGTTTTGCTTCTACAAGGTAGAAATTGTTCCACTTTGATTAATGTAGAAAATAAACATATATTTTGGACATTTGAATTGTGAGCTATAATGCGAATCCATGATATGTGCTCAGTAAGTTCTAATGAAGGCATTTAATATTGTATATTGCCAATTTAATCAAAATATGAATTTACACATATTCAGCACTTATATGTAGAATGTTTTATTATCAAGCATTTATTTTAAAATGAATAAAATAAAAACTAATGGCAATATATATTTACTGCATAAAAAATTTGTGGCAAATTTGAATAGAAAATATCTTTCAATTATTTTAGAGAAGGTAAGATTCCTGTGGACTAATTAACTCCTTTATCTGTTCTCAGACATTTGAATGGTAAGGGTTGTTTGTTTGTTTAATAAGAACACATGGTTGGTTAAAAATACTTAAAATATGTTCAGATCTAATCAAATTTAAACATTTTAACTTTTATAATTGTTCTTCATAGACATGTATTTTATTAAGTATTTTGGCTCAAAAGTGAATTTAGCAAGAACAGAAAGAGTCAAGTAAGCATCCATTCTCTTTATTATTAATACCAAGCACAGGCCTCAGTGTGCCGGCCAGAACACACCCACCAATATGGTTAACCAGACAGCATTCTTTGAGATTAAATAAACATGAAGGAAAGAAAGTCCTAGAATATTTACAAATGTCAAGAGTGAGTCAGCATTCTAAGGTCTCAAAGAGGTTAAAAATGTTACCTCTGGTCACTGGAGAAGGCTTCATAGACACAAAGAACTTTGCCCAGGACTAAAGGGATATGAATGAGCATCAAAGAGTAGAGCACAGACTCCAAGTGAGAAGATGGTGGTTAGGAGGAGCCAGGGCTGCTACAGATGTGTGGAGTGTGTCACTCATCTCAAGCTACTCCACAGACATGCACTGCTTATTCTGTTCTTCCTTATTGCAACCAACACAGAGTACACACTCAGTTTCATGTAATGGGGCCTATTTTATTTTGAGCAAATTTATCTGCTCTTAAGTGCTGCCTCCCACTCCACATGATCATTCTTTCTCTAGAAACCACTGTTTCTCATTGCTATTGCCTGCCTTTTTCTCTTCAGTCTTTTCATCCTGCAAGGTGGAATGGAGTAGGAATATGGGGAAAAAATCAAATATTTTTCCATACATCTGCCCATGACTTTAAGACATTCACAGCCCTGGTTCCCTAAGGAGAACAAAGGAAACTCACTATACTTATGTTCTATAGTGCAAGACAGCAGAGGGTGCTATGGGATCAAGAAGGGGCCCTGGTTGTGAGTGAAGAGGTCGGGGTTCAGGAGAAACTTTCTGGACAGATAATTCATGAAGTAGGTTTTAAGCTATAAAGTGAAGTTTTGTGTTATTGCAAGCTGAGGAAATGCAGACATCAGTGTTCATGATCCATCATTGGTGTGTGTTATAGAGCTACACTGACCCTACATGCCTAGATTATGAAAGGAAAGGTGGAGAAGACAAATAGGGCCCAGGTTGATAGCTGTGTGTGAGTTTCTTGCAGTGGAGTGTAATTGCATCAGAGGCGATGTGTTGCCACTGCAAAGCTTCTTACAGCAGAGTACTGCCTTGCATTCAGAAGGACTAAACGTTGTCTTAGTGAAGGCCATGTATTAGAAGGGGGACAATAATATAAATCATACTTAGTAATATTTATCTACTCCATTGAAGTACATTAGCTGAGATAAAGAACAAAGGGATTGTTAGAAAAGAGAGAGAGGACAAGATAGACAGAACACCCGGAAATCTCATTACTCCTGACTCCTGCGTGGCTTACTACATAATGACTCAGATTTCTTTCAGCAATGGGGTGAGGGATCTCATCAGTTTTCATCACAACATCCCCGGCCCTGAAGAAAGCCATTATCAACAGCTACTACTACTACCATGAAAGGCAAATTTTCTGTGTAAATAACACAAATGCACAGTTGAGCTTCCTTTGTACCACAGAAGAGTTTATTGCCATTACTAAATACAAAACTTACATAATTCATAGATTCTAACATCACACCCTTGTCATGGTCTACAATTGATAGCATAAAGTAATCTTCCCAGGGGAAATTTAATCAAATCCCTGTTATACCACAGGAAATGTACAGTGTATTTATCTGAAGAAATATTTGCATTTTAGGAGGACAAAAGTAACTCCATTAGTGAACAGGAATCGGGGAATTCAGAAAAGGGCCCTGATGATTAAGGGTTTGAAAATTCTCAGATTTCTCCTGCACCCTTTCTTGCCTTAGTTGGCACAAATATGAAGTGACTAAGTGTGGTTTGCATGCAAATTAGGAGAATGTAAAGACATGGCACTTAATAAAATAACTCTAAAACATTTTTTCAATATAAGGAAAAAAATTTACATTCTTTTATTCTTCATAGTAAAAAAAAATCACCACTACAGTTAATTTTTTGGTGTACTCTGAGCATAAAACAATGTGTTCACACAGTGTTTCGAAAGCTAAACAAGTGGGTTATGAAGAAAAATGGTGATGCTGGAAGATTCTCTTTACTTTAATTGTTCAGATTAATTTCTTAGTGCAACTTTTCTGAACGGCTTCAGGAACATTTCAGTTAGCTTCCACTAGTGTTTCCTGCAGTATACTGAATGCCATAGAATCTCAAATACACAAAAGAAAAATAAAGAGACAGACTAAGTGCTATCTCACAAAGGGGGAAAGGGGTCAACCATTTACTGATTCCTAACAGAGATAGTTCTAAATGGGGTTCAAAGGCATACTCCGGTGGTTGAGTGTTGCTTTTTTTTTTTTTTTTTTTTTTTGTATATTTTCCAGGAAGAACGATGAGGTTGTTCTTTGCCCATAATTCCTATTTTTTGGGAAAGAGGTGGTTGACACTGAAAAACCCACATACCCGACTCCAGACCCGCCCACAGGCCCTCCCACCCCTTTCTAATGCCTCAGGCTGGAGCACACCAGAGGCTCAGCAAAACTTGCAGATAGTAGGAGCAGAATGAGAATTTGGGGGAATGGGGTTGTTGGACCTCTCACAAACAATGTCATGCTCCAGTGAAGATTTCAGTACCCAGAGCTTAATAAAACTGTCAATGTGCCACCAGATCAACCTATGTAAAAGACAAGAGGACCAGTCACTAGTGTTTGCCTTGGTTTCCTTTTGAGGTATTTTTAAAGTTAAAGATTAGGAATGACCACAGCAGATGTACAGTTTAATTACCTCATTAACTTTTGTAATAATTCCCCAGTACCCTTTCTCAACTTCTCTGCACAAAGGGAAACCTGAATCTTTCATGTCTCTGAAAATACCAGTAAGAGTTTTAGGTCAAGCAAGCCATCTGCTTTCTGTTGCTAGGATAAACACTGTGACGAAGAGCAATGTGGAGAGGAAAGGATTTATTTGGCTTACACTTCCACACCAAAGTACATTATGAAATGAGGTCAGGGCAAGAACCTGAAGGCAGGACCTCAAGCAGAGATCATGGAAGAATGCTGCTTGCTGGCTTGTACATCATGGCTTGCTAAGCCTTCTTTCTTACACAACCCAGGACACAACCCTGTCCAGGGGTGGCTCCACCACAAATTGACTGAGACATCCCATATCAATCATTAATTAAGGAAATGTAACATAGATTTACATTCAAATCAATCTGAAGGGTCTTCTCAAATGACCCTTGCTTGTGTCAAGCTCACAAAATCCTAACCAGCCTAATCACTTAAAAGATTTGTTAACACATGGTCCCACTCCTCACACGTGCTACCATGTGTATATATATATATATGTGTGTGTGTATACCTATACACACACACACACACACACACACACACACACACACATATATATATATATATGTATATATATGTATATATACATTTGAATCAATTATTTAAGTGTACATTTACATTTATAATAATCCTTTCCAGCACAGCCCTAGGATAGAACGAACTTTCAACACATAACTAATTGGACAAAAACACATTAGAATAGTTATTACAAGAAAATGAACTAAATCACTATCTCCCCTGAATTTTACAAATAATTCATGAGACTTAGCTATCATATATCTGATTTATTATCTATCTATCTATCTATCTATCTATCTATCTATCTATCTATCTATCTTTTTTTAGGTTTTTCTGTTTGGTTGGTTGGTTAGTTTTTGTTGTTGTTGGTGGTGGTTTTTTGTTTTTGTTTTTGTTTTTGTTTTTGTTTTGTTTTTGTTTTTCAAGACAGGGTTTCTCTGTGTAGCCCTAGCTGTCCTGGAACTCACTCTGTAGACCCAGGCTCACCTCAAACTCAGAAATCCACCTGCCTCTGCCTCCCAAGTGCTGGGAGTAAAGGCGTGCGCCACCACTGCCCGGCTCTATCTATCTATCTATCTATCTATCTATCTATCTATCTATTATATATTTATCTGCATCTTTATCTATCTCTATCATCTATTTCTCTAACTAATCTATATATTATCTATCATTTATCTCTCTTTGTTCATCCAGCTATCTCTATCATCTATCTTCTATCATCTGGCTATCTAGATATACCCACCTATCAATGTATTTTTTATGTATCTTTATTCATTATTTATCTGTATATATGGTTTTATAAGCATGTATTTATCTATCATCTATATTTTTTCTAAGATATATCTCTATATGGTTTTGGAGCAATACACATATTTTCAGCCTAAAATATTTGCAAAAGGAATTGCATCCTTTGTCAAACTATCAATGGTTACAAACTTAAGCTGCTAGAGGCTCTTTCCCTTAGTTTTATTTTTATAACCTCTCCCTTTCTAGTGGGAGGTGAATCTTAAACTGTTGTACGTGCTTACACTGTTACATAAGCACACATGTTGTGCTTGGAGACTTGATTTATTTTGCATTGAGGTCACAAAATAGGCAATAATAAATAAGTGATTGCAATATTAATATAGAAAATAAAAATGTCAAAGCTCAGGTATTTTTCATGGTCACAGATGTGTGATCATCTCTATTAAAAACTTTTCCCAACGTTTCATTAAAGAAATGCACTACACGTTTTTTTCCACTGTGTTTTCACATGACAGGAAAAATATGGATGCTCTAAAAATCCCTTGGACTGATCTTGGCCACAGAGATTTAGATGAAATATTATTAACAGGCAGTAAAACCCAGAAGACGTTTATCTTTCAGGGCTTGTCTGAAGTGGCACTTCTCTCAGATGAATTTCTCAACACCTAGTTGTAATTTGTCTCACATCACTTCAACAAAAACAAGATGGTTATATCAGTAAGTATGTCAGGGAAAAGAGCAGCTTCAGAAAATCCAGTTGTAATCCTTCTGGGTACAGTCTCCAGTTGGAACTGATGGGGAGTCACCCCAGGGTCAGGTGGAAGACAGTGGTTGCTTCCAAGAAGGCTTTATTTGAGTCAAACGATCAGCCTCTCCTGTTTTATCTTGCAGCTTGTGGAGATGGTTTATGTTTCTCACGAGGGCAGCCAAATAATGCCGTGGTAACTCAAGCCTGTTCATCCTCTGGCCACAGGGTGTGTTACTTTATACTTCACGCTGCAACCCAGAGGACCCAGAAGATGATGTAATTAGAAAATATTCTGCACAGCTCCTCAGCTGAGGTCCATTTTTCAGATTAGCATTAGAAACCTTGCCATTGAAATGTGTCTTTCATTTAAGGCTTGATAGTAGAATTCAGAAAGTTACTTCCATTGCTCCTGTGTGTGTGTGTGTGTGTGTGTGTGTGTCCCTTCTTCTCTCTGTCTCTCCCTCCTTCTCTCTGCCTCTTTGTATGTATGCAGGCATGCATGCATGTATATGTTTTATTGCATGATATCTCAAGGTGAAGGTCATTATCTTCACCCTCCAACCCAACATCACTTCTGTGTCTGTACCTTGGGGACACGAGCTTTTCAAGTGATAGTACTGAAAGTTTTAGCCCTTGGCACTGACTGACAAGTACAAATGCCAGTATCATTTCTAAGTCTTTGCCTGAACTATTTATGTTTAAGGGCAATTCACTATGAAATTCACTACAAGGGAATTAAGCCCTTTGTGGAGGGAAATATTTCCACAACACAAGGCATTTCTCATGTACATAAGAGAAAAAAATAAAATGGTAAAAAAAAATGCCATATCTTAAGAAAATATTTATCTGACTAAATATTTAAAGAAATAAATTGTAATTTAATGTTTTGCTTTCTTTTGTTTAGGAAATTATAGTTTCTTTAAATAAAAACATAATAATGTACTACAGGAAATTTCAAAACAGAAATGAGAAATAGCATTGCGGCTTAAATTTTTTTAGAAAACATAGGATCTGGAAGAAGCATTTAACTAATTTTACCTTGAATCTGCTGTATTACAGTGGACAGTACTACATAAATAATAATTACCTTGAGTTTCCCGATAATAAAACATGGCAGAAAGATATATTCTTGTAATTTATGACAACAAGTAAACAAGATTCAGATCTACTCCTCTTGCAGACCCTTTGTAAGGTGTAATTAAAATCCCATGGTGCGTGTGAGGCAGCCCTTCTCACAAGGCATTGACTCTTCTGTGAGTCAAGTCACACAGCTTAGTGATCCTCAAACTAAATTGCTGGGTTTTCCTAAAATGCACCAAGAATTATCCTTCTTGTTTTACTTGTTGATAAAGCCTTTTAGCTTACACATTTGTATAAAAAAAAATAGCTTTAAAAATTATGTTGGTTCATTTAAGCAACCAAATTAATGCTTTTGTGTGCCCAATAATGAGATTATGACCCAAAAGTGACCCCATTTTATTGAGAGTTCTGCTATAAGTATCTGACTATAAACACTTCCTGTAAGGATCTCTAACAGAGAGTAAACAGTACAATAACTAAAGAAAGAAAGAAATTAAATTTTTGGTGTAGGATGGGGAGCCACTCTGTTTTCCTATTCCTCACCTTTGTATTCCATCTGCATTTGTTACTTTTCTATTGCTGTGATAAACACCATGGCTAAGGAAACTTATAGAAGAAATAAATGGTTTACTGGAGCTTGCAGTTCTAACAAGTCAGACTCCATGTGATAGGAACAGCTGATTCACTCACGTTTTAAACACCAGACAGGAAGCAGAGAGCACACTGGTGATGACCCAAGCCTTTGGAAAGCTCAAAGGCCACCCTCATGGGCAAGCCTTCTTCAACAAGGCCACACCTTCTAATCCTTCCCAAACAATTCCTTCAACTAGAAACCAAATATTCAAACATATGAGCCTATGGCAGCTATTTTCATTCAAACCACACCATCTAAGACCTGACTTTTGTTTTTCAAATATAATTATTGTATTTACTTAGCTTGTAATATGTGTTTTACAGTGAGCCATTTGAGTCACTCATTATACTAACATGTTTGACACTTATCCTCTAATTGATCATATGATAAGCCTATCCTTTATCTTAATAGTTCCATGAAGACTAGGCACTTACTGTCTGTACTAGGAGTTGGAAAGAAAATTATCTTGATACAAATAAAGTGAATGGTTAACATGTGAAGAAATACAAATATATGTATTACCCTATGTCTGTTTTCTATGTCTCCAAAATTTCTATGCAATAGGGGTATTTATCAATGGTTCACAAAACATAGGTTGCAAAAGAGCATGAGTGGGTCAGAGTTTACAATTGTTAATTAACAATGGTGACAGAAGCCAAAACACAAGCATCTTACCTGGCCTCTTGTTTCTTCTGACTCAAGTCTAAGAAAAGAAAGACTTAGGTGTCAGTAACCTAATTCTTACTACATTCTTTCTTATTCTTCTTTTTTGAACATAAGCTAACCATATTGTGAAAGCTATCTTTACTATGACTCCGTTCAGAAAGGAACTTGCAGAGTATGAAAAATAATGCCAGTTCAACTCTGTGCAGACTACAGTTAGATGTGAAGCAATAAGCATGATGAAACAGTAGAAAATGCTAGAAAATCAATGTAAACGGGTGAAGAGCTTCTGTGGAAATCGTGTACACTGTGTGGGACTTAACTACTGTATTCCCTAAGCATGTGAACTCTTAAAAACACCATTTCCTTTACACTGGACATAACTTTCATGTGTGAGGATCTAGATGAGGTATACGCTACAGGCTCTTGTTGCTGTCATTGGTAGTGTGTACACTAAAGACTGGCACTGAAGTGGGAATGGTTCTCATTTATCTGTATTCCACTAAGTTCCTGAGGCTAGACCTTAAGCTTATTCCAGTCTGACTACTGCCTATACTCTTCCTTTATTAGACTCAGGGTCGACACCTCATACCTCCTGAACTTTTTGTAACTTCTCTAATAGGTCTGTTGCCTTGATCATATTGCTCCTTTACCTATAGAATTTTTTTTGGTACCTGCTGCCTATTTATTATTCCATTAAAATTCAATTTAGATATAAATTCTTTAGCAGACTCCTAGCACATTGATGGCTCCTAGTTGCACTATGAACACATTCTCTAACTCCTTTGTCTTTTACTTCATTACGTATTGTCTGACTATTGAAAGCCTAGTCTCACCCTCTAGGTAAGTGCCCAGCAGCAGTTCCTCAGTATACCTGAAGCATAAAAGAGTGAAAAGGAACATCTTTGGTTATTTCTAAAATGTTTCTAATCAGAAACATGCTGCTTTGAGTTCTCAGTGACATCACCAATAGAAGAGTTATATTTGGAGAACGCTAACAGAATTTTTTTAAAAAATATATATATAAATTAATTTATTCAAAAGTACTTTTTGAGTGTTTTCTGTGATCTAAGTGACATACTAGATAAGTAAAAAAAAAATAGAGAACACAGATTTAATATAATCAGAGCATTTAGTCAATATTCACGAAATTTAATATCTGGAGAACAGGTAAAACAGTTATTGCTTACCTTGTTACTTTAATTAGATTCCTGGTTTGGTTGGTTCACTGTTCCTGGGCACATTCCATCATGGCCAGGAGGTAGTGGTAGCAGGAGACTACAGTAGCTGCTCATCGTCAGGAAGATGAGTGTTGAAGCTCAGTTTCTGTTCTCCTTTTCCTAAGCCCAGGACTCCAGTCCCACATTTAAGATAGGTCTTTTACCTTCCTTCATAATCCTTAACATAGACTCCAGAGACCAAGTTAATCTACCTAACCCCTTAGAGGCATGCTCAAAGATTTGTAGCTAGCAGTCACTATTAGCCATCTTATGCACAGCACTGAATTTTGTTATTTAACAAGTGTAGTTGTCATATGCGGTGTGGCTAAATGTAGCATAGTGGTGGTCTCTAGGATTTCCTTGTCAGTGTGCAGAATGTTCTGCTGGTTGAACAGGAACTCATTTCTCACCCTAGATCCTGCCCTCACCATTTTAGCCTCAGGTTCAGTTACTTTAAACTACTTTAAGCTCCATCACAGAACTGAAATCATACAATATTTCTCGTTTCATTTAGCATAATGTCGTTAAGATGGCTCCATGTTACAGTATATAGTAGCATTTCATTCTTTCCAAGGCTGTATGCAATAGCATTGGTGCAAATGCATGCTGTATATCTATTTGCCTGCATATGGTGAACAGACATACACACAGGCAAAACATTCATACTCAGAAAATTAATAAATATTCTTTTAATTTTAAGAATGAACAAAATAACTGAAAGTTTATTTTAAACCATCAAGATACTACTTATGCTGTCCACAAGGATTCCTACTATATTAATGGTACACCTGGACTGAAAGCAGATAGATAGAAAGAAGATATTTTGTTCAAACAGCAACAATAAAGAAATAAATGTGACCATGACTCTATAAGACAAAAAAGTTAAGTCCCAAACTATCGCAAGAGATAGTGATGGATACGATATCATATAATGATAATGTATCACTTCACCAGGAGAAAATATATGTGACGTAATGTGTGTGTATGTGTGTTTTTGTGTGTGTGCGCGTGTGTGTGTGTGTGTGTATGCTGCATATAAAAGCACCTATATGTATAACATACAGGTTGACAGAAATAAATGGAAAATGTGCAATAAGATTAGTTAACCGATGACACCTCTATTTTCAACTAGGGGTGGCACACCTAGACAGCGTCAAGATGAACCAGCAATTGAATAGCAGTGTAGAACACTTGGGGCTGAGGAACTTACAACACCCCATTACAAGCACTGTAATGCAGTCTTCATAAGCACACACAATATTCTGCAATATAGGGCAAGTTCAGTCACAGATACATCGAAAAGGAAACACGACTTGGTGCCTGAGGAAGCCAATAGAGGATATTGGATCTCTTTGAACTAGAGTTTCATACGAATGTAAGACACCATGTGGGTGCTGGGAATTGAACACAGATCCTGCGGAAGAAAAGTCGATGCCCTTAACCTCTGAGCCTTAGGTCTAGCTGCTTGTTCATCCCTTCTTTCTGCTTAACAGTTCTTTTGACACACACCTTTCTCTTGTATCTTTTATTGTTGTGGCTTTCTAATTTTCTCTTTTATATTATATAATTCATTTATAATTACCAGTGTAATTCAATAAAAGATCTCAAAGTTTACAGTGATATGTTTAAGCTTAACTTTAGTTACAGAAACACTCTTGGACACGGGTCCATGCTCATACACCATGTTGTATGTTTCGTTTCAGAAAGTATGTCTTCTGTATTACAAATCATTACTGTATATAATTACAATTATTTTTTTATTTTTTATTTTAATTTCTGATTGAGAATTTTAACGGGTTTTTAATCATTAAAAACATAGTGTCCTGTGTTTATTTATTTAATTTTACCAGTGAACTTTATGATTCATATAATATGTGTTCTTTGTAGTTATGAGATCTTTCCTTAGATTGTGGAGCACATACGCCCATCCTTTAGAATTAATTTGCATACATTTCTGAAATGAATGAAATTTCTTTTGCGAGTCATCAAATAAAGCATTTTCATGAACAAAAGACAGACTCATCTGGACAGTGAAGGACTCTGGCCCCTTTGATTTGCACTAGAGGCTGTGTGTATGTTGATTGCTGGTGGGGACAATGGACATTTATTTTTAGCATTGAGTGAATTTCTAAGGCCCAGCAATATCAGCATGCCCCTGAATGATCAGATCATCAGCCATTTGGAAAAGGTCACTTTGAAAAGAAGATGGATTTTGGCAAACTGCTTAGAAGATGGTTGTTTTCTGGTTTATGCCTCTTGGCCTGAGTTCTTACCTCTTTCAGGACCATCTGCTCAGGAATTCACTGTCCATAATTTGGCTTTGCCTTACCACGTCAATCATTAATTAAGAAAATGCACCATAGGATTATCTACAAGGAGTCTGAAAGAGGTCATCCTTCTATTACATGTCCTTCCCAGATTACTCTAACTTATGGTAAACTGACAAAACAACAAAAACAAAAATAAAAAACTAGCCAACACACCTACATTCAGTCAGTCAGGGCCCAGCTGGCACTCTGGCATACCTACAAGTTTAGGTGTTCAAGGGCTGGAGAGTAAGAACTGTTGCAGGAGTCAATGGAAAAAGAAAAGAGAGAGAACTTCAGAGCCCTGCTCCTGACACTGGCTGGCAGCCAGACCCCAGGGACTCATTTCTTTAAAAGAAGCCTGAGGGCTTCAGAGACCAGCTTCCAATAGGAAAGGTCAGAGACGGAAGATTTGCCCTGGATGGAAATTTGTTTGAATCAGACTCTGGGACTTGACCGGTGGCTACAAGCAGGAAGACTCATTCCTGTCTCAGGCTTTGAGATTCTGCACTCAGCTGGGCTGCAAAGAGGAAGCCTACCTACACTGTGGCTGCTTCCAGCCTCAATGTCCCCAGGCTTGGAGACTTGTTACATCTGACCTAGAGACATGACGTGTAACAGACAGTCTGAAACTGATATCCCAAAGGGCCATAATACTTCCTGAAACTGTGAAATTTCAGAGCAACTGTTACAGCTCCGGGTTAGCATCACCCTGATACTGACAGTTCAAACCTGTTTTACTTACCTCTAAGTTGTTTATCCTATTTAAAGTATGTTAATCCCTGACTGACAAAGTTCTTCCCCTTTGTATTCTTTGCTGTCTGCCTGCTCTTTTCTGCACAGTTGGGAAGGATCCTGTAGAGATAGAAGAGGGTTTCTACTGCCTATAATCACCTTCTTGCTGCCACACTGTGTTATATAGTTAGAAATAATTTCAATAATTGAGAATATAGAAAGAGATAAATATCCTCCTATTCCTTTTACTTCATCATGCAAACCTCAAAAAAGAAGAAAGGAAAAGAAAGAAAACTAAACAATGAGATCAAAATAAAAAGAGAGGGTGATAATGTCCAGTTAATCACGCTAGTGAATAAATGCAGAGGCTAAACTGTATTATCAACAAATTATATTAAATCAAAGACTAAAAGCTTTGTTTAGATTTAAGAAGTAGATACGAGTACGTTGAATATAAAAGTAAAACATCATGCAGTGACTAAAAACTTCTTTACAGAAGCTACATCTGCTATACGAAACTCCTGAAAGAAATCTGTCTGAAGTGGCTGATTGGGTGATTAGAATTTTGTACTAATTCTAATGTTGAGAGACTGGAATTTTGGAGACCCAGAAGTCAATTTCTCTGTCTTGGGCTAAGTTCTGGTCTTCTCAAACAGCCATTCCTTGCCCTGCTCTGTTTCAAAACTAACACTATGTGATGAAAGTTAAAAAAAGAAAGAAAGAGAGAAAGAAAGAAAGAAAGAAAGAAAGAAAAAAGTAGAATCTATTAACTTAGCAAGCATCTAGCTTTCACCAGATCCAAAAGCTAAGAATGTCATCAAATAGCATCTTGAGCCTATAGAAATGCTTCCTCCATATGAAGCCTGGGAAGGTGCCTCCTCTAACTAGACAGGAACTCTGGCAGAGTGAAAGGGACACAAATCCACCCACAAAAATTTCAACCCAAATGTATCCTGTCTACAAGAAATGCAGGCATGGGGTATGGAACTGAGAAGGAGGGAAAAGGCCAGCCAATAACTGGCCCACCTTGAGACCCATCCTCTGGACAAGCACCAATCCCTGACACTATTGATGATACTTTGTTATGCTTGCAGATAGGAGTCTAGCATGGCTGACCCTCCTCTGAGTGGCTTCACCCACCAGCTGACTAAGCCAGATGCAGACACCCACAGCCAAATGGATGGAGCTTGGCAACTCTTCTGGAAGAATATGAAGAAGGAATAGAGCCCCTAAGGGGATATGAACTCCACAGGAAGACAAACAGAATCAGTTAATCTGGACCCTTGGACTCTTAGAGTCCGAACTACCAACCATAGAACATACACAGGCTGGACCTAGGCCTCCCTCCTCATGTGTACCAGATATGCAGCTTGGTCTTCATGTGGGTCCCAAACAACTGAAGTCAGGATATCCCAAAAGCTGTTGTCTGTATGTGAGATATATTCTGTTAGCTGGGCTGCCTGGTCTGGCCTCAGAGGAGATGAAGAGCCTACTCTCCCAGAGGCATAAATTGCCAAGGAGAAAGATGGGGAGCCTCCCACCTGCTCAGAGGAGAAGGGGAGGAAGAAGGAGCAAGGATTGTGGAAGGGGTGACTGGAAGAGAGGCAATGGTAATGAGTGGGATGTAAAGCAAATAAGTTAAAAAATGAAAAAAAAATAACCATTAATCAACAACAAAAACAATCAAATTAACAAAAAAAAAGAAAAGCTTCCTCCACTTCTTTGATGTACCTAACAATGAATTTAAATTTTACCTGGATTTATAACATTCTCTGCTCGATAAAGCTATATAAACATCATTAAACAGCTTCAACATTGAAATTTGTGGTAACCTGAATCTGTATTCTCGCTGCATGACCACTCAAAATGGCTCCAGAATAAACTATCTTGTATTCACTTTAATAGGACAGGTGTGGTTTTTGTATCGGCAATATTAATGTATCCTCACATAATGGTTAATTTTACCATTGTTATCAATGTTAACTTATCACAACTTAGAATCATCTGTGAAGAGTCTTGAGTCACTCTTTTTATCAAGTTGGTTTGCCAGTATGTCTGTGAAGCATTACCTTGATCAGTAACTGAATTGTGAAGACCCACTCTGATTGTGAGTGGCACCTCTCGTGCTCTGAGTTCTATACTGTGTTAGACCAGCAAGAGGGGTAGCTGGGTCTGCATGAAAGCAGGCAGCACTGGTGCATTAATTTTTCTCTGTCCTTGTCTATGGATGTGATGTGTACAAGATTCTTGAGTATCTGCCTTGACTTTGCCTCAGGGATGAGTTAATCTGGCATTGTCAGCTAAATAAGCCATTTCCTCTCCTAAGTTGCTTTTGGCCAAGATATTTCATCACAGCAATGGAAAGAAAACTAGAACCTTCCAAAACCTTTTATATACATGTTAATATATGTTCATGCACACACAGAGACAATATCTAATATCAAGTTCTCTTCTCTTTAGAATTTAGAATGAAAAAAGTAAAAAATAAAAACAAAAAAAACAGAACAAACAAAAACCACCTTCCATGAAACATTGTCCTGGAAGCTTGAGTTAATTCTCTCTGGGAAGGAAAGTAAACAAAAGGTATAAAATTTGGAAAAGAAGAACTCAAGTGCCATTAATTTCAAACTGCATATGGAATATCCAATATAATAAAAATCCAAAAGAATTAACCATAAGGAGGCTGGAGAAATGGCTCATTAGTTAAGAGCTGAATATACATAGGACTCAGGTTCTGTTCTTGGTACCCACATAGTAGTTCACAACTATCCATCAATTCAGATCAAGAGGGTCTGACAATCTCTACTAGACTCTGCAGGAACCTGGCACTAGCACTTTGTGCAGACATACAGACAGGTAAAATATCCACACACATAAAATAAGAATTAGAAAGAGAAGAAAAAACATAAAAATAATAGTTTATCCAGAACATAGATACAAAATTCAATATACAAAAATATTGTATTTTCAACATGGTACCAACAGAGTTAAAAATTAAAGTTTTAATTTATTTAATTGTTAAAGTTGTGTTTCTATTATTTAATGTATATGAGCGTTTTCCTTTATTTGTATGTACCATATGTGTGTCTGGTCCCTGTAGAGGACAGAAGAAGTGTTATCTCTTTAGGAACTGGAATTAGAGGGTTGTGAGATGCCATGTAGGCCCTTGGCCAGAGCACCAAGTGCACTTAACTGCTGAACTATGTCTCCAACCCTGAAAATGAATTCTATAGAAGGATACTATTTATATAACAACAGGTAATAATAAAGTAAGTAAAAATAAATTTGAGAAAATGGCCAATATTTACATGAAAATACTTAAATGATTCTATTAAAGCATGATTGTGAGAAACCTAGATGAACATAAATAATATTTGTGCATTAGAAGATGAAATATTGTGTATAAATTTGCTCCAACTGATCTTTAAAGTAATGCATATAAGAATTAAATTTTCCCATTAATGAAACTTAAGGAAACAAATGAAAAATGTGTTGCTCTATAGGTCAGAGTCATCAAGTTGTCTAGAAGGACAGGTAGAGAAGCTTGACCTTCGTGGGTGGACTGTAAAAGGTTGAGGTATGCATGAGTGGGATATGTTAGTGCCGAATGAACAGAAAGTTCAGTGGAAACTGTATGCCAAAAAGGAAGACAAACAAATGAACAAATAGATTATCAGTCGTGTTGTACTGAAAAACAACGAAGAAAATCTGAACTTTACAATGAGTGGAACTATGGCAGGTTTTAAACACAAGGGCAGAAAAAACAATGGTATTACTACACACATGAAAATTAACAAATATTTTAGAAGATGATACAAAAGCAAATTTTATAACTTCAGAAATTCCAAAACAAAATGGAAACGTGTTATAAAAGAAGTATGAGTAGAAAAGAAGTGTGAGAGCTGCTTGGAAACACCCCTAAGCCTCATTGGACGATAGTCAAGGAACAAATTTCAATGTGAGCTGACACCAGCACCTCAGAGAGTAAAAAACAAATCATTGATGTTCATGAGCAGGAAGTGTCTCCCAGCAGAAATTATAGTGAAAGAAACATATACAATAAAGAAAATGTGATTCCATTCAATGAAGTTTCTGACACATAAAAGTAAACAAGAATTGTTTAAAATGCATATGGGAGGCAAACACATAGGGAAGGTAAGGAGTCCTCTGGCACTCCCCCCACATCCCCTCCACCATCCCCACCCCCTCAAGCCTATACTGGGACCCCAGCAGCCACAACAGACCTAAAGTCAAGCAGGTTTCACTTTCCTTTCTGTCCTCCAATACAGTCTCTCCAGTCTCATTCCCAATCCTGTAGCAGGCAATTACAGATGTGTTCTTCCACCTATATCTTGTCCCAGTGGATGCCACCAAGTGGATTCAATTATCCTCCATCTTTCCATCCCTTTGTTTCAGGAGCAGATACCTAGGAAGACTATCTGGGAACACCCAGGCTGGAACTTGGGTAGATGATTTCCATACTTCTTCCTGTCCTCTATTACAGTTTCTTTAGTCTCACCCCCAGTACTGCCTACCTTCAGGGGCCTGCCTTCCTGCCCTTCTTCCATTCCTGGGAGACTCTGGCAAACCTTGGAGTTGACCCAGCTTTCCTTCTTCCTGTGTACCCTCTAGCCTCCTACATCTAGCCCATCCCCATTTCTTTGTGCCAGCCCCCAAAGAAACACTTTCTACCTAGGACTCTCAATAGTCATAACTATTAGGGACTCAGGTATGTGTATCATATTGTCATTCCTGTCTCCATTACTATGTCTCCATTCTCACCTTTATCCCAGTCATAACCTGCTTACAGGTGCCCATCTTACCACCTCAACTTCATCTACTAAAGACTTCAGTTCCTAGTTCAGACCCATGGGCCTCCAGACCTTTCTTTCTTGTCTCTCTACATAATTCTTTGGCTTACTGCAACCTACTTGCAGGATGTTCTCCCATCACACTGCCAACTTTCTGTAGACCCCACTTCTAGGTGTAAACAGAATTCCCTTAGCTCTTTCTTAAGGCACACTATTGTGATATCCAGGCACATATCAGAAAATCTGGGACATTGTGAAAAACATTCCACAATAGAGCAAAATTTGAGGATAATCTACCTACAGATCCAGCTCTAAGAAGATGCTAGAAGAAAAACTTCAAACTGAAGAAGTCAACCTTTATGGACATAAATGCAAAAATTCTCAATAAAATACTTGTAAATTGAATCCAAGATTACATCAAAAAACCATCTACCTTGCTCAAGTAGGCTTCATCCCAGAGAGGCAAGGATGATTCAACATATATAGATTGATAAATGCAATGCACTACATAAACAAACAGAAAGACAAAAGACCACATGATCATCTCATTTGATGTATAAAAGGCCTTTTACAAAATCATGATAAAAGTACTCAAAAGAATAGGAATGCAAAAGACATACTCAACATGCTAAGGTGATTAACAAGTCTATAGTCCATAGCAACTGAAAGGGAGGATATCTCAAAGCATTTCCACTAAACTCTGGAACGAGACAAGATATCGCATTCGTTCCATGCCTATTCAGTATAGTTCTTGAAGTCTTAGTAGAGCAATAAGACAGCTAACTAAAAGAGATCAGGGGGATACAAACAGGAAAGGAAGAAGCCAAATCTTCTTTATTTACTGATGATTTTATTTTATACATAAAAGGTCCTAAGAATTTTACCAGGAAACTTAGACATCTAGTAAACACTTTCAGGAAAGCAGAAAGATATAAAATTAACATGAAAAAAATCAGTATCATTTCTATAAACAAACGACAAACAGACAGAGAAAGAAATCCAGAAAACAGTACCTTTCACCAAAAATCTTGGGGTAACTAACCAAGCAAGTGAAAGACTTGTATGATAAAAACATTAAGACACTGAAGAAAGAAATTGAAGATGAGATTAGAAGAATGAAAGATCTCCCATGCTCATTAATCTGTGAGATTAATATAGTGAAAATGGCCATCTTATTAAAAAAAAAAACCAATCTACACTTTAAACACAGTCTCCATGGAAACTATACTATTTGTCACAAAACTCAAAAGATCAATTTTCATCCTCATATGAATACCCAGAAAACAGAATATTTAAAACAATTCTGAGTAATAAAAGAACTGCTGGAGGTATTGCCATCACCAATCTCAAATTATATTACAGAGGTATAGTAATAAAGATAACAGTGTATTAGCATAAAAACAGACGTTGATTAATAAAATCAAATTGGAGACTCAGATATAAGTCCACACAGCTATGAGCACCTGATGTTTTAATAAAGAAACCCAAAACACACACTGCTAAAAGAAAAACCAGCCTCTTCAACAATTGGTGCTAGTCAAACTGGATGACTGCATATAGACGAATGTAAATAGATACATATTTATCACCCTGCACAAAACTCTGTATCAAATGGATGGAGGACCTGAACATAAGATCAGATACCCTGAATCTTATAGAAGAGAAAGTGGAAAAATAATTTGAGCTCATTAGCATAAGAGAATACTTTTTGAATAGAACACCAATAATATAGGCACTAAGAACAACATTTAATAAATGACACCTCGTGAAACCGAAAAGTATGGTCATTTAAAGAAGCAAGCTACAGAATGGGAAATGGTTTTTTCTTTGTTTTGCTTTTAGGGTTTTTTTTCAACTGCACAACTGATAGAGAGATGTTGTCCAAAATATATATGAAAACTTAAAAATATTGGGCCTCAAAAAAACACAGTTTAAAAAATGGGATACAAAATTAAAGAGTATTCAGAAGATTATAAAAAGCAAAAATAAAAAAAAAAATGGATGAGAAACACTTAAATATTCAACATCCCCAGTCATCAGGGAAATGAACATCAAAACCTCTTTGAGATTTTATCTTACACCAGTCAGATAGGCCAAGATCAATAAAAAAAAAAAAAAAAAATACACTTCATGCTGATAGGGATATAAGGTGAAGGTACATTAATCTATTGCTAGTGAGAGTGAAAACTCATGCATCCACTATAAAATCACTATGGTGGTTCCTCAGGAAGCTAGAAAAAGACCTACCTCAATATCCAGCTACATATTTTTAGGCATATATCCCATGGACTCAACATCTTACCACAAGGTCACATGCTCAACCATCATCATTGCTGCTCTATTTATTATATTCAGGAATTGGATCTAGTTGCCCAACAATAGATGAATGAATGATGGAATTGTGATACATTTACACAATGAAATATTTCTCAGCCATTAAAAAACCAAAATTACAAGTCATATGTAAATAAATGGTGCTGGAAAAAAATAATCTCAAGTGAAGTAACTCAGATCCCAAAATATATGGTATATGTTCTCTTAGACATGATACTAGGATTTAAGCCTTCAATAGACATGCCACAACCCATATAAGTATAGAGGTTGGGTATAGAGTAAGAAATGTATGGGTGGTAAGTCTAACTAGGAAGGGGAAATAGAATAGGCAATTGTAGATGGGTTAATGGAAAATCTGCAATGGGAGAAAAAACTTGGAAGAAGAGGGGTTTAAGGGAGGGAATATGGAGAGGGACAGCTAAAACTAAGGACCATTTGAGTGGCCATATTAAAACCTAATACAGTAGAAGCTTCTTAAAATATATACATATACTTTTAAAAATCCAAATACAAACACCTGGGAAGAAAAAGTCATAGCTAGATATATTTCCTACTAAGTGAAGCCTTCAGTGCCAGGAAAGAGTTGGATCTAATTGAACTGCTGGTCAAAAGGGTCCAATGGAAACCCCCAAACAACCTTGGCTATTGGTGTCTCTTTACAACCTGATAAGACCCTGTTGCTGAAGAAAACATCTACATGTCTCATTGAATATGGAGAAGACCAGCTGGTACCTAACTAGGGCTTTCAGCCCTACTGACTGGTGTTCATAGGATATACTCTGAACCAAAGGGGAAATGATGGTGACCTCTTGCACACAAATTCTGGTGCAATAGTCACACGAACATTGAGTAACTAACCACTCTCTAAGTTGATATAAAGTCCATTTCATGACAACTAACCCAATCCTGATACTTATTGGGTGGCTAAGAACCCGAGACTAGATAGGCCATAAAACTGAGAGAAAAATAAAATACTATTGATGTGTTAAAGAACCACAGCAAAAAAAAAAAAAAAAAATGTTCTCTAATGACATCCTCTAGCTCCCATAATTCAGTGTTTTTGCTGATCAATCACCACAGAACCTTCCTGTAGTAGATGTGAACTGGAACAGAGACCTACAACTGGACACTGTGCAGAGAGTAGGAGACCTTGGTGTATTCAATCTGAAATGGGACTTCTTCATAAAAACCCTCCCCTCAGAGCTCAGAGACTTATAGAGAATAGGAGGCAGAAGGACTGGAAATGCCTGTGGGGTAGATGACTCCAACAATACAGTGCCTCTCAGACACAGCAGGACACATACGAACTCAGAGATTGTGGCAGCATGCATGACTGTGGCAGCATGCATGGAGCCTGCATAGGTCTAAGGCAATGGATTTGCAGTGCTAAGAGGGGAACTGATCATAATGCCCCAACCCAACCCAGAAGCTATCTCCAAGTGTTAAGTACTTACAAAGGAAAAATTTACTTCCTCCAATGGAATCTCACCATGTATTCACACCACACTTAGGGCAGGCTCCATGCCCAGCAGTAGATGGCTAACACAAACAAATCCAATGATATTTTTGAAAATTTTTTTGTCTCATAATTGGGGAGGGAGGCATTTTTTACCTTTCAGGTCACTTCCTTATACATTATGGTTTCCAATTTTAAGTTTTTAATGGTTTTCTGTGTCTCTTTGTGTGTATGTGTTTCTTCTTGTTCTTCATTTTTCTGTTTTGTTTTATTCTGGCTTGTTTAATTATTTGTTTTCTAAACATAAAGAAAGCTAGTTGTTAGCAAGGTGGGAGGTTATGAGAGAGGGGGACTATAGTCAAAATATATTGTATAAAAAATTAATTCCTGTCAAAAAAAACAAAACAGAGATGATGGCCATAAGTATGCAGCTATGTGTTTGGGAGGAAATTTATTCATTAACCCAAAAGCTCACAATACTTAAGATAAAATTCACAGACCACATGAAGCTCAAGAAGAAAGAAGACCAAAGTGTGGGTGCTTCAGTCCTTCTTAGAAGGGGGAACAAAATACCCATGGGAGGAAATACGGAGATAAAGTGTGGAGCAGAGACTGAAGAAAAACCATCCAGAGACTGCCTCACCTGGAGATCCATCCCATATACAGATACAGTCACTAAACCCAGACACTATTGTGGATGACAAGAAGTGCATGCTGACAGGAGCCTGATATAACTGTCTCCTGAGAGACTCTGCCAGAGCCTGACAAATACAGAGGCAGATGCTAGCAGTCAACCATTGGACTGAGCTCAGAGTCCCCAATGGATGAGTTAGAGAAAGAACTGAAGGAGCTGAAGGGGTTTGCAACCTCATAGGAAGAACAACAATATCAACCAGCCAGACCCCCCCCCCCCAGAGCTCTCAGGGACTAATCCACCAACCAAAGAATACACATGGAGGGACTCATGGTTCTGACTGCTTATATAGCAGAGGATGGTCTTGTCAGGCATCAATGGGAGAAGAGACCCTTGGTCCTGTGAAGGCTTGATGCCCCAGTGTAGGAGAATGCCAGGGTGGGGAGGCAGGAGTGGGTGGGTGGGAAGGGGAACATCCTCATAGAAGCATGGGGATGGGGGAATGGGATAGAGGGATCCTGGAGGGGAGGAACTGGGAAAGGAGATAACATTTGAAATATAAATAAAGAAAATATCTAATTAAAAAAAAAGAAATACAATAATGGCTTTTACAACCAATGCTCAACCAAGACAGTAGCTGTATTTTTATCCTGAACCTCATATATCTTTGTAAATGTTTCTATGTGAATGGTATAATTCATAAGAGAAAATATTAGTTATATTTTTGATAAATTATGCTTAATATGTTTTCTATAACTTTTAACATTCAAAACCTGTAACATTCAAAATTATAAAACTAGATAATGTTAAAATGAACAATATATGCACTGTGAGTTGTTTATAGCTGTATACTAATCCATAGGGAGATTTCTGTCATAATCTGGAGAAGTGTGTGTGTGTGTGTGTGTGTGTGTGTGTGTGTGTACCCCAGAGAATAATTTTGTATTGGTGAAATTCATAAGAAATCTTTCCACAAGCCTCTGCAAGTGAGTTTACCTGACAGGAAGTTAGCAGTCAATGAAAGCAGCTCCCATCCAACACTGACAGTGAGTGATTTATTTGAACTCATAACTTGATTTGATGTTTTAAATTTGTTAGTTAAACATTATATAGCTAAAGATAATAAAAGAAACTGAATACTCTTGATGTCTGTGTAGAGCAAAACTGTTTACCAGCCTGAGGAGGCTGGTCACAACAGAGTCTGTGGAAGCCTGTTTTTACTCTCGAAGTTAAATATCTTCTAAGCATCATGGGAGGAGCAATACTGTTATTACAGCTTGGTGGAGAAACCTTATGCTACAATGTAATCAACTGCAGAAATCAAGACTGAAATTGAGAAACTTCCTTAAATTACTCAAGAACCTGGTTGAGCCTGTACTTTGAAGTAACTTTTAGGGCAGTCTCCAGCAGAATGCATTCTGCTATTACTACAGTCCTTCTTTAGAACTACCAAAGCTCTGTACAGTGCTTATCTTCCATGCTGTCAGCAATCTTTAAGAAATAAATGCATTTGTGAAAGTCCTCGCTCATATGAATCCAGCAGACGTCACTCTCCACACAGCCTGGTGGTAATATTCCTCTTAGCTCCCTAACTTCTGCAAAGTCTAGATTTCCTCATTCAGACACTGGCTCTTTTCCTCACAGAACTGATGTCTGGAATTATTCTCTAAAATAAAAAGAGCCACCTTTCATTGGTAGGGACACCAGTTCTCAATACTGTTATGATAGACAAAAGCCAAACCATTGAACAAATTCTTTACTTATAAAATTGATTTATTTGCGATGCAAAGACACAAAAACACCCAGTAATTTAATCTGGAAATTAGACCCAAAGAAAGGAAAGCTAGAGTTATCATGACAAATTTGCTCTTCAGCCTAGGAGGAAAGAGTGTCATAGACATCCAGGTTTTGCTTTCATCTTAATTAGTGGAACTTATGCCCTCCATAAAACAAGAAACCTAAGATTACCCAGGAGCAAGAAGCTTTTCCTCACAAGATTTTCTGATGTGAAATCCCTTCTGTTCTCCACTCTCACGGAACTTGACATTTTGAAGTAACATCTATTTTCTCATGTCTTCAAGACACAAAGGAATGGGGGGCTTCTGTATTATCAGCTCATTGTGAATGGTTCCTTACATGCTATCAGAGTTTATTTCCAATGAAAGGAAGAAGATATTCTTGTCTGAGTAGTCTATCTTTTGATGTAAATGTTGGGTAGAGTGTGAGAGGAAGGATTGGCTGAGAAGGGAAGAGGGTATAACTGAGATAGGGAATGGGAACAAGCACATCACTGGCAGTTCAAAAGATGCAGCTGAAAAGGACTAAATGTGCTTTTAAAGCACCAAGATGTCTCCCCACCCTGCAGATCAGAGACTCAGCTTTTCGCTTTAGTAAGGCAGAGAAACACCCAGTGCTGGCACACAGCTCTGCCTAGCTGCACAAGCATAAGGTTCCTCTGTACTCAGAAACTCGGAAGTGCAGGCTCCGTCAGTGTGATCAAAGGACTGCTCTCCTATCAGCCTGAGAAAATGCCCCTAAAATTACTGATAGGTCATTTTCCCAAGAGACTCATTTGAAAATACTTGGCAAACTTACAAAGAACCTGGAAGTCGTGCGTGGAGGCAAACATGCTAAGCAGGTGCTATTGAGAATTTTCATATTAACTGTGTCTCTTACAGAGCACAGCGGAACCACTGTCTTTTTAGCTGCCTTATCTGCCACTGGTTATTACAAACTAGGTACCAGGTTTCAGTTATTCCAGTGACTTAAAATAACTAACACCGATTCAGCCTGTTTAAAGCTAATTATATCTTTTAAGGGAATGACATTTTCTTGCAACTTGATGAACATGACTGCCCCGGAGTTTATTACAATATGGTAACAATATTTATCAGGGAAACTTGCCAGCCTTTACGGTTATGAAATTGTTCTGCTTTATTGAATATTTCTGAAGAAACTTCCCAAAGTACTGTGTAAGGAAAAACTGTTCTTAAAAGCTTTTTCAATCATCGTTGTCAATAAAGAATAATAGAAGAATGACCTGTTGGTGTCATTGGTCTCTGAAACTCATGTTGATGGTGGCATTATGATGGCTAAAGTTTTAGAAGCTCACTGGGGTGTCCCATAGAGAAAGAGAGAGAGGGGAAGAGAGAGGGGGTAGAGAGAGGGGGAATAGAGAGAGAGAGGGAGAGGAAGAGGGAGGAGAGGAGCACTGCTTCTGTCAGCCACCATGTACTAGGATTTTGGAGTTCCTGGGATATCCTTTGCTCTGTTTGTGATATTTTTGTTCTACCAAATACTCGAATTAACTTGTATTGCCTTACTTGGTGGATTTGCAAAACATCCACACTCTGTCTTATTTTGTAATTCAATAGTTTTCCACTCAAAATCACCTCCTGCTGCTATAGGTAGTTTCCTGGTGTTTGTTGTATAATTTTTCAACAGGGTATCTATTTCCTTACTGCTAGGAACCCATGTTATTCTGTAAGATTACTGCTACTGTCAGCAGGACTTCAAACATTCCTAAAAACTTATATTTTGCTTCATAAGTTCTAGAGGATGCTGTATGTGTAGGATTTCTTATGTCCTCTAGTTTAAATACTCTCATCATTTCATGACCAAGAGTCCGCAACAGAAGTTCTCAAAGCCCAGGTACAGAAACAGCCCTGGCAGGATCCTTGATACTCCTTTGAAAGAAAGTTTTATGCAGGCAGTGGTGGCACATGGCTTTAATCCCAGCACTTGGGAGGCAGAGGCAGGCAGATTTCTGAGTTTGAGGCCAGCCTGGTCTACAGAGTGAGCTCCAGGACAGACAGGGCTACACAGAGAAGCTTTGTCTCAAAAAAAAAGTTTTAGATGTTTATTATCTTCAACTTTTGAGAGCTTTATACCTACATCCAAAGGTACTGTCCTGTATCCAAAGGTACTATTGTCATATTCACCCGATTACCTTTTGTATCCCTTGCTATCCTCTGGACCAACTTCTGAACCAGTCCTGTTCCTGCTTTCACAACAGCTTCATTTGTTTATATGAATGTGGGAGTCCAGTATCTTACACAAAATAAAGAATGGAACATTTTACATTGTTTTAAAAGGAAATCGATAGCAACTGAATATATACGAGACCCAGTGAAATGGATACAGACAGATTAAAAATAGAGCCAACACAATTCAAGCTTTCAACATCTTCTGGTCAATGGCTACTGCATGGACTAAACCTCACCAAGGAAAGAGTTAAAAGTTACTGTTGTTTTTACCTTTTATATGAATGACGATAATGGCATTGTATATGGGTATTTACAGTTTATTTCATGTGTGAAAGGTAAAGAATACTAATTAACAAAATAAATATTTTAAATTATACCATGTTCACTCAGAGACAGCAAGATTAGATGGTTAAAACAGCAAATTTTCATTTAGATGATTATAAAGTCTGAAAGAACAAACAATAATTTAAGCAAGGTTCCAATTTTCCTTGTCTTTCTATTGCAAGGGCTTAATTCGCTCAGAAAATTGACTCTGGGTGTGGTGACTGTTTAGCAAGGACAATGCTGTCATAGAAAAGGAAAGGGGCAAGTCCTCAATCACTCACCACAGTGAGTCTGTGCTAAGCTTTTAATTTCTGGCCAAGTCAAACAATCCAGTAATGTGACTTAAGAATTATGCAATAATAACTCTCTGTCTTGGTCAGTGGTCACACTGCCAGACTGAACCAAAGCTAAGCACTGCCACCCAACCCCTTCCCACTGGTCAGCAATGAGTGCTAAGGTTTACTCCAAGGTGTATGGAATTGCCAAGGGTAAGGTCTTTTCTACAAAGGATAATCTGTTACTTAGAATTGTATACTGTACATAGAAGTGAAGCAGTTTTAATCTGTGAACCTCCTCACTCTGATAAACTGCTACAGTCTGGGAACTGACATTCTAAACAGAGTTTATCTGTGTCACAACTTGATAAACTTATCAGTGTCTTTACTTCCTTGGTTCCTTTTTAAAATCTGTTTGTCATTTGCTTCTATCTGATCACTGTTTAAAGGATTTCTCCCACCCAATGCCTTTGACTCATGGCTCTCCATACTTTAGAACTATCCTAAAGCACAGTCATCTCTTTATCCAACACATGCTTGCTGAACATCTGCTGTTGGGCTGGCACTCTACAAGCTGTTAGTGTTATACAAGGAAAGAAAAGGAAAGGAAAATGCTATGCTTTGGGAACCCAGAATTTCTTCTGACCCTTGGGCAGCTAGCTATCTTGCCAGAGTGTGTTTCCTTTCGTTTCTTCACTCAGTTAATGGCTGATCCCAATTCATACAAAAATCAAACTAAATACTACGTGCACAGGAGGCCTTCAGATCCCCCCTCACATCAGGTTGGGCTTCCAATAAATAAGTGTTCACGGCTCACAGTTTCTTCAAAAGAACATTTAAATAGTATAGTTATTTTTGTGTGCAGACTTAGTAAGTAGTAATTTTCCCCAGCCTGGCACCACAGCCTGCCTTATTCACCACTAAATGTTCAGTTTGAAAAAGTGACTGAGGTCAAGAAGATACTACCATAAAATCCTACTTTCATGAAAAACTGGTATGAGGTAGATTCACTTCAAGTTGAGATTTTAGCATCGTAATTTACCAGCATTATGTCTATTCATGATCCATGTTCTGCATTTCCCTCTTCTAGGTCATTCTTACAGTCTAAATACAAGGAACATTTTTTAATTATTAAAAATCGATTCTTCTCTCATACTGTACATCCCAGCCACAGTTTTTCCTCCCTCTACTTCTCCCAGCCCCCATCCCACTTCCTTTCTCTCCTAGATACACTACTCCCCTCCATTTTGTTTTCAAATTAAAGCAGGTCTCCAAGAGATGACAACCAAATAAAACAAGATACAAGACAAGGCAAAATCCCTCATATAGGCTGGACGGGCAACCCCACTCTTCTTGGGTTGTGGTTCCAAGATCAGACAAAATATTCAGAATTACACTTGCTCCCAATGTTAAGACTCCAACAAAACAAACAAACACACAAACAAACAAACAAACAAACAAACAAGCAAACAGACATCAAGCTAACAGCCATCACATATACACAGAAGACCTGGTGAAGATTCATGCAGGCCCCAAGCTTACCTTCTCTATGTGAGCTCATGTGAGCCCTGGTTAGTTGATTTGGTTGGCCATGTTCTTTTGGTGTCCTCCATCCCATCGAGTGCCTTGTCCGGTTGTTACCAAAGAGGCTTCCTCCAGCAGCAGGTGGAAACAGGTGCAGAGTCTCACAATCAGACATTATGGGGAGAGAAAGTCCAAATTGGGGGTTCCTATCAGGTCCCTTCCCTCAGAATCCCAGTTCCTGATTCTGGTCATCCAGTCAATGCAGGGCATGGGCTCTCTCGTGCCATGGTCCTCAACTTAAATAAACATTGGTAGCCCACTCCCACAATTTCCTTGCCATCATGGCCCCAGTACATCTTGCAGGCAAGACAGATTGTAGGCCAAGGGGTTTTGTGCAGATGGGTTGATGTCCAGGTTTCTCTTTCCATAGCCTAGAGAGTACTTTCTCCTGGCAATGAGACTAGAATGAAGAAGTCAAGGCTCCATACAGGTACCCACTTGACTTCTTTGCATTCAATGAATTTTTTGGATGCTGTCCTCAGCAATGGGGTCCCATTCAGGTTTTAGAACTTTGCCCATTCTGGGGTGGAGGCTGCCATTTTGTCCTATTGATAGTGTTCTTTGCTTTACAGAAATGTTCCAGTTTCATAATTTCCCATTTATCAATTGATTGTTTAATTCTTAGAAGTATCAGTGTTCCTTTTAGGAAGTTGTCTTCTGTGCCAGTGCATTCAGGCTATCCCCTACATTCTCTTCTATCAGGTTCAGTGTGCCTGGTTTTATGTTAAGGTCTCCGATCCTCTTGGACTTGAATTTTGTGCAGGGTGATAGATATGGATCTATTTTCATTCTTCCACACACTAACATCCTGTTAGACCAGTACCATTTGCCAAAGATGCTTTCTTTTCTCTAGGTATATTTCCGGCTTCATTATGAAAAAAATCAAGTGTTCATATGTAGGAAGAACTGGGGTTGCCATCTCTGCATAAATGCAGGAGGCTATACAGTTCCAAAGGCAACTCCTGCATGAGGACCTAATTGAAGACTGTCTGATAGACCAAGGATTGCTGACAGTCAATGGCAGCCAGTGAGGAACTGCTATTTGAAAGGGATGCTTTCTTGGCACCAGTGGGGTGTGGATGGAGGATATTAATGGAGCTTGCAGCAGCATTCAGAGGAACTTGCTGCAGAGGTGTCCTCACCTGCTGCCAGAGTCTGTGCCATTGATTCTGCGACATCTCACTTCCAACCACCAAGGGCAAGTTGGGTCAGGTAGCAGTGGTCCAGGGCACAGGCAACATTCATGAGTGTGGGAATTTATGTCTGGGTCTTCAATTTAATTCCATTGATCAACATGTCTGCTCCTGTACCAATACCATGTCATTTTTATTACTATGGCTCTGTAGCACAACTTGAAATCAGGGATGGTGATACCTCTAGAATTTTCAAATTGAACAGGATTGTTATAGTTGTACTGAATTTTTTTTTTCATATGAAGTTGAGAATTGTTCTTTTAAGGTCTGTAAAAAATTGTGTTGGAATTTCAATGAGGATTTCATTGAATCTTTAGATTGTTTTTGGTAGATGGCCATTTTTACTATGTTAGTCCTATGGCTCCATGTACATGGGAGATCTTTCCATCTTCTGGTATTTTCTCCAATTTCTTTTTTTAAAGATTTAAAGAGTTTATTATACAAGTGTTTCACTTGTTTGGTAATATTTTGTATTCTTTGATATGTTCTAGTTCCATCCATTTGCCTAAGAATTTCATGAAGTCATTGTTTTTAATAGCTAAGTAGTACTCCATTTTGTAAATGTACCACATTTTCCGTATCCATTTCTTTTTTGAAGGACATTTGGGTTCTTTCCAGCTTCTAGCTATTATAAATAAGGCTGCAAAGACATCCCATGCTCATGGATTGGCAGGAGTGGTATAGATGGGTCCTCAGGTAATACTATGTCTAACTTTCTGAGGAACCACCAGACAGAATTCCAGAGTGGTTATATCAGTTTGCACTTTCACCAACAATGGAGGAATGTTCCACTTTCTCCACATCCTTGCCAGGAATTGGGATAACACTTGAAATGTAAATAAAGAAAACATCTAATATTAAAAAAGAAACAAAAGAAAATGGTGCTTCCCTGATTTTCTCTCAGTCTCCTAGTCATTTGTATATAGAAGGGTTGATTATTTATTTTTGTGAGTTAATCTTGTATTCAGCCACTTTGCTGATGGTGTTTATCACCTGAAGGAGTTTCCTAGTGGAATTTTTATGGTCACTTATGTATATTGTCATATCATCTGAAAATATTTTGACTTTTTCATTTCACCTTTGTATCTCCTTAATATCTTTTAGATGTCTTATTGCTCTAGCTAATCTTTAAATAGTATTAAATACATCTTGGAACTTTCTCCAAAATTGACCACATACACAGACACAAAGTAAGTCCCAATGTATACAAGAAAATTGAAATTAATTCTTACATCCTATCAGACTATCAATGGAATAAAGCTGGCTATCAATCACAACAGAAATAAGAGAAAGTTTACAAATTCATGGAAACTGAACCATTCTCTACTGCATGAAAAATGTGTCAAGGCAGAAATAAAAAAAATAAATTAAAGTCCTTCTACAATGCAAAGAAAATGAATACACAACATACCCAAGCTTTTGGGACACAATAAAAGTAGTGCTAAGAGAAATGCTCAAAGCAGTAAGCTCCTTCATAAATAAATTGGAGAGATCTTATACTAGCAACATAACAACTTACCTGAATGTTCTAGAACTAAAAGAAGTAAACACACCAAAAAGTATGGCAAGAAATAATTAAACCCAGGGCTGAAATCAATAAAATAGGAACAAAGCGACCAATTCAAAGAATAATTGAAATGAAGAACAGGTTCTTAGAAAAACTCAACAAGATAAACAAGTCTGTATCCAAACCAACTAAAAGACAGAGTATCCAAGTTAATAAAATCAAAAATTGAAAAGAGGGGTCTAACAACAGAAACTGAGGAAATCGAGAGAATCATAAGGCCATAGTTTAACAGCCTGTATTCCATAAAATTAGAAAATCTAAAAAGAAACCCAAAAAAACAAACACAAACAAACAAAGAAAAAAAACCAATAATTTTCTAGACGGATACCACTTACCAAAGTTAAATCAAGATGAGGTAAACTGATTAGGTAGATCTAATAACCCCCAGTGAATTTGAAGCCGTCATTAAAAGTCTCCCAACTGAAAAAAAGCCCAGGGCCAGATAGTTTTAGCATAGAGTTCTACAAGACTTTCAAAAAAAAGTCAATGTCAATAGTCCTCAAACTATTCCACAAAACAGAAACAGAAAGAACATTGCCTGATTCAATTTATAAGGTCACAGTTACCCTGATACCTAAATCCAACAAAGACTCAACAAAGAAAGAGAATTACAAACCATTATCCCTTATAAACATAGATGCAAAAATACCCAATAAAATACTTGCAAACCAAATCCCAGAACACCCCCCAAAAAGTCATCCACCTGTTATAAACACAATATGTTTCTTCCTGAATACTCTCTCTTTATCTTCTCATGGCCTTGGATTTTTGTTTCTTTGGTTTGTTTTATTTTGCATTTGGCTTACTTTTTACCTGACTGTATCCCAGTCTTTGGATCCCTTACTGTTGGAAACTTAACCACTGATTTTATCATAATTTTTTGTGATTAGGATGTATAAATATGCATGCTAAGAGATTTAGTAGTAATGTAAAAAATTTAGTAAATGTAAAAAAAAATACATATCCAGAACAGTTTGCAATCCTACTATTTTGTATGAATACTCAATTAAATGTTTTATTATGACAATATTTTTCTAGTTACCAATTTTATGAAGCTACAATCACTCTGACATAATTTTATATCCCGTTTTTGTCACATGACTATAACATGATAGTTTTCCCTGTATGTTTTGCCACAAAATTTCAAAAGTAGATGCTTGGAGGAGGAGATATAAGAGATGAATTTGGTTCATTTTTTTCTATGTGTTAACTTGGAAAAAACACAACAAACAAACACACAAAAAAACACCCTTCTTCATGGCAATAGGTGTGAATTAGAGTAGGAATCACAGCACACTACGGATGCTATGGATACTCTACTCATGCTTCCTAGAACTCCTTATACCCAATGGTCCAAATATAATTTGTTTCCTGAAACTGAATATTTTTCTTTTGTCTTGCATTATGACTCAGCATTGTTTATGATGGCAGATCTGACTAAATATTCATTTCATAAAACATCATTGCACACTTGGACTATGTAAGTACCAAAGTACCCTGGGAACTATTTATCAAACAGAATAATTTCTCTATGCCTAATTAGTCTTGCTGTGATACCCTAGGAAGACATTACTATTAAGGCTTTTACGATGCCATAGAGCATCCTGGTTTAAATGGATATCACTAGCACTACTGGACTGCCTTGTCTGTAGTCCAAGTAGTAGAGCAGCACATGCCATATCAATCTAGTTACTACAGGTTCTACTTTCACTATAATCTCCATCCAAAGTTGGTAGTTTTTTAATCTCCTCCAGATAAATTGATTTCAGTGAGTAGTCATTATTTTTCTCACCCTGTGATAAATTATCACAGCCAAAAACAGATTAAGGAAGGATTTATTTTTGGCTTACAGTCCTGGAAGGGTAGATGTCTATAATGGTGGGAGTAGGTATGGTAACAAAATCAGAAAGCTAAGAGATCGTGTGTCACCTGTTCACAGGAAGCAAAGAAAGCAAGAGGGAAGTAGGGTGAAACTGTTGATAGTTAACATCCACTCCAGTGAAGTACTCACTTCAGAAAGGCTCCATCTCCCGAAAGTTTCATAACCTCCCCAAAGTGCACTGCCAACTGGAAACCAAGTATTCAAATACCTACTTACATCCTCAAAAACCTACAGAAGACATTTTTAATTCAAACTATGACACCATTCTACTGCTAATATCATAGGCTTATGGTTATATCATAATGCAAAATATATCTAGTCCAATTTCAAATGCCACCATAATCTTCAACAGTCTCAACACTGTTCAAATGTTCAATTTCTTTTCTGAGACTCAAGGTAATTTTTTAACTATGACTCCCTGTTAAATAAAAAAGATAATCACACAGAACCAACATACAATGTCACAGATTACACTTTCTTATTTCAAAAGAGAGAGAAAGGGATACCACCAAGAAATATGAGATGAAACTGAACAAAAACACACCACTGTAAATATCAAATTCTGTAGTATGGTCTCTGATATATGGAGCTTTAAATCCAAAAGGCTTAGATGGCTCTGATCTGTCAGCTCTTCTGACTGCAGCATATATCTCTTAGGGGCTGGTTGCACTCATTTTATGTAGCTTCCCTTGACAGATATATCATATTTCTCATACCTGACATCTTCAACATCTTGGGGTCTCCACTAAAACCCAGAATTTATCATCAGAGCTTCACATTAATGCCTTCTCGATCTTCCCTGTAGATAGTCTGTTCTCAACACATTTTTGACTGGCCCCAACAGCTCTCTAAAAACACAGAGAATAAATCCATGTCCACCTCACATTTTATTTTCTGCCTCACACACCAATAACATGGTTGCAATGCTGTCAAATTAAGCTGTGAATTTTGAGGATCACTCCTGTTTCTTTGGAACACATTTGTAGAAGTTTCTGTGTGATATTCATTTATAGGCAGGGGAAACTCTTTAAGCCCTTTTCATTTACAAGTAGGAATCTGAGCTTGCTGGGGTTTTGACTTGAAGGTATCATTTCTGCTGTTTCCTTGAAATAAGGAGTCCTCTGCTGAATGGCACTAATTCCTTTAACAGTTATAGCCTTTTTCCAGAAGATGCCTTCAGGCAACATTCCTAGCACTCCTTTCCTCCTCAAACTGTACACTATATAAGTCTTTCTGCCTCAATTGCTCTTTTTTTATTGTAGATCTACATAAGAGCAATCAGTAAAAATCATGCCAAAGATTCAATGTTACACAGTATTAAAATTTCCTCTGCCAAATCAAAGTTATTTCTGAGATTCCATCGTACAACTGGCAAAATGTCTAAGATCAATAACCAAGCTCATGTGAGTGAGGATGTAGAGCAAGACATCCCCACCGGTCTTAGCTCCTCCACTGCTACTCACAGTACAGACTTGTATTGCCACTATGGTCAATATGGCAGTTCCTCAGAAAGATGAGCATGATCTACCTGAAGATCCAGCTATCCTGCTCTTGGATATATGCCAAAAGGACACTCATCCTACCAAAGGAACATCTGCTCAACCTAATTGTTGTCTGTCTATTCATGATAGCCAGGTATTGGAAACAATCTAAATGTCCCTCAACAGAAGAATAAATAAATAAAATGTACATTTATACAGAGGATTACTCAGCTATAAAAACAAAAACAAACAAACAAAAAAAAAAAAACAAAAACAGTGGCATCATGAAATTTGGAAACAAGTGGATGAAACTAGAAAAAAAATCATCCTGAGTGAGGTAATTCAGAACAAGAAATGTAAATAATGGCATATATTTGCTTATATCTGGATATTAGCAAATAAACTACAATCCATAGACCTAGAGAGGTTAGACACAGAGGAAAGAACTAGGGAAGGAGACATACAGATTTCCCTGGGATGGAGAAATATAATAAATTTTATGGGTGGACTGGAGAGGGGAGGGTACACTGGGTAGGAGGAAAATGGGAGGATCAGGTAAGAAAGGGGAGAGCAGATGGAACTGAAGAAAAGAATGAGAGGAGAGACAGCTAAAATTGAAGGGTATTTGAGAGGTGGTACAGAAACCTAGTATAGTGGAAACTTCTTATAATATATAAAAGTGATACTAATAAAGTCTGTATGCAAACAATGAAGCAGATGGAACTCCAACTGGCCATCTCATGTCACCAAATGAAATTTCCAGTACTGGGACTGGGTTTTATCCAATTGAGTTGCTGGTCAAAAGCATCCCATGAAAATCCTCAAACAAACCAGGCTGTTGCCAAGACAAGATGTTACTGACAGCAAGGTCTCATTGTTGAAGTCAACATATACACAACTCATTAAACATGGAGAAGTTGAGCTGTTCCTACCCAGAGCCTTCACCCCTGTGTTCTAGTATCTATAACACAGAAAGGTACTATTCAGGCTAGCAAAGAGAAAAGTGGAAATCAAATCACAAAAGCTTTTATCTCATATCTGTACTACCTATAAAATATACTAGGGCAATTCTGGCAAAAAAAAAAAAAAATCTTGTGAGAGTAACTAACCTAAATCTGATGTGACTTAAGGCCTATTCTGTAAGATGGAAACTTGCCATTGCTTGGGTGACCAAGAACCAGAGTCTAGATAGTCCAGAGGCCTAGTGTAAAATAAATGCTACTGGGATGATGATGATGATGATGATGATGATGATGATGATGATGATACACTAAAATGACTTATGATAGTCGGCTAGACTCATAGATCAGTACCTTATTCAGCCATCATCAGAGATGCTTCCTTCTACAGCAGATGAGAACAAACACAGAGATTCACAGAGACAGACAGAGAGAGAGAGAGAGAGAAAGAGAGAGAGAGAGAGAGAGAAACCTTGGAACACAGCTCTAAACAATATATCTCCATCAAATCCCTTCCTTCAGAGAGAGCTTGAGGAACTACACAAAATAGAAAATAGAAAGACACAGAGATACAGAGGGACTGAGTACACCATGAGAACAAGGCCCTCTAAAACAGATGAGTAAAGCTGACATGAACTCAAAAACTGAAGCAGAAATCACAAGACCTACACGAGTCTGTACCTGGTGCTCTGCATATATGCCACAGCTTTCAGTTTAGGACTTTTATGCTATGACTATCAAATGTGAGAGCAATGAGTAGGTTTCTTCTCTTTCCGGACCTTAGTTTATCTGAGCTCATTCTCCCCTTATATATGTGATGAGCTCTAACCTCTAAGTGTTAGGTGTGACATATGCAAGTATCAACATTGGACATGACTTGCCACTCACAATGACTTCTCAAATTCATGCACAAGGTAGCCTTCCAGTCTGGGCCCAGGCACAGAGCAGATCCCAAGTGAGCAGCTCTGTCCCCAGTCTCATAGAATCCAGAGGAAGCAGACCTCCCAAAAGCTCTAACTGGTGTAGTATCTTAAGTAAGGTGACAGCAACACCTGCCCCAAACAGGGAGTAACTGGGACCCACTAGGACACAAGAAGTCACTCCTGGCCCAGGGCACTGGTTCCTTCCTGTAGTAACACTGAGAAGATCTCGGGTCCCTGCTCTAAACCCAGTAGTAACACACACCCCACACAGTTCTGAAACAACCAAGGTAATAGGAAGGACAGGCTCCAGTCAAAGACAGGACAAGTAGCACTAAGGAGATTCAGATGCCAAAAGGCAAGCGCAATAACATAAGCATCAGCAACCCAGAGTACTTGGCATTATTAGAACCTAGTTCTCCCACACTAGAATGTCCTGAATTCCCCATATCACTAGGAAAGCAAGATTTAGATTTAAGATTACTTCTAATGATAATGATAGAGGACTGTAAGAAGGACTTAAATAACACTTTCAAAGAATTTGAGGAGAACACAGGTAAACAGGTAGAAGCCCTTAAAGAGGAAACACAAAAATCCCTTAAAGAATTACAAGAGAACACAACCAAACAGGTGATGGAATTGAACAAAACCATCCAGGACATAAAAATGAAAGAAGAAACAATAAAGAAATCAGAAACAGAGACTACCCTGGAGATAGAAAACCTAGGAAAGAAATCAGGAGTCATAGACACAAGCATTACCAACAGAATACAAGAGATAAAAGAGAGACTCTCATGTGCAGAAGATAGTATAGAAAATATTGACACAACTGTCAAAGAAAATGCAAAATGCAAAAAAGTTCTTAACACAAAACATCCAGGAAATCCAGGGACACAATAAGAAGATCAAACCTAAGGATAACAGGTTTCCTTAGGATACCTGTTCCTAAGAATATATATCCTTATTCATAATGATAGTAATTTCTACAGAATGCCAAATAGATGAGACCAGAAAAGAAATACCTCCGGTCACATAATTATCAAAACATGAAATGCATAAGCAAAGAAAGAATATTAAATGCAGTAAGGAAAAGGCCAAGTAACGTATAAAGGCAGACCTATCAGAATTACACCAGACTTCTCACCAGATACTATATAAGTGAGAGATGCTGGACAAATGACTGTCATACAGACCCTAAGAGAACACAAATGCCAACCCAGGCTACTATACCCAGCAAAACTCTCAATTACCATAGATGGAGAGACCAAAATATTCCTGACAAAACCAAATTTACACAATATCTTCTCACAAACCCAGCACTACAAAGGATAATAGTGGGAAAGCTCCAATACAAGCAAATTATACCCTAAAAAGAGCAAGAAAGAATCCTCTTCCAACAAATCCAAAAGAAGATAGCCACACAAAGATAAATCTACCTCTAATAACAAAAATAACAAGAAGCAACAATCACTATTCCTTAATATCTTTTAACATCAATGGATCAATCCCCCAATTAAAAGACATAGGCTAACGAACTGGATACTTAAACAGGACCCAGCAGTTTGCTGCATACAGGAAACCCACCTCAGTGACAAAGACAGTCTCTACCTTAGAGTAAAAGGCTGGAAAAAAATTTTCAACCAAATGATCCTAAGAAACAATCTAGAATAGCCACTCTGAAATCTCCAGTGTGAGAACACAAAGGAAGGGTCTCATGGCTCCACTTGTATAGGTAGTTCAGTGTGGCCTTGCCTGGCATCAGTGGAAGATGGCCTTGGTGCCTGTAAGTTTGGATTCCCTAGTGTTGGAGAATTCAAGAGCAGGGAGATGGGAATGGGAGGATGGTGGGAGCATACCTTCATAGTAGTAGGAGGAGGGAAAATGGGCAAGAGGTTTTGGGGGGCGGGAAATGGGAGAGGAGATAACATTGAAAGGTAAATAAATAAAATATCCAATTAAAAAAACAGATAATGGGTCTGGCAATTGTAGTTGAGCAGTCAAGACTTTTGGTCAACAGTTTATTATGAGATTCCGTATAATCCTCAAGGACAAGGTTTTGTGGAAGAGGTCCATGGAACTTTAAAAAGATTGATGAAACATACTGTTACTGAGACAAAGAATGATGCTGACCTGTGAGCTTGCTGAGTGACCTGACAAGGGTGACTGGGGAGCTGTATTAGACATATGTTTCTGACCCATCTTTGCTTGACTATATCCCAGATGGAACAAGCTGCCTTGCCTCAAGTTTTTAGACCTTGTGGGATAGAGAATCGAAAAGAGAAACTATGTCTCTTGTATTCTTCTTAAATGTGCCCAGCTATTAGGACTCAATCATGTACTGGTCTGGAAATCAATCCAATATGGGAAATAACAGTCTACTTTTGGAAGACTCGATCTGGACATTGTCAGGAACATATTTGGAAGCTAGCTGTAGCTCACTATGATGTTAGGATAGCAAGAGATAATGTTGGGACAGGATTTGGATTTCAAACAAGGGTTAGTGCATGTTTTAAGGCTCTTTTAATTGTCAAGCTAAAATTGGTTTTGTCTCTTCTACAGCATTTATTGTAAGTTGCATTGACTGTATAATTTCCAATTATGTTACTGTGTTGAAACCTGGCATGTCTGTTATGGGCATCTATCAACCAGCTTTTGTCTCACTGCCCTGAGTATTAGAAAATTTTGATTCTCTGAAAAAAGCTTGAAAGTCCTGGAAGAAGTGAGTTAGGCTTTAAGCAGAAGCAAGAGGGTAGCAGACTTGATTATTGCTGGTATAACAGCTTTAATTCCATTAATTGCTAGCACCACTGCTTTGCAATAGCATTGACACAAGGAGTTAAGACAACTATTTTTCTTAACCATCTAGCAAAAATGTTACTAATGTATTGAGTATACAAAAGGATTTATATAGGTATCTGGACCAACAAATGATGCTCTATAACCCATTCAAATTATCTGAAGAAGGTTCAGTGTTCAAGAGTTAGGAGCCATCCCAAGTGTCTTGACAAATATCATTGGAGTAGTGTTGCTTTTGAAAGTCACAATGCAATCATTTAAAGTTTAAAGACACCTGTATGATATTTGGCATAATCCTAATACCTTTCTCGGTGTGATAACTTTGCATAATGAGATTATGAATTTAAAGAATGCTGCTCTGTTGACCTTTGATGCTACAGATAATCCTGATAAAATTATCCATGGCCTAAAGTGAGTATTTCCATTTTAGACAAACCTCACAAATGGCATATATAGCTTGATCAGACTAGCCCTTCTTGTCCTGGGAATACTTTTATTCCTGTCCATCATGTTAAAGCTTATTTTTAAAAACATCAACATGTTGGCAGTCAAAGTACATGGCTTAAACCTGAAAATGGACCCACAGACAAAGTTGTTAAATTAACTGCTGAGCCAAGAACAGGTAAGATTCTGCACAGAGCCTTATCAACTTAAGACATAAGTGCATTGCCTTTGATAATGCATGTTCCATAATGGGTAAGGAAAGCATTCTTGTCAGAACAACCTAAGATAGGATCAGTCTTCTTAACAAAATAAAAAGGGAGAGGGAGGTGAAGAGCCTTTGGGGCTGCTTGGCAAGAAGCTGACATTGGCCAAGGACAAGGAAAGGGGCTGCTTGACAGGAATATGACATTGATCAAGGACAAGAAAATAGGCTTCAAGCAGGAATCTGACATTAGACTAGAACAAAGAAGTTATTTCAGGTAGGAGTCTAAATCGTAGACTACAACAAAGAAGTAATCTCAGGCAGGAATGTAAATATTAGGCTAGGACAAAGAAGTAATTTCAGACAGGATTCTAAATTTTAGGCTAGAATAAGGAAGTAGACTTCAGACATAAAAATGACCTTGGGCTAGGATAGAAAAGTAGGCTCAGATACTTTGGTCATCCTGATAAATCTTTCGAAACAGTGATCAAGGGAGTGTTCACATAACTGGGTTTAATGCCTTGCTTTTTCTTTGACTTTTTGTGTTTATTGTATTGCTTGTTCCTCAGCTATTTGCAGCTATAGTATTGCTAGACCCTCAACCTAGAACTGACCTTATTACATGCATGTAATCAAAATGGTATAAAAGCATAAAGGAGGAGGGGGTATAGGATAGGGGGTTCTAGGGAGGGGAAATGGGGAAAGGGGATAATATCTGTACTGTAAATAAATAAAATATCCAATAAAAAAAAGAAATCACTAGGTAAGATACTCAGTTTTCTAAAAACAGTTTCTCATAAAAAAATTAATTTTCCTATGATAAAAATTAGATACTGTTTCTAACTGGAATAGGGCTATTGTCTAGAATAAAAATTCTAGTTTTAAAAAATTCAGGTCAGATAGAAAGATCCTGTAGTCTTGTAGCAGAGTGTTTTTCAAAGTTAGGGAAGATTGGCTTCAATCAGCTTCCCAGCAGTAATAATATCACATAAAAGGAAGATAGTGTTTTTGTTCCATCCTCTCATTTTACCAAGAATGAGATTTCTGTGCCAGGGTAGAACTGAGACAATTGTCCTACAGTGAGCCTTCTGCAGAAAAATTGAGTTAACTTTTTGACTCCAGACATTAAATTATTTTAATGTTGGCTGCTACCCAAAGCTGAAAGTCATATGAACACAGACTCTAGCATCTTAAGTCCTGAAGATATAATAATAGATTTAGGATGTAAAACATACATAAGATTTAATCTGAATCCTGTTTGAATCTGCATGGTTGCTAAAAATATATACTTAGAATCTGCTTATTTTGTGATTTAGCACCTTGACACTCTTTATCCCAATATACATGTTATAATAACCAAAGCAATGCATAGTTGTTTTTTTTTTTTTTACTGAATAGTTTACATAAATGTTCATATCCACAACTGGTCCAAAACTCTAATAAGATTCTCATAGGAATTAGTATTTGCAGGTTTGGAAAACTTCATGATCTTGAATTGCATTTATTTCTCTAAAGTGATTAAAACCACAAAATCATATAAAGCAAGACAGTACAAAGATAATCAACCAAATTGTTATCGGTTGTGAGACTTCTCAAAGGGGCTCTCTCTATCTTTCTTTCTTTCTCTCTTTCTTTCTCTCTTTCTTTCTTCTTCTTCTTCTTCTTCTTCTTCTTCTTCTTCTTCTTCTTCTT
>JANHMN010000004.1:64450476-64538783 GCA_030674055.1 Rhabdomys pumilio
TCTTCTTCTTCTTCTTCTTCTTCTTCTTCTTCTTCTTCTTCTTCTTCCTCTTCCTCTTCTCCTTCTCCTTCTCCTTCTCCTTCTCCTTCTCCTTCTCCTTCTCCTTCTCCTTCTCCTTCTCCTTCTTCTTCTTCTTCCTCCTCCTCCTCCTCCTCCCCCTCCTCCTCCTCCACTTCCTCTTCCTCTTTCTCCTCTTCTTTCTTCCATTTAAAATTGTTATAGTGCTATAATCTGCTTTATTTTTCTTATGTGGTCTTAGGTACTTCTTTTTGCCCCTAGTTTGGGGACAGAGTCCAGAGACATATGGGGGGAGGTGTTGTTTCCCTAATTAGTTCTTGATTTAGTCAGTAAAGAAGGTGAGAGCCAAATACTGGGTAAAAGGACAGGTGGGACTTCTGGAACTCAGGAGGAAGAGAAGGGAGCAGGGAAAGAGGAGGTCTTTGGCCAGGTTTTGGAATGAGAAGGCACACTACAACCATGTAAGACTTTGAGTGGATGGAAACAGCAGCCTCCGCCACTGGCGGATGGCTGAAATAGGTTAGCCGTTAAGATTAGGGCAGGAGATTTCAGTGCCCAACAATTGTGCAGTCTGGATAGTTTTAAAATAATAGTTTTTTAGTGTTTTCCTTCTGTAGAGCTAATGTGGGCAGGGAAAAGAGGAAAGCTGGGATGGTTGATGGTGGCTTGGCGAAGCTAGCTTGGAAGAAGTGGTAGCCAGTGGAACTTGGATAACAGCTCCTGGCCTTCCTGTGTGGGGGTTGGTTGCATGCGATCTTGGGATAAGCCAGATGGAGAAAAGGGAACCAGGAGAGGTTGGAGCATGGACCAAGCTCCCAGGAAGGTGATAGTGTGTTTTTTAAAGTTACACACTCCACCTTCTGTCACCAATTACACATATTTCAAATATGTTTACAGTAAAAAATCAGTTGCAAAAGCAACCTAATGACAATTTTACAGTTGTAGTACAATGATATTCTTAAATTCATTAGTAACCCTAGAATATAAAAAGAATTTAATCCTAGCAATGTATATTTGCTTTATTAAATTTCTGGTAATTGAATAGTATATCCATAGCTTCTTTTTCAGTAAGAGTACTTTTGTTAAGCAGTACATTATCTTCCTACACCCGTTTCCTCAGAATTTTACTGATTTTATAAAATTCTATAAAATTTTATAAAATCAGTAAAAATTAGGTTAAGAGAATACTTTTAACTTCTATTTCTCTAGTGTATACCTTACAATGTGTCTTAGTTTTAATGGTAATCTCTGTATGTTCTAATTTTTCTTTAGTACCTTTATTTTTCCAGGTTCTCTAGAGAAACAGAACAGATAGTCTCTGAGCCTCTCCCTCTCCCTCCCCCTCCCCCTTCTCCTCTCCCTCCCCCTCCCCCTCTCCCTCCCTCTCCCTATTCCCCTCCCCCTTCCCCTCTCCCTTTCCTTCCCCCTCTCCCTCCTTCTCCCCCTCCCTCTCCTATCTCTCTCTCTCTCTCTCTCTCTCTCTCTCTCTCTCTCTCTCTCTCGTGTGTGTGTGTGTGTGTGTGTGTGTGTGTGTGTGTGTGTGTGTGTGTGTTTTGTGTGTATGTTTATGTGTGTATGTGTCTGAAAGAGTTTTATTAGAATGGCTTGTTGGTTGGTGTTCAGCTAGTCCAACAGAGGTTGTCTACTGACGGAACATCCAAAAATTCAATAGTTTTTCAGTCATTGAGGCTGGATGCTTCAGCAGCTCTTCTATCTACATTGGAATCCCAAAGAAGTAAGATCTTATACCAGGGAATGAATGCCTCAGCAGTAGGATAGATGAACTTGCCAACAAGAGTGAGGGCAGCATCAAATGTCAAACGTTTCCTTCTCCATGCACTTTTATACATACCACTACAGAAGATGTGGCCCAGATTTAGTGGGTTTTCTCAATTCAAATGATTTGATCAATAAAATTTGTCACAGACATGCCCAGCTGCTTGAGTTTTAGCTGATTCCAGATATAGTCATGTTGACAGGCAAGATTAACCATCATAGCACCTGCCTTTGTAAGGATGACTATTGCTAGGATACAACACTATGACCCAAAGCAACTGGGGAGCAAAGGGTTTATTCAGCTTTCACTTCCACATTACAATCTGAAATTGAAGAAAGTCAGGACAGAAGTTCAAACAGCACAGGAGCTTGGAGGCAGGAGCAGATGCAGAAGCCACAGAGGAATGGCCTATAGCTTGAGAACCCTGCTTTCTTATGGAATCCAAGACTGCCAGCCCATGGTCTGGGATCTTCCCTTCAATAAATTAAGAAAATGTTCTATAGGCTTGTCTAAAGTGCTAACAGGGATATTTTTTTATTGAATCTCTTTCCTCACTAGTGACTATAGCCTATGTCAAGTTGACACAAGAGCAGTCAGTACAGTACCTGAATGCTTCTCTCTCTCTCTCTCTCTCTCTCTCTCTCTCTCTCTCTCTCTCTCTTCCAAAGTGTATGAATATTTTGCCTGCATGATCTTGTGTGTGACATGTCTATGGAGGCCAGAAGAGGACATTAGATAAGATCCTTTGAGATTAGAGTTACAGATGCTACATCTGTATAGGCTCCAAAATCATTTCTTAGATTCTAAACCTCAAATCAGAAGACCAGAAAGCTTTAGTTCCTGAAATGAAACACTGCCATAAGACATGGCTTATAGTATTTCATTGTGAGGGTTAATTCTGACAGTCAACATGACAAGATATAGAACAACCTAGGAGACACACCTCTGGGTTTTGTCTGTGAGGAACTTTCTATACTACTCTAACTATGGGAAACACCCTCCCACAAGCTGGGGTTCCTGCACTGATAGAAAAGAAAAGCAAGCTGAGCATGAGCACCTCTATCTATCTATCTATCTATCTATCTATCTATCTATCTATCTATCATCTGCTTTGTGGCTGAAGATGTATTGCAACCAGGTATTTGGACTTCTTTATCATGACAGATGATGGCTTCAAACTGAGCCAGAACACATCCTCCCCACCCCCATTAAGTTGCTTTTTCACAACAGAAGGATAAGTAATGAGATCATTGGCCTCAATGAACCACTTTGTAAAAAAAAAAAAAAAAAAGTGTCTGACTGGCACCAGTGTGTGTTCAGCCGTGTGCTAATGACCAGACTTGGACCCTCAGTCTCTCACTCTCGCTCTCTCTCTCTCTCTCCCGCTCTCTCTCCCTCTCCCTCTCCCTCTCCCTCTCTCCCTCTCCCTCTCCCTCCCCCTCCCCCTCCCCCTCTCCCTCTTCCTCATCAAATGAAAACAGAGATTGAAAACTTGATCTGTGTAGTATTTAGAACAGGGAGCAGATAGGTACTCTTAGATCAGCAGCTCTCAACCTGTGGTCACAACCCCTTTTGTGAATATAAATAATCCTCTCCTGGAGTCACCTGAAACCATCTGAAAACATAAATGATGATTCATAACTGTAGCAAAATTACAGTTGTCAAGTAGTAACAGAAATAGTTTTATGGTTGGGGGTCACCACAGCTTGAGCCAGTCCTCATTCTGGGATGCAGGATTGGAAGGCTGAGAACCTCTGTCTTAACCAACAGGAACCTGCTACTGCTGATAGATGCATACAGAACAAAAGACGGGAGATTCCAGAAAGTTTCTTGATCACTAGTTTGTCCTTCTCAGAGAAATACTTGAGTTGCATTTTATAAAGAGATGAAGAGTTTCTTTCAGCTTAAGCTAGCTTGAATGACAGCCAATGGCTTACAGTCAAAAGGTCATGGCTAACAGTAACACATCTGTAAATACAGGTAGATAATCTTTTATATTCCCGTTATAAAAATGCACATTGATGAATAATTTTTAGACAGTATATAGCCATAGGGAAAACACTTCAGTCTAAAATACAGCAAAAGAAGCATCAGAAAGTAAAGTTGACAAATCTCTTGGCTTGCACATTGCCTCATGCAATAGTTGAGGACATAGAGAACAGAACAGAAGACAATTTACAAAGAAAGAAAGAAGGAAAGAAAGAGAGAGAGAGAGAGAGAGAGAGAGAGAGAGAGAGAACTTTGAGTTTTCTCAGCAGTTTTAAGAACAACTTCATGGGAGTTACCAAAGATGAGTTTTATTGGAGCAAATATTTACATAGAATAAAAATCTCAAACCTAAGCAATGCAATGTTATTACAGTCAATGTCTGTGAAAACAGATGTATCACTATAAATCATAGTCTCTAAGGAGAAGATGTATAATCAAAGCTATTTTAATGTTCTGCACCACCTTCTTTTATGGTTCCTGCCCTAGGAAAACAGTATTCACGAAAAGCTCCAAACAAAGGAATCTTCATCATTTAAGGGGAAATAAAATCCTGTCTAGAAGACATACATGTATGAATACAATAGCTTTAAGTCTCTTTCAGTTTTCATCAAGGAGTCATATTGTAAAAGTACATTTCAAAAGCAATTTGTAATAACTATTTAGACCACTATGCTTTCGCTTCTTGAAAATGACCATAGATATTTTAATAAAAATACTCTGTACTTGGCAGTCAAAACTTATATTTACTGGACTGGAGAGTTGGATCAGTAGTTAAGAGCACTTGTTGCTCTTACAGGATACCTGGGTTTGACTCCATGGAGGCTCACAACTGTCTGTAATTCCAGTCCCAGAGGAGAGGACCTGATGTTCTCTTCTGACCTCTACAGGCACCAGGCACATAGTATGTACATACACACATGTAGGTGAAAGACTCAAATACATAAAAAAAACTATTTTAGAAACAACATCACTTGTTCACTTTCTTTACACTTTCAGACATAATGATCTTAACATTTTATCATAAGAATACCAAAATAACATTATATCAATTCCTTTACAGATGTAGCAGTGTTATTTGTTGAAAAAAATTTTCTATTCTGAGAGTTAGGATTGAGTTTCAAAAACATGAAGAAATTAAACATATTTATTTCAGCCAGGTCGTGGAGGAAGAGATAGGATCAGTGTGAAGCAGATCTATAAGATAGGAGATATCAAGAGCATGAACAAATGGGCTATAAAAAAAATCTATTTTCAAATTCCAACTGTAGTAGATGGAGCATAGATGCAAAGGACCAGTGTTATGTGGTAGTTAAAACTGAAAAGATCAAGAAGTTGGAATTTTCTTTGAAATGCCAAGCAATCAAAACACAGTAGTCTGGGAGAACTGGATCAGTAACACATTCTCAGAGGCAGAGGTGATGGATGTAATATTCATGTGGTTGGAAGATTCACATTAAGGTCCTCTAAGGAAGGAGAGATGGTCAGGTCTTTTTAGATTGCCTTGTCTGTATCCCAGCTGCCAAGATATTTAAACATTAATATTGAGTTTTCAGGGCAACATAGGAAAAGTGGTCACAAAGGAACAACCCTCACCAGTAAATTAGTTATATAATATTACTGAGCCTCTGTTCTTACAACAGTTTGTTCTGTATTCAGTCTTACTTGTATCTCTACTCTTCCAGGTTAATTTTTCTTCAAATCCTCATCAATTTATCCCAGCCTACTCTGATGATATGAATAAGATTGGCCACACAGACAGATAGAAGAGACTCCCCAACCTGTAGAGCTGCCTGCCTGCTGTACAGGGAGCTCCAAGGATGAGTGGAAACTCTGCAGGAGTCAGCTGTTTGGTAATAAAGCTGCTTGGAGTTATCCTGTAAGTCCCTCCTCACTGGTTCTTCTGTGAGTTACCCCAGTAAACTCTTTAGTTCACTAAACTAGACTTGGGTAACATTTTTTTGTTGGTCTTTTGTTGGAGCCTTGTAAAGATATCTTGATATTTGTTTGTGTTTCTTCAGGAAAAGTCACACAATAACATTCTTTTCATCAAAACCGTATTTGTGTTCATTGTATATATCCTTTAAGTTGGAGTTTATTCTACAATGAACAGAAAACAAGAAAAAAAAAACATAACAAAATAAAATGAAACAGAACCTCTGTATCTACAACCTCTGTGAAGAGGCTAGACACTTGAAAGCATTCCAGAAACCTGATGGTGTCAATTTCTTCCTCAACACTGTTCTGCAAAAATAATCATGTTCTTTATACCATTCATTAATCTTTACATTTTGTGCTGCTGCATACCTTTGTATGTAAAGTTGTTTATCATTGAAATGCATGTACTTTATTCTATTTCATACATTTAGTGACTTTGCTCAAAATAGCATCAAATTCCATCTACTTCATTACTGTATCTATAATTCATTCTTGCTTTGCATAGCGGTTCCTGGTACTCACATTCTAAAATTTGTTTACCTCTGGGCTCTTCACAGTATAGGGGCTATTTGGATATTTCTGCATTATTCTGGTACACATGTAGGTAGATTTTTGAGCTAATTATATTAAGTATGTATGTGGTGAACATGTATATTTGCATATCTTAGTGAGTTCAGGTACACATGAAGGTCAGAAGCCACCTTGTAGGTATTGATCCCTGCCTTTGACCTCATTTTAGACAGTGACTCTTTTGTTCGAAGCTGTATGTGACAGACTAAGTGGCTTATATGCATCTTGAAATTTGCTGGGATTATAGCACATTCACAACTGCACCCAGCTTTTATGTGAATTATTGGGACACCAACTCAGATCATCAGACTGGTTTAGCAATCACTTCAAGCAATGACACATCTTTCCAGCCCAAATTCAACTTCTTATTTAATTTTATCAACTTTGCTTCATATTTTAAAACATTATCAGAAAAAATATTTCAGTTATACTATATTATAATTTATAATGAAAATATGCATAATTACAAATATTAAGGTGTCTTGATCATCCAAAATTATTTTTATTATAACTAATCTTCAATTAATATCTCTGTCTCTAGAAATATCTACATTCCTGACATTGGATTAGTCCTACAAAAATTTATTTACTGGGATTCTTATGTCAAAAGGCATGGGTATTTAAAGATTCTTTGAAAGAGGCAATGAGTTAAGATCACACATACGCATATTTTACATAGTTTTACCAAACGATGTGGAAAGAAAAAGACAATGTATCAGTTCAGTTCAGGATTGATTCTTTACTTCATAACCATTTCTCATGTGTTTTCACAAGACTCAAGAAGACAATAAACCTTTATTTTTGCTGTGGTTTCTCAAAGTTGAGAAACTCTAGGCAATATTTTGACTCAAAAGGGATTTTTGTGCTTCCTCTTTAAGGGCTTCTACCTGTTTACCTGTATTCTTCTCAAATTCTTTGAGAGTGTTATTTATGTCCTCCTTAAAGTCCTCTATCATCATCATTAGAAGTGATTTTAAATCTGAATCTTGCTTTCCTAGTGATATGGGGAATGCAAGACTTTCTTCTGTGGGAGAACTAGGTTCTAATGATGCCAAGTACCCTGGGTTGCTGATGCTTATGTTCTTGTGCTTGCCTTTTGCCATCTGGGTCTCCTTAGTGCTACCTGCCCTGTCTCTGACTGGAGCCTGTCTTTCCTATTATTTTGGTTTTATCAGAACTGTGTGGGGTGGGTGTTACTACTGGGGTTAGAGCTGGGGCCCAAGATCTGCTCAGTGCTCAGGCATAGACAGGAAGGATTCAGTGCTCCAGGCCAAGAGTGACTTCCTGGGTTTTAGTGGGTCCCAGTTACTCCCTGTGTGAGGCGGGTGTTGCTGTCTCCTTACCTAAGATACTGCCTGGGTTGTAGCTTCTGGGAGGCCCGCTTCCTCTGGGTTCTGTGAGATTGAGGGCAGAGCTGCCACCTGGGATCTGCTCCATACTAAACATTTTAAAGCAATTAACTATTTAATGGAATGTATAATACCAGTTATCAAATAATTTAATTGTCTTTGTTAAAAAGAAATTCATAAGAATGAACATTTATGGCAGTTGTTTGTCACACAATTAAACAGACTTTACTTCAGCCACGTTCCCCAAAGATTTATACATGCACGTGTGCATACACACACACACACACACACACACACACTCACATTCACGCACAGCATGCAAAAACAATACACAAAGAAATGAGAAAGAACATGAAAAGAAATGAAAGAAATGCTTAAACTTAATATTTATGTGATCTATTTTGTTTTTTTTTTTTCAAGAAAGTGACAAATCCTGCCCAAATCCTTTTCCTGTTATGATATTTGACAACATGTTGACAGTGATTGAATTTTGTGTGAGCTGTCCTAAGTGATTGAAACCCAACTTAGAAAAATCTGAAGGTGAAACTTGACAAACATCACTGTTTGTTTCTCAAAATCAAACACTGTGAGTACCATAGATATGTGCAGGGTGAGCCTTGTTGAAGACAAATGCCAAGAGAAGTCCTAATACAGCAAAGTGAGTGAGTTCAACAGTCCTGACTGAGTGCTCTGCATGGGTCTCAGAAGAAGAGTCCATTTATCTTGTTTGTGCTTCCCAATTAAAGCATGGCTCACTTTCTGTGCCTGTCTGCTGCTATATTATTATTTTTTTTTTTTGTTATAGCAAAGAGGCTGAATTCTCTGAGAGGAAGAACAAGAATAACATTTAGTATTTATTTAAACATATTGCTTTTTTAAAAGCAGAAATATACTTTTTATGTATTTAATATATATATATATATTTGACAAATTTATATATCTATCTATATATGTATATATATATATAAGATTTTGATCATATTCACCTCCTTCCCCATCTTACCCATTTCTTCCTCCTTCCAGATTTCAACTTGTCCCCCCAAATTCCTACCCTCACTTTCATGTCATTTTTTCTCCTTGTTATTAACATGAGTGTAGAGGAGTTATTTATGAGAGCATGGGCAACTTACTAATGGCTATATTCACTCCTGAAGAAAAATGAGTCCCAGTAGCTATTAACTGACACCATTGAGGAGTAGAGTCACATGAGTTGGAACATTGAGAGGCTTGGTCTTGTACAAGTCTTAAACTACAGCTTTTCTGGGTTTGTGAGTGAAATGGCCATGTCATTGTCCCGAAGACAGCATTTCCCAGCATGCATCCAATAACCTCTGGCTCTTAATTCCTTTTTTGTCCTCTCTTCCAGTGTCCTCTAAGCTTTGACAGGAGCTGATAAAAATGGACCACCTAAAGCTACCTAATCAACAATAACATATCTCCCATCTCCATCTCAACTTCATGGTTTTTTATTCCCCTCAGTGCCTGTGAGTCTTCCACCATGGCATAGGCAAACCTACTGGCCACCACCCTGCAGAAAAGTGACTCTACCTCTCTTAACAACTATCAACTGTCATTAGCTCTTGTCAAGGACTGAAGCACCTGGAACTTCTTCCTCAATCCATCCAGCATGTATTTTGTTAGTACTTCCATCTATTGAATTCCTCTTTTGTATCTTTTGTAACCTTCCTTCTATCATTCACTCATTTGTGTTCTCAGTTGGGAGTTTGTTCTCTTTATTTGTTTGAACATACAATCATTGTCTTGAGTTTTGTGTATGGGGTTTGGTCTAACTCACTTATACTGGGTACCATTACTGCAAGATCAGTATTTTTGGAGGAGTCATAGTTTACATGTTTTCAGTGTTATTGCATTATGATTCTTACACCTGATATTATTTCTTTGCTTAAGATGATTTTAATCAGTGATATTATTTTAGTTTGTGCATTTGCAGTGTACAAGTGGGACATAAATGTGACAAAGTTAAGGTGTATAGCTCAGAAAAAACTTTCTCAACTAGGAGCTCAGGGTGTGTGATACAACTCTACATTATTCCCTGGTATATATTAATAGAAACAGCAACCACAGTTGTGAATATTCCTAGTATTAGATAGCTGTAATAGCAATGAAAAACAGTGAAAACCTATGACTTAAACAACTTTTAAAAGTTAAAACAAGTAGACAGATAAACAAAACAGGATAGTAAGGAACATATTCAGATTTGATTTACTACGTTTAAGAATGGGAAAAAATGGGTGGAAGAGGTTAATTATAAACATTATAACAACTTTGAAAACAACAAAAAATGAGATTGGAAAATTAGCTTGGAATTAGCCTTTTAAATTAAATTAAATTAAAATTAGCCTTTTAAGATATTGTTGGGGACCCAAAGATCTTAGTGTGTTTTAAAGCTACAGAAAGTTATATTAATAAATAAAAGAGGTGAGGATAAGGATGAGAGAAAGAGGAAAGATGTTAGAATAAAAGCAGAAGTAGAGAAGCTTTATGTGAAAAGCGTAGTGGAGAGTGCCTTATAGCTGGCTCTGGGAACAAGCAGACACAACAAGCATGAAAATCTAACTGGAAAATATACACTGAAGCAAAGCTACAGGGGCTGGAGGGATGGCTCAGAGTTTAAGAGCACTGCCTGCTCTTCCAGAGGAGCTGAGTTAAATTCCCAGCACCCAAATGTCAGCTAACAACTATTTGTACTCTAGTTCCATAAAATGAGTACTGGCCTCCCTGGGTACAACATGAACTATACTATACAGACATACAGTAGGTAAAATACCCTTAATAATAAAAGTAATCTCGAAGACATTTTAAAGCAAGACTCTCTATCTATATTTTTATATATCCATAATTTATAATCTATATCTAATCTCTCTATATCTATATCTACATCTATATGTATATATCATCTATCTCTATTTGTATATATGAAAGAAAGAGTTCAGTAAGAAAGATGTCTCCTCGGGAAATTGTGCTTGCTACTTCTACAAAGAATAGCAATTCAGTTCCCAGTGCCCATATAAACTTGTAAATCCAATTCCAGGATATTCACTGTTCTCTTCTGGCCTCTGTAGGCAATATATGTGATGCTCTCAAACACATGAAGCCAAAACTCTCATATACATAAAATAAAAATAAATAAAATCTTCAAATTAATATAAAAAGGAATAAAATATTTACCGAGTGAATTTCTGGCACAGTTGTGCTGAGTTATGTTGTGAAGTTCTCAGATCTCCATGGCTATATCAGGCTTCATGTGGTGCCATGTAAGGTCAAATGGGAGTCATACATCTTTGCAGTCTCCTCGTTCCATGCTGATCAGGTGTGTGAAGAGATACAGATCTTAAGTTCTTCCTGGAGGTTCCCTCTGACCCCCCACACTTCATCTTGACCTCTTCTGTTACTATAGGTTTGGTAGACATTAGAAACTGCACTTCTTGTTCCATTTCTACTGCTGTCCCCAGGCAGTATAATTTGACCAGTGTGGTGTCTACTCAAAAGGACTTGTAGCACTCTCAGTGTGCCAGCCTGCTTTCCAGCACCTGGTTCCTCAGGCTTCAAAAGTTAATTTGCAGACCTTGTCTCCTGCAGGAAAGAAGCTTATTGTGTGTCATCTTGATTTTTTTTCTTTCCCTGAGTTTCAGTAGTAAGACTTGAAATCTACCATGTCACCTAGAAGCCTTTTGTGTATTTTTATCTTAATATCATACATATGACCACTTATGTCCATAAGCTAATGTTGACACAAATTCTATATGAGATTATTTTCAGTCACTATGGCTGCTTTTTTTTTTTTCTTTTGACAGTATCTTAATATGTAGTTTTCACTAGCCTGAAGCTCCCTATGCAAACCAGGCTGGCTTTGTACTCCCTAAGGTCCATTTGCCTCTCCCTTCTGAGTGTTGCAATTAAAGAAATGAGCCACCATAGCTCACTTTTAAATAGAGATGCTGTTGCTTCCGAAACAAGTGGTGGAAGAGGGCTGTTTGCTATCTAGGTACTGGCTTCTGCAGTATCTGGAACAAGAGGCCTCAGAGTCTATGGATTTGTTTTTCAACATAATTTAAGTAGAGTCATTACATTGACACTCATTTTCATCTTTGTAACTTTAATTTTTTTCAAAGTCTACTTTGAATGATGGTTCGTAAATGCTTTAACCTCTCTTTTAGCTTACCACCCACCAGGTACAATTGAAAAGAAAGGATACTGGAGAAGTGGATCTGTTTAGCAAGGGTTCTTTGAAGCAAATCCTATCTGTGTTGTCAGAAAAATCAGCATTTCAATTCACAGAAGTCAACAGCAACAGTGGCAGCTTGATCTACTTCCAAACAATTCACGAATATGTCAGTAGTCCAGTTTCGTAGAGTTGGGATAACAAATAGAAGTCAACAGCAATGGTACTACTTAACAGGGACAGCCAGGCCTCAGCCTCAGCACAAGACAGCAGGAGGAACCAGGTCCAACAAGAATGCTGGGAAAAGTTCTCAGCTGTGCCTCTCTCAGCAAACTGAAAATCAGCAAAGATGTGAGAGCAGCAAGCATTGCACAGCTAGCTCTATAAGCAAGCCTAGCTTAGCCTCCATCACTGTTCTTCGAGTCCTTTTTATACTCCCTCCAAACATCAGGAGTCTTCCAAAAATCTTGCTTCAAAATGTGAGTCTGTTTCAGCTGATATCACTCTGTCAATCAACCTGAGTTTGCAGAAGTGATGAGAAGCCACAATCCACCGACACAAGTTTTTTCTTTTGGTGTGTTTCCATGTATGGAGTCCCGCCAAATGGAGCTCCACTACACAATGTAAGGAGGATCGATAGATACATGCATATCATGAATGAAGAATCATTCATCACGTGTCCTTTCACATGCTTGCTTTAGCAAAACATCCTTTCACCTATGTCTGCTTTGGCCAAACGTCCCTTCACAAGTCTGCCTTAACCCTTCACCTGTGTCAGCTTAGTGTTTTCCTAAACACTCCTTCACATGTTTGCCCCAGCAAAACACCATCCAACACAACTGCCTTTCCAAAGAACCCTTAAGTTTCCACTTCACATCCTTGTGAAGACTTCCAGTAGTTTCTTTTATTTTCTTTCTTATTCTCTGTGAAACATTTAGATTTTTCTCTGGTTTTAACCAGTTTGCTTTAACAAAACAAGGCACAACTTATAACAAAACTACGTCCAGAGTTATATGTAACTTAGACGGTAAAAGCAAGAATATTAAATATATTTAATCCACTGTGCTAGTGTAAAGGAGAAAAAAAACTACCCAATGTGCCCTTGTAAAATACAAATTAGTACTTCAGTTACTAGAATATTCTCTGTTAAATTGTCCATAAATTTGTTAGGATTAGCTACCAAGTATATAATCTATTTCTCTTCAACCTTGAAATTACACAGCAGACTAATTGCTAGTATTTCTTTCCTACTTATCATTTTCTTTTCTTTTATTGGATATTTTATTTACATTTCAGATGCCATCAACTTTCCCCATTTCCCCTCCCTAGAAAACCCCTATCCCATGCATGCTTTTCCTTTTTGCTTTTATACAATTTTTTTAAACTGTTAATCAAAGGCTTTATAAGTTTGGTAATGCTCAATCAGAAGTGTAACCCAATACCCAACCTAGATAGATCAACTATCTTTGACTGGTGGAGACACGTGAACATCTGCCTCCATGTTCTCCCCCCACCACCCGCCTTTCTCTCTCTTTCTCTCTCTCATCACCTAGCTTCTCCTCTCCTTTTTCTCCTTCTCTCCTTACTCCTTCTCTTCCTCTCCGTATTTCTCCCACCTTAGCTCCTCCTACATATCATCCTTCCTGTTAAAATAAAACTTTTCTCTTAAAATACAATTAGAGCATAATTATACCATACATCATGGGACGCTGATATGGATGATAGGAAGTGCATGCTGACAGAAGCCTGACATGGCTGTATCCTTAGAGGTCCCCCAGAGTCTGACATACCCAGAGGCAGATACAGCTAACCATTGATCTGATCAAGGGTTCCCAATGGAGAAGTTAGAGAGAAGACTGAAGGAGCTGAAAGGGTTGGTGGCCCCATGAGGAGAGCAACAATACCAACCAACCAGAGCTCCTACTTATCATTTTCATATCTAAAATATGTAATGATTATTGCCCTTCATATCAGCCAGCATTCTCCAATAAAGCAAAACCCGTGTACATAGACATAGAATGATAAAATAGAACTATTGTGCTGGCTTATGTGATCAGAAACTGGATAATCTAGTAATGGCTGCCTAGATGCTGAAGAGTCAGAGAACCTCTTAGCTGCCAGTCCAATGCTAGATGGCTCAAAAAAGGTGAATCAATGATGCTGTCTCATTAAGCGCTGAAGGCCTGAAAGTTGCCTGAGTCTTTTGAATGAGCCCATCAGAAGATGATAAAGCCATTTATCAGATGTCCCACAGGATTAGTGGCAGCATCAGATACACTGCAAAGAATGGACCTTGCATTGGGTCAATTATCTTTCTCTTCTTTCCACTTTTGTTCCAAACACACACTTTACTATTAGGTGGTACCTCCCATTTGTGTGGTTGGTAATTCTCCTGGACTGTTCTCAATTGTCTGTTCTCTCACAGACACATCTAGAATTGTGATTTACTAATGTTATAGACATGATTTACTTGGATCAACCTGAAAGTCAAGATTAGCTATTACAACTATCATTAGTCAAAGGCTTTTCATCGTCTTTATCAGCCAGACTCTTGAATTATATTTCCTACCACTATACGTTGCCTGCATGTTGGAGAGTCAGAGAACCTATTACCTGCTCAGTTAAGTGCTAGACCAATCAAAAAAGAATGGCCAGTGATGCCTGAAAGCTGTCTAAAGAGTCTCTGGTATGAGTCCATCAGAAGATGATAAAGCTAGTGTCAGACATGTTATCATGGCAAAATTCACTCTGATGTAACTCTATCACATTTCCTGATAATGCAAGAATGAATACCCACCAACCATTTAAAGATATGCAAATGTCATCACAGGGGCCATGTCTTCACTAGACATCATTTCTAACATTGTTTTTTAAATCAATACATATTATTTTGTTTATGTTTGATTGGTATATATTCATGGCATGTGGTTCTGAATTTCATAAGGTCATTTTTATTCATGTATATATTTAGTTATCTCTTTAGTATGATGCTGTACTATGCTCTATTTGGCATTAATACAATGCATATAGTTTAATTATCATATTAAATTGAATGATCTCTACTTTTGCTCTGCCCTGTTCTCCGTAGTAGATTGAAGAAAACCTGGTATCTCAGTGTTCAAAATTTTGAAGCTAGATGTGGAGAGCCGATGACGCTGGCACCTGACACTCGTGGGTAAACAAGTAAAGTAGAGCATGTGTATTGGCTCCCGGGTTTCCGGCACCAGCTGTGACCCGCGCAATCGTCTCGCCGGCAAGAACGCACGTGGGCACATAGGATCCTTCTGCAGCACATGTTTATTCCCATGCGTGGAGGAGGAGAGACCAGATCTAACATGGCGCTGCTTTATATACACCCCAGGGTGGGGTGGACATCATATCTGATTGGCTGCTTGCTCGAATTCCCATGTGACGTACCGGGTTGGGCGGTAATTAGGTGGTCCCTTGCCAATGCACATGCGCTATTTTACTTGTTTACTCATGAGTGTCTGGTGCCAGCGTCATCGGCTCTCCACAGCTAGTGAGTAGCAAAGTCACCAAACACGATATATTTACCTTGGAGAATTATTCCAAAAACTTTAGACGTTAAGACTTCTACTCCAAATTTTATTTACTAAAAGTTTAAGCAGTTTTTAAAAATCTACTAATTAAAGATTTCTTTATTTTATATATGTGGGTACACTGTCACTGTCTTCAGACACACCAGAAGATGGCTTCAAATCTGATCCCATTTTAGGTAGTTGTGAGCCACCATGTGGTTGCTGAGTACTGGACTCAGGACCTATGAACAGCAGCCAGTGCTCTTAACCACTGAGCCTTCTTTCCAGCCTCCAAACTTTGCTAAAAAAAAAAAAAAATCCAACTATAAAATCTCATTTTCTTCAAGTTCAGGAGGTGGGAGGTCAGGGAGCTTCTAGAATGTACCAGAGGCCTGGTATATAAGAAACTTCAGGTCTCAAAGGGAGGAACCTTAGACGAAATGCTCAATAGTGGGGAGAAGAAACTTATAGAGTCCATCTCCAATCAAAAGACAGGGCATTAAGTAAAGGGATTGGGTTACTATCTGTCTTAGTTAGGGTTTTACTGCTGTGAACAGACACCATGACCAAGGAAAATCTTATAAAAGATAACATTTAATTGGGGCTGGCTTACAGGTTCAGAGGTTCAGTCCAGTATCATCAAGATGGGAACATGGCAGCATCCATCTAACCCTTGAGAGATGTGAGACCCCAGGGAGTGGAAGGCCTGGTAGGGTGGGGTGGGGTTTAGGGAGATGGGAACATTCTCTTGGAGACAGGGGAAAGGAGGGATGGGATAGGGAACTGTTGGAGGGTAGACTGGGATGGGAATAACAACTGGACTTTAAAAAAAAAGATTAAAGATTAAAAGAAAAAATATACTAACTGAATAATATAGATTGAATCTGAGCCTTCTGTGAAGCTATTCTAAACACAGGTTCTTCTATCAAGTTATTCCAATGGAAAAGCACAATTTTTTTAGACAGATTAAAATCAATCTCTGAGCATGATCTTTGAGGAAGTTCTAAATCTGGCTCATTCCATTCTAGTGAATCAACTTAAACACAATGTACTTGGCGAACATAGATGAGCCAGCATATTTTGGCTTTTATTCCCTTTGAGTCATGCTGTGTATAACAAAGGCCACAAGCTTTCTGCACAGATACTTGCTCCTCTCTTGGACACAAACGGAGAGTAGGATGCAGATTCTAAACATCTATGATTTTATTCCTTACCTGTACTTGGTACTGAGATGAATAACAGCATTTGTGTTCTTACACTCACATGGTCAGAAAAAGAAGAAATTGCAACATTAAAGGAAATTATGCTTTTCTCCCTCTTTGATTTAAACTTTGAGTGAAGGTAGTTGGCTAAAATAGTTTTGGACCTTGAGAGTTGGTTCCATGGCTAAGAGAACTTGTGCTACATTTATCCAAAAGCACTGTTCTTATTCCTAAGATGTATTACTCCCTGCAGATTGTAATAACAAATTGACATAGGCTAGGTGGCTTATAAATGTTAAAAATTAATATATTTGATTCTAGAAGATGAAAAGTTAAATACTGTATTTCTTTATTTCTTTCTTTATTTTTATTGGATATTATATTTACATTTCAAATTTTATTCCCTTACCCCATTCCTTTCACTACCCAGGAACCCCTTATCTCATCGACCTCCTCCTGCTTCTATGAGGGTGTGCCCCCACCTACCCCCCACTCCCACCTCCCCACCCTCGAACTCCTTCCCACTCAGTGTTCAGCCTTCATGGGACCAAAGATCTCCTCTCTCACCATGCTCGACAAGGACATCCTCCCCTACATACAGCTTGAGTTATAGGTCCCTCCCTATGTGCTCCTAGGTTCGTGGTTTAGACCCTGGGGAGCTCTGGTTGGTTGTTGCTCTCCTCATGGGGCCACCAACACTTTCAGCTCCTTCAGTCTTCTCTCTAACTTCTCCCTTGGGAACCCTTGATCAGATCAATGGTTAGCTGTGCACATCTGCCTCTGGGTATATCAGACTCTGGCAGACCTCAGACAGCCATATCAGGCTCCTGTCACCATGTACTTCCCGACATCCATATCAGCATCTATCTTTGCTGACTGCACATGGGATGGATACTCAGGTGGAATGGTCTCCAGACGACCCCTCCATCAGTTTCTGTCCCATACTTTATCTCCAAATTTGCTCCTTTGGGTATTTTGTTACTCCTTCTAAGTAAGACCTTGGCGTCCACACTTGTTCTTCCTTCTTCATGAGCTTCGTGTGGTCTGTTAGTTGAATCTTGGCTATTTCAAGATTTTGGGCTAATATACACTTATCAGTGAGTAAATACCATGTGTGTTCTTTTGTGATTGGGTTATCTCACTTAGGATGATATTTCCTAGTTCTGTCCATTTACCTAAGAATTTCTCGAATTCATTATTTTTAATAGCTGAGTAATATTCCATTGTGTAGATGTACCACATTTTTTGTATCCATTGCTCTGTTGAAGGACATCTGGGTTCTTTCCAGCTTCTGGCTATTATAAATAAGGCTGCTATGAATATAGTGAAGCATATGTCCTTGTTATATGTTAGAGCATCTTCTGGGTATATACTCAGGAGTGGTATAGCTGGGTCCTCAGGTAGTGCTATGTCCAATTTTCTGAGGAACCGCCAGACTGATTTCCAGAGTGGTTGTACCAGCTTGCAATTCCATCAACAATGGAGGAGTGTTCCTCTTTCTCCACATCCTCGCCAGCATCTGCTATCACCTGAGTTTTTGTTCTTTGTCATTCTGACTGGTGTGAGGTGGAATCTCAGGGTTGTTTTGATTTGCATTTCCCTAATGACTAAGGATGTTGAGTATTTCTTAAGGTGCTTCTCAGCCATTCGAGTTTCCTCAGTTGAGAATTCTTTGTTTAGCTCTGTACCCCATTTTAATAGGGTTATTTGCCCTCTATCAGATCTAAGATTGTTAATGATCTTTTCCCAATCTGTTGGTTGCCATTTTGTCTTATTGACAATGTGCTTTGTCTTACAGAAGCTTTGCAATTTTATGAGATCCCATTTGTCATTTCTTGATCTTAGAGCATAAGCCATTGGTGTTCTGTTCAGGAACTTTTCCCCTGGGTATTTGAGGGTCTTCCCCACCTTCTCTTCTATTAGTTTCAGTGTATCTGGTTTTATGTGAAGGTCCTTTATCCATTTGGACTTGAGCTTTGTACAAGGGGATAAGAATGGATTGATTTGCATTCTTCTACATGCTGACCTCCAGTTGAGCCAGCACCATTTGTTGAAACTGCTGCCTTTTCCCACTGGATAGTTTTAGCTCCTTTGTCAAAGATCAAGTGATCATGGGTGTGTGGGTTCATTTCTGGATATTCAGTTGTATTCCATTGATCTTCCTGCCTGTCTCTGTACCAATACCATGCAGTTTTTATCACTACTGCTCTGTAGTACAGTTTGAGGTCAGGGATGGTGATTCCCCCAGAAGTTCATTTATTGTTGAGAATAGTTCTCACTATCCTGGGTTTTTTGTTATTCCAAATGAATTTGCAAATTGTTCTTTCTATCTCTATGAAGAATTGATTTGAAATTTTGATGGGGATGGCATTGAATCTGTAGATTACTTTTGGCAAGATGGCCATTTTTACTAAATTAATCCTGGCAATCAAGGAGCATGGGAGATCTTTCCATTTTCTGAGATCTTCAATTTCTTTCTTCAGAGACTTGAAGCTCTTGTCTTACAGATCTTTCATTTGCTTGGTTAGATTCACAGGTATTTTATATTGTTTGTGACTATTGTGAAGGGTGTCATTTCCCTAATTTCTTTCTCAGCCTGTTTATCCTTTGAGTATAGAAAGGCTACTGATTTGTTTGAGTTGATTTTATATCCAGCCACTTTGCTGAAGTTGTTTATCAGGTTTAGGAGTTCTCTGATGGAAATTTTAGGGTCACTTAAGTATACTATCATATCATCTGCAAATAGTGATATTTTGACTTCTTCTTTTCCTATTTGTATCCCTTTGACTTCCTTTTGTTGTCTAATCGCTCTAGCTAGGACTTCCAGTACTATATTGAATAGGTAGGGTGAGAGTGAGCAGCCTTGTCTAGCCCGTGATCTTAGTGGTATTGCTTCAAGTTTCTCTCCATTTAGTTTAATGTTGGCTATTGGCTTGCTGTGTATTGCTTTTACTATGTTTAGGTATGTGCCTTGAATTCCTAATCTTTCCAGTACTTTTACCACAAAGGTATGTTGAATTTTGTTAAATGTTTTCTCAGCATCTAGTGAGATAATTATGTGGTCTTTTTTCTTTGAGTTTGTTTATGTAGTGGATTACATTTATGGATTTCCGAATATTGAACCATCCCTGCATTCCTGGGATAAAGTCTACCTGATCATGATGGATAATTGTTTTGATGTGTTTCTGGATTTGGTTTGCGAAAATTTTATTGAGTATTTTTACATCAATATTCATAAGAGAAATTGGTCTGTAGTTCTTTTTCTTTGTTGGGTCTTTGTGAGGTTTAGGTATGATTGTAATTATAGCTTCATAGAACGAATTGGGTATTGTTCCTTCTGTTACTATTCGATAGAATAGTGTGAAGAGAATTGGTATTAGGTCTTCCTTGAAGGTCTGATAGAATTCTGCACTAAAACCATCTGGTCCCGGACTTTTTTTGGTGGGGAGACTTATAATGACTGCTTTTATTTCTTTAGGGTTTATAAGACTGTTTAGATGATTTATCAGTTCCTGATTTAATTTGGTATCTGGTATTTGCCTAAAAAATTGTCCATTTCATCCAGATTATCCAATTTTGTTGAATATAGGCCTTTGTAGTAGGATCTGATGATTTTTTTAATTTCCTCAATTTTTGTTGTTATGTCTCCCCTTTCGTTTCTGATTTTATTAATTTGGATACTGTCTCTGTGCCATTTGTTTAGTCTGGCTAAAGGTTTATCTATCTTGTTGATTTTCTCAAAGAACCAGCTCCTGGTTTTGTTGATATTTTGTATAGTTCTTTCTGTTTCTACTTGGTTGATTTCAGCTCTGAGTTTGATTATTTCCTGTTGTCTACTTCTCTTGGGTATATTTGCTTCTTTTTTGTTCTAACACTTTCAGGTGTACTGTCAAGTTGTTAGTGTATGCTCTCTCCAGTTTCTTTTTGTAGGTACTTAGAGCTATGTGTTTTCCTCTTAGTACTGCTTTCATGGAGTCCCACAAGTTCTGGTATGATGTGTCCTCCTTTTCATTAAATTCTAAAAAGTCTTTAATTTTATTCTTTATTTTGTCTTTGATCAAGTTATCCTTGAGTAGAGCATTGTTCAGTTTCCACATGTATGTGGGCTTTCCATCGTTTTTGTCATTATTAAAGACCAGCCTTAGTCCATGGTGGTCTGATAGGGTGCAAGGAATTATTTCAATCTTTTTGTATCTGTTGAAGCCTGTTTTGTGACCAATTACATGGTCTATTTTGGAGAAGGTACCATGAGGTGCTGAGACAAAGGTATATTCTTTTGTTTTAGGGTGAAATGTTCGATATACATTAGTTAAATCCATTTGGTTCATAACTGCTGTTAGTTTCATTGTGTCTCTGTTTAGTTTCTGTTTCCATGATTTATCCATTGCTGAGAGTGGGGTGTTGAAATCCCCCACTATTATTGTGTGAGGTGTAACGTATGCTTTGAGCTTTAGTAAAGTTTCTTTTATGTATGTGGATGCCCTTGCATTTGGGGCATAGATGTTCAGAATTGAGGGTTCATCTTGGTACATTTTTTCTTTGATGAGTATGAAGTGTCCTTCCTTATCTTTTTTGATTACATTTGGTTGAAAATCAATTTTATTTGATATTAGAATGGCTACTTTAGCTTGTTTCTTGGGACCATTTGCTTGGAAGATTATTTTTCATCCTTTTACTCTGAGGTAGTGTCTGTCTTTTTCACAGAGGTGTGTTTCCTGTATGCAGCAAAATTTTGGGTCTTGTTTATGTATCCAGTGTGCTAGACTATGTCTTTTTATTGGAGAATTGAGTCCATTGATGTTAAGAGATATTAAGGAAAAATGATTGTTGCTTCCTGTCACTTTTGTTATTGGAGGTAGAATTATGTTTGGGTAACTATCTTCTTTTGGGGTTGTTGGAAGACTACTTTCTTGGTTTTTCTACATTGTAGTTTCCCTCCTTGTGGTGGAGTTTTCCATCAATTATCCTTTGAAGTGCTGAATTTGTGGGAAGATATTGTGTTAATTTGGTTTTGTTGTGGAATATCTTGGTTTCTCCATCAATAGTGAATGTGAATTTTGCTAGTTATAGTTGTCTGGGCTGGCATTTGTGTTCTTTTAGGGTCTGTATGACATCAGTCCAGTATCTTCTGGTTTTTATAGTCTCTGTTGAGAAGTCTGGTGTAATTCTTATGTGTCTGTCTTTATTTGTTACTTTGCCTTTTTCCTTTACTACTTTTAGTATTTTTTCTTTGTTTTATATATTTGGTGTTTTACTTATTTTGTGACGGGAGGTATTTCTTTTCTGGTATTCTATTTGGGTTTCTGTAGGCTTCTTGTATATTTAAGGACATCTCTTTGTTTAGGTTAGGGAGGTTTTTCTTTATAATTTTGTTGAAGATATTTACTGGCCCTTTAAGCTGGGAGTCTTCACTCTCATCTATACCTATTATCATTAGGTTTGGCCTTCTCATTGTGTCCTGGATTTCCTGGATGTTTTAGGTTAGAAGCTTTTTGCATTTTGCATTTTCTTTGACAGTTGTGTCAATGTTTTACATGGTATCTTCTGCACCTGAGATTCTTTTTTCTATGTCTTGTATTCTGTTGTTGATGCTTGTGTCTATGACTACTGGTCCTTTCCTTAGATTTTCTTTCTCCAGAGTAGTCTTCCTTTGAGATTTATTTATTGTTTCTACTTCCATTTTTAGATCCTGGACGGTTTTGTGTAATTCCTTCACCTGTTTGGTTGTGTTTTCTTGCAATTCTTTAACAGATTTTTTTGTTTCCTCTTTAACGGTTTCTACCTGTTTACCTGTGTTCTCCTCAAATTCTTTGAGAGTGTTATTTATGACCTTCTTAAAGTCTTCTAACATCATCATGAGAAGTGATTTTAATTCTGTATCCTGCTTTTCCAGTGTGATGTGGTGTTCAGGGGTTGCTATAGTGGGGGAACTGGGTTCTGATGATGCCATGTAACTTTGGTTTCTGTTTTTTAAGTTCTTACACTTGCCTTTCACCATTTGGTTAACCCTAGTGCTACCTGCACTCACTGATTCTGACTGGAGCCTGTCTTTCCAGTTATCTTGCTTGTGTCAGAACTCCTCAGGGTCCAGATGTCTCTGTGATCTTGAGATCCTGAGCTTCAGCTGCTCTGAGTTTAGTGTCTCCTCTAGGATGTTTCAGGATAAGGTGTCTTCATGAGAGCAGACCAGCCAGGTGTTCACTGCTCTGCGTGCAGTGGCTCCTCTAAAATGTCTCAGGATATGATGTCTGCAGCTTTGAGTTCCATGGCTCCTCTAGGATGTCTCAGGATATGGTGTCTCCTGCTCTGCAGTTGGTGGCCTCTCTAGGATGTCTCAGGATATGGTTTCCACATGGGAGCAGAACAACTCAGTGTCTGCCAGTCTGAGGTCAGTGGCCTCTCTGGGATGTCTTGGGATATGATTTTCCACAAGGGAGCAGACTGACTGGGTGTCTGCTCCAGCCACAGGGATCTACCTCTCTGATGTCAGTGGCCTCTCTGCGATGTCTCAAGATACAGTTTCCACAAGGGAGCAGACTGGCTAGGTATCTGACACAAGCAAGATAACTGGAAAGACAGGCTTCAGCCAGGGATCGAAGAGGGGCAAAAGGGGAGTGGTATTACACAGGGGCAGGGTTTGGTTGCCTGGGGAGTTCTGTGAGCTTCCTGCTCCCAGCTGTGGCTCTGGGGTGTAGGGTGGTGCTCGGCTGATCTTACCTGCCTCTCTGAGGTCTGTGGCCTCTCTGGGCTGTCTCAGGATATGGTTTCCACATGGGAGCAGACTGGCTTGATATCTGCTCCAGCCACAGGGATCCAGGGAGGGGAAAAGTTAAATATTAATGTGCACAGAGGTTAGGTATCTGGTGGAACACTGCCTTTTTGCTCCTAGATAGAGATCTTTCACCATAATCTTACTACATCACAAAGTCAAAAGAGCTATAGCTTCCTGATGCATCTTCCAAACAACTTACCTCTAAGTATCTTCCTGGGGGGTATATTTCAGCATATTAATGTGAGAAGAAAACAATCTTCAGTGTATGGCTGTAATAGAAAACATCTTCAGCTTTATTATCTTGACTCATGGTATCAAAGAGCACAGTTAAGAAATCATAATGATAAAGGAGTCCGGAAGCAAGAGAGCTAAGAGCAAAATATCAGATAAGAGTATAAATTCTGCACAGACTGCTGGATGGCTGTTACATGAAGATTTATGCTACTGCTCTTTGCTCCAGGATTGGCAGTGCTACCAGCCTCTCTTGGTTTCCCTTTTGTTCTACCCACCTTTAGCTCTGGGAGATGATTGTACTACCAGTCTCTTCCCAGCTTCCCTGAATCCACAAATAAAACACAAACACACAGTGTGTTTTTTTTTTTTATAACTTGCCGTCTTGGCACAATTGCTGGGTACTGATATTTCCCACCTGGAAAAGCTTGCCCTTGCCAATTTATTATCTCTGTCTCTTCACCTACTTCAGTGGGTAGTTCCACCTAGCACCTGGCAAACATACTTGGCCCCAAATTATAGTTGTGGCCACAAACCCCAACTCTGCCCACACCCTGAGACCTCACATGGTTGCTGTGTTCTTCTCCCTCTAAAGCATGGCAGAAATTCCTTTCTTCTTTCCATCTGCTTTTTCCTCCTGGGACCTAGAAGTCCTGCCTGTACCTTCCAACAGCAATTAGTCCCTGGCTTTCTTTACTGACAAATCAAGAACCAATAGGGGAACAGGACCTTAGCAGCAGAACTGCTCCCTACACCTCACATTTTTCTGTCCAATAGAAAAATACTAAATAAAACAAAACCAAAACAAAACCAAAACAATAAAACCAAAAAAAAAACCAAACTCTTCTCCCAGACATAAATTGAACAAAACCCTAATAATCATGCAAATTACATAATATGATATACAAATGATATCCAGTCCAGTCCATCATATTTGTCAATTAGATAAAGTATCTACCATCATTTCTAACAGAAAGAGTTATGATTCTATCCCTAGATTATGTTTAGATTTTAGCCTGTAACGCCACCTGAAAACCATGTCATCCACTCTATAAACACTCTCATTCAATATTAAACAACTTAAGCTTGATTATGAAACTAAAACTAGTTTTTAACCTCATCAGAAATATGAGAACAACTTAAAAATATTACTTGGTTATATAGGAAGCACCAAACATAGCTTCTCAAACAACTGTAGAGATAGCTGATTACCTAGACAGTCCTGCAATTCATCAAAACCTTGGTGCATCAGTCTTTTGCCTTCTGGATCAGGATCATCTGACAGATTTTTGCAAGGCAGAATTATTAAGAACTCCTCACCCTGTCTCAGCAAAGTCAATAGTCAACTATTCTTCATAATGTGTCCTTTACATCGACAGTATTTGTTTACAGATGAAGTAGACAATTTCTGCTCAGTGGCTACCTTGCCACAATGAGCAAGCTGGCCTGGAGGTGAGGATGCTCAATATCTTCTCTGAACCAAGGAGGTGGTGCTGTCAGGAGCAGAGATGTCTCAGTGTCAAATGATTAAATAGCATTAAATGTTGCGCTCTGTGGATTTCTGTCATTTTTGAAGAATATATACATACATATTAATCTGATCTGTTAAACTTTGACTACTCTCAGCCATTTCTAATTGAAATATCTCAAAAACACCCTTTTATAATTAAATCAGAATCTAACATAACCATGCTATCTGCCCCTTAACTCTCATTGCTCAATCATTTAAAAAAAGTTTGTAATAGTAGTTATAGAATGGCTGGGCCTAAACTTTGCATTCTTAAATGAGTTGCTTAGGCACAATACCTATCTCAGAGTAACCCTACATGCAACAGCTGACTGTTCACTTACACAGTGCAGAAAGTTCGTAAAGAACTAGACAAAACTACGTCAAAACTCAAGCAAAACCTAACCCTGCAAGCCTTTGCTGCAGCAGATGAGTTTAGACCAGATGACTGTCAAGTTGCAGAATGCTGATATGATGATAAGTGGAGAGGCCAAAGAATACAGGCCAAAGCTGACTAATACGCTAAAAATAAAAAGATTTTTTTTTTAATTCACAGGAATTGTTTGTCCCTAGTGTAGAATAAACTTTTGCCCAAATCCCTGAATGCCTGTAATCCAGGAACTGCAGCAACATAAATTTGAAGAGAGATTGCAAATACTAGATACAATAGGAGAGTTGTGGTATGAAGTTTTTACTAGTCAAGATAACTATGCTGGACTAAAATATGATCCAAATGAATACAGAGTTGCCTCTCCACCTTTATATCTACCATGTCCAATTCCAGCTATACATCACTGGACTTTTATAGAAACAGGAAGCTGTGAGTCAACTCAAAAATTAAAAAGTAGTAAATGGAAAATGACTCGGGATCAAAACAAACTCTATCTAGTAGGAATTTTCCAACAAAATGGAAATGTTCACAAATATATTGAAAGAATTAAAAATGTGTACTAAGATAAGTGGCTCTTAAGGATAAACTCTACTGAAATCATTTGGGTTACATTTTGTTTTAGTTCTTGTTCTGCTAGTGTAATAATTGGCAGAAGCAATTTAAGGAGGAAGGGGCTTATTTGGCTCACAATTTTAAGTTTCAAGGCCATTATTTTGAGGGAGTCAGGGTGGCAAGAATGACTTTATGAAAGAATGAAATGTAGAAGAATTTTAATCCAACAACGTGGCTCCTCTGACAAAAGATCACATCCAAAGACCTTCTAGGTGTGTGTTACAGCTGGAATCACACCAACATTGTGATTGTGTGTTGAGTGATATATTTTTAATCTCTTCGCTGGAATACAGACACACCCTTAATACACATGTTTAATTCCAAACAATGAAAGTAAGGTAAATTTAAAGGAGGAAACACCCATGTTTGAAAGTGATGTCTAGTTGTGAAAGTGACATTTGAGGGGCAGACAAAGTGACAAATCAGAGAAAGGTTTGAGAGAATGAGTCAGAGATAAGATACACCTAACTCTCAGAAGAACAGACAGGAAAGAGGGGCTACATAAGAGAACAGCAGAGACAGAGAGAGACAGAGGGGAGATCATTTTTACCAGAACAGTTTTACAGAGACAGGTTGCAAGTGAAGACAGAAGGAGTCAGAGAGTTAGAAGGAGCCAGAAGATTATAACAGATTGCCAGGGTTAGTTTGGGGCCAAGCAGAACAATTCAATCAGAAGACAAGAGAAACCAGTTTGAATCTGTCAGCTTGGAGAGGCATTTGTGTCAGAACAGCTGAGTTGAATCTACCACGCAGAGTTCAGAAAGAGCTAGAAACTGTGAGTTCATTCAGCATTAAGCATCTGAAACAATTGCTCGTGAGGAATAAGCATTGCTTTTATACACATCCACAGTCAACATCAGAAAGAGAATGTACGCATGCATACTTGGGGTCAGTTCACTTTTCCCACTCTTATACAGTTCAGGATAACTTGCTTAGGAATGGTCCCATCCACTGTTGGAATATATCCACACATCAATCAATGGAGTGAAGATATCTACCACTTACATGCCCACATACCAACCTGAACTAGAAAGGATCACAGTATTAGGAAGGTTGAGGACCACTGTTTTAATTTAATAAAATTTTGTGTCCAGTTTCTGGGAGATTTTTGTTAAGTCATTTGGTAAATATTTAAAAAACCAGAATGATCCCTATGGTAAATTATATATATATATAATTTATATTATATATATATATATTCCAGTCCTTATTTCTTTGCTTGTAATTTTCTCATGGGTTCGTTTTATAAAACTGATAAGAAAAAAATCATATTGAATTGACTTTGTTTTTAATCTATATAAATCTAAAAAAATTCATCATCATTTGTTTATTGCTATCTGTAAGAGATCTTAAAAAGCTGACACATAAATGTGTGTCTATTTTTTTAACATAAAGTAAAATTTGATACAGCAAATAGACAATACTTTATAAAGTAGTAATTTCTAAATAATTTTCTTTCTTCTTTTGTTTGTTTTTAGAAAAATTCAAGGAAGTGGATTCTAAATCTAGTGTCTTCTTGTCATTCTGAAGATTGATTACTCTGAAGCATGTACAGAAAAAAAAACCTTTTTGTTTTTAAGCTCAGTTATTCTTGCTTCATTATGGTGAGTTTGAGGACACAATAAAAACAACTACATTTGGGTCTTTTTAATTTATACTGGCACTGTCTTTGAGAGTTTGACAACTCCCATATCAAATGAGGATATGAAAACCACAAAATATTAAGTTCAAGAATAGTTTATATAAACAGCTCAAAGACAGGAAGAAGTTTTCCAGAAGCCTCGTTTCATGTCTGCCCACAGTTTGTTGGCCATAACTTTGTCCCATGGTCATAGCTAGCCACAAAGGAAACTACAAGTAGAACTTACTCCTGTGTTGTCGGCAGAGGATGTCAAGTGAGAACCTGGTTAAATGTTTACATGATTGAAGTATTTATGATATATGTTGTTAAAGTATATGTACTTGATGACCCGCCAGCAATGATTTCTTAATGTAAAATCTCCCCTTACTTATTTATTGTAAATGATAGTAGCATCATTCATTAAGCCTTTGAGTGTAGTGAGCAGATTATTAACTCTTCAAGAACTCTGAGTCATGATTCATTACATTCATTTTACAGAGAAGAAAGCTGACATACAAAATAAAGTTCCTTTCTCCTCGAGTTTCCAGTCTATTATTCCAAAATCAGAGACAAATTGAAATCAGTTTTTCTTGGTTTGTTTTTTTTTTTTTTTTTTTTCAAGACAGGGTTTCTCTGTGTAGTCCTGGTTGCATAGACCAGGCTGGCCTTGAACTCAGAAATCTGCCTGCCTCTGCCTCCCAAGTGCTGGGATTAAAGGCGTGTGCCACCACTGCCCGCAGTTCTTCTGTTTTATACCATCCTTACTTGTATGTTATTCTGTTACTTAGTCATTTAAATATCTTTGTTATATTTCATTATTTGAATAGTAAATGGATTCCATTTATTTACTTGTTTACTTTGGATTATTATTTAAATCATTCATGCTTTGCCATAAGTATGGATCAGATCATTGAGGAATAATCTAGGAAGAGTATTTAGCATGTATCCATTACATGGTACTAGTTGCTCTTAAATGTCTCATGCTTCATGATTTTCAACAGGGTATTGTTCAATGTCCTTTAACAACCTTCTCTGACTTAACAGTACATAGTTTAAGAATTTTTGGAAAGGTTTTATCATCACTTCTATCTTTTTTACAACAAAAGCAAACTTTCAGAGAGCTTTTAAAATAATGTATGCTAATAATTTTCATATAGTCTTTAATAAAAATCAAAGTGAAGCTAATGTGGAGAAAAAAAAAACAAGTGACAACAACCTGGAATATGACAATGTACAGGATTTATGGTGAAGGAAGAGGGTCTTCTACCTTTTTAGATCCTCCTCTGTACAAGAGGGAAAGTGCAGAGCTCAGTGTCCCAAGTCTATGTGAATTATAGGTGAATTTGGTTAATGTAAAAATTAATTGTAGTAAATTGCTCTGAGAACAATTTAAGAACATCAAGAATATAGGCATTGCCAGAGTACTGCAGGCCCCTCATGGGTAAATCTTGGAAAAGCACAGCCTCAGACAAAGTTCCTCCTACACAGGATAAAAAATATATTTTGAAACTCTATAGAGTTGATACTATGCCCATGCAATTTGCAGTAAAAATTAAAGTCTGTGATAGAAGATGACATCAGGGAATGGAGGAGTGACAGAGTGCACAGTATTTTGCAGTGATTGGTAAGGATTTAGATAAGACACCAGGTATCTCGATGGAGCTACAATATAATCTAGACCCTGTGTGAGGAAAGAGAATGACTACATTGACTAGAGGATTGGGGCTGAAGAAGGAAGTACCACTTACTTGGGATGATTGGAAACAGTTCTAGATATCTAAGCAAATTTAGATAGCATTGAATAAAACCCCCAGAGTGAACTTTTAGAATAGAGCAGAGTCAGTACACTGGAGTTTGGAGACAAGGTTAAGAGAAGAAGGGATAGCTGTAATGGAGTCTGAACAAGCAGGCAGCATGGACAAAGGAGAAAGTGGCACTCTGGGTCTAGGTGAAGACAGACTTTCAAAAGAGGAGTGACCAAATATGTCAACTATAGCTGATATATTAGTAATGTTCAGTGTTTCCGATTTGTAATCTGTTTTATCATTACAGATGTGATTGTGTTCTCCTGGAGTTGGGGAAACAAGTGCTTTAATTCAAGTTATTTGTGCTTATCCAAGTGCCTTATAATCCATCCAACTGCAAGGATCTCTGAAAATTGTAGAACTCTAGCCTCTGACTTCAGGTAATAGCAAATAGTGCCAAAACTATATTAGCATTGGCTTGCCTGAATTGCTTTAGTTCAGTTACTGCAGTTTTATTACAAGACTAGCAAAATTATAAAACAGAATAATGTGACCCAGGCACATTCCAATTTCTATGGCAAATTCAGTATAGGCAGAGGAGTTTGAAAAACTCTCTTGGTTTAATTTCTCAGCCCACTTCCTTATGGTGCTAATAAAGGCAAAATATCAAAAGATCAAGATCAGATGTTGGTAACAGAAATTCCTTTTTGAAAAATGAGACGCTTCTATGCATTCATTCTCTTGAAATCAATGAAAATTACTAACTAGTCTTGTTTAAACGCACAGTCCCCTTAGTGAAATTAGGTTGAAAACACTGTTGTATAACTGACTCTAGTATCTAAACCATAAAATAGTTTTTTGGGGGGCAGCAGGGGAGAAGCTGGATGTGGTAGTGGTAGTGCATGACTTTAAAGAATTTGGGGGTCAGGGGTAGAGGTAAAAGGATTCAAGTTCAAAGCCAGGCTAGTCCACACAGAGAGATCCAGGACAGCCAGGGTTGTAAAAAATATCATTTCCAAAAAACATGGTATAGGTACTAAGATTATAAAATATTGAAACTTATTACTCATGAAGTACAAAATAATCTAAAGTATTCCACCACTGCTTCTACGGGTTCCTTATAAAATACAATGTCTAATAAAAACTATTCCACATATTTCTCTCACAAAGTGCCCTTAAGATGTTCTCATGTCCTTGGTAAAGAAGTGATATTAGTGGTTAGTATGGACAAGTTGGTTTGAAAAGGAAGGTATAAGAAAAATTTGCCAGAATAAGTTCACAGTCTGAAACTATAGTCTAAGAACAGCAACTTGCTTGTGCATAACTCATTCTAGACAACTCTTGGGACTTAAAAGATGTTAGAATTTGCTCATGTTGTCTCTTGTATTACTAAATGCCAACTTCATTCTTATAAGGATAGTCTCTTCACCATGCTGTGAACGCATGCTTATATAGTTCATTACTTCCTGCTTGACACGCACCAGGCTTGTTTGGAAGGATGTACTCTACGTGGAGTTACAATGTGTGCTCTTGAGGTTTTACATGATAAAGAATCTACGCTAAGAATTTCTTGGCTGGATTCCAGATTAAACCAGCCAATCAAACAGCCTTTACTGAGTTGCAAACAAAAGTATACAGAAAGGGGGGGGGTGGAATATGTGAGGGAGAGTTGGCAAATGGCCAACTCCTAACTGCCTTACTCTGGATATGTGACTTAAAGAAAGAGCTTGGTAGTTCAAACAAGGAAAACTGGAGACACTGGTGGTCTGGAAAACAGTTGGTTGCATTTTACAATTGTGGGATTATATTTGCTCCTTTGTCTACATTTTATTATTCAATGTCAACAAATAGTAGAAATGGTTAGTGAGTACAGTTTTAAGAGCAACAGAGACCTCAGTTCAATTCAAGGCCTGGGCTTGACACTGGGAAATCTGACCTCATCACTTAGATTTTACTCAATTTCTTTAAACATAAATTGGTGTCAGTTCTCATATCATGAGATGGCTGTGGTGCTATTATAAGCATCTTATGTTAAAAGAAGAGTGCTAAATATAACATCTGACATACTTTAATTGGATATTGAGTGATAATGTGTTTTGGAAATAAAACAATGAGAGTTGTATAATGAATATATATATATATATATATATATATATATATATATATATGAAAATATTCTTTGAATAGGGACGATGGCAATACAAGGTCCTCTTGACTTACACTGTCAAATACACAAACATGTATTATTCTTTAGAATATGTTCAAATCTTTTTTTAAAATTGCTTGATGTTCTTGTATTTGTTTTTTTTTTAATCTTTTATTTTTATTTGTTTATTTTTATTTCATTTTTACACTCTAAATTTTATTCCTCTCCTGGTCCACCCTCTGACTGTTCCACATCCCATACCTCCTCCCTGGCCCCTGTCTCCATGAGGTTGTCCCCACTCCCCATCCCCCACCCCACAAGACCTCTAAACTCTTGGGGCCTCCAGTCTCTTGAGGGTTAGGTACATTTTCTCTGACTGAATCCAGACCTGGCAGTCCTCTGCTGTAAATGTGTTGGGGACGTCATATCAGCTGGTGTATGCTGATATAGTTGGTGATCCAGTGTTTGAGAGATCTCAGGGACCTGGTTGGTGGTCCAGTGTTTGAGAGATCTCAAGGGTCCAGGTTAACTGAGACTGCTGGTCCTTCTACAAGGTTGCCCTCCTCTTCAGCTTCTTCCAGCTTTTCCCTAATTCAACCACAAGGGTTAACTGTCCATTGGTTGGGTGCAAATATCTGCATCTGACTCTTCCAGCTGCTTGTAGCTTCTTTCAGAGGGCAGACATGATACGTACCTTTTTGTAAGCACTCCATAGCCTCAGTAATAGTGTCAGGCCTTGGGACCTCCCCTTGAGCTGGATACCACTTTGGGACTGTCACTGTACCTTCTTTTCCTCAGGCTCCTCTCCATTTCCATCCCTGTAGTTCTTTCAGACAGGAACAATTATGGCTCAGAGTTTTGACTGTGAGATGGTAACCCCCTCCCTCACTTGATGCCTTGTCTTTCTGCTGGATGTGGGCTCTTTAAGTTTCTTCTCCCTACTGTCAGGCATTTCATCTAAGGTCCCTCCTTTTGACTCCTGAGAGTCTCTCACCACCTAGGTCTATGGTGCATCCTGGTTGGCCCCCTAACCTCCTATCTCCCAAGGTTGCCTGTTTCCATTCTTTCTGCTGGTCCTCTGGCCTTCAGTCCTTTTCCCCCACCCAATACCATACCTCCCTCCCCTTTTGTGATTGCTTTCTTCTCTTTCTCCACCTCCTTGCTAACATGTGTTGTCTTCTGAGGTTTTGTTTTTAGCCATTTTGATTGGTATAAGGTGGAATCTCAGGGTCGTTTTGATTTGCATTTCTCTGATAACTAAGGATTTTGAACATTTCTTTAGGTGCTTCTCAGTCGTTTGAGATTCCTCTGTTGTGAATTCTTGGTTTAGTTCTAAACCCCAGTTTTTGATTTGGTTGTTTGGTTTTTTTGGTGGATAGCTTTTTAAATATATTTTGAATATTAGCTTTCTCTTAGATGTGGGGTTAGTGATGACCTTTTTCCCAATCTGTAGGTTGCCGATTTGTCTTATGACTATGTCCTTTGCCTTACAGTTTCATGAGGTCCCATTTATCAATTCTTGATCTTAGAGCATTCTGTTTAGGAAATTTCGATGTGCCAATGAGTTCAAGTCTCTTTCCCACTTTCTCTTCCATTAGATTTGATCTATCTGGTTTTATGTTGAGGTACTTGATCCACTTGAACTTGAGCTTTGTGCAAGGTGACAAATATGGGTCTATTTTCATTTTTCTGCATACAGACTGCCAGTTAGACCAGCACCATTTATTAAAGATGCTTTCCATTGTATATTTTTGACTTCTTTGTCAAAGATCAAGTGTGCATAAGTGTGTGGTTTTATTTCTGGGACTTCACTTCTGTTCTATTGATCTTCCTGCCTGTCTCTGTACCAACCATGCGGTTTTTATCACTATTGCTCTGTAGTACAGCTTGAGGTCAGGGATGGTGATTCTTCCGAAAAATCTTTTATTGTTAAGAATTATTTTTGCTATTCTGGGTGTTTTTTTTTTTTTCTTTTCAGATGAATTTGAGGGTTGCTCTTTCTATGTTTTAGAAGAATTGTGTTGGGATTTTGAGGAGGATTGCATTGAGTGTGTAGATTGTCTTTGGTAGGATGGCCATTTTTACTATACTAATTCTGCCAATCCATGAACATGGAAGACATCTCAATTTTCTGAGATCTTCAGTTTCTTTCTTGAGAGACTTGAAGTTATTGTCACACAGATCTTTCACTTGTTTGCTTAGAGTTATCCCAAGATATTTTATATTATTTGTGGCTATTGTGAAGGGAGTTGTTTCCATAATTTCTTTCTTAGCCTGTTTATCATTTTAATAAAGGAAGACAACTGGTTTGAGTTAATTTTATATCCAGCCACTTTGCTGAAGTTGTTTATGTTGAAATCTTAAGCTTTCTCACTAGAAAAAAATAATGAATAGAAATAATAACGCTACATCAAAATTAAATAGGTCTGGAGAGATGGCTCAGCTGTTAAGAGCATGTGCTTCTCCTTCAGAGAACCAGAGTTTGATCACCAGCACCCATGTTGGCTAGCTCACAACTGCCCATAATTCCAGCTTCGAGGATTTAATGCCTCTGGGTACCACAGTCATAGATATCCATATGTACATTACCCTCACCAAACACATACATATAAAGTAAAGCAAAAGTAATACCATAAGAAAAATTAGGTGCTTTGACTCATTATGCAAATGAGAATATATTCATGTATCAATCCGGAAAACTAAGAAATTATTTTTTCAATCTTACAATGAAAAAAATGACATATTAGGATTTAAAGTTATAACATAATGATTCTACACTTATCTTTCTTACTGTACTTGTTTCTTCCTTCTACTAATATATCATATATTATGTAACATATATATGTATAATATACAGAGTATGAATATATATGAAAATATCAGTAAATATCAAACTATCTTTAAATTTAGTTTTTTAAAATAGATGTCTGATGAAATATTACACTTCTCAGATTCTCTGGGACCAGGAAAGACAATTCCTGAAGGGAAGAACTATGAGAAAGATCGTAACATACATGTGGTAGTCATTTCTGCCATCTTATTCCTGTGGGAAGGTTTGCATCTGCCAGCCTGGCTCAACAATACATGTGGCTGAGATGGCGACCCTTCTCTGTGTGTCCACCAATCTTCACTGTCTTGCTTCGGATCTGACACATGACTCTTTCAGCCTTTCGACCTCTCCTTTATGCTGCCCATGGAAATCCAAAGGTCTTTGCCTGTACTCACTCACCTTGAAAACGTGTCCATTTTCCTTTGAAATCTAGTAGTGTAATACATATTGTAAAACAAATAAACTCAAGATTTGAGTTAAACTCATTGGTTCTAAAACTCTAATCTACAATGTTAACACCGGAGTAGGCTAACTGATGTCGATACTGTTTGGGTCTTCCAAATGTCAGTGATGTGGATACATATGTCTAAGAGTACAGCTTGTGATACACTACCACATTATGGCTATGAAATAATATTCTACCTTTGTCCAAATAGCTTGTTGAATTTAATATACAAACTGTATAATATCTTCATATCTTCGGGCACATAGAAATCTCAAACCACTCAACACCACAAACCACAGTATGAAGGAAGTGATCAGACTTTGGTTTATTGTAAAATTTTGCAAAGTGTTTCATATAATCCCTGACCCCACACTCTGAAAACAAAAGCAGAAACAATTATTGCTTATTTTTTCCCCTCTACTTTGTCTGTGTTACTGTAAGAGAAGGGAGAAAGATCATTACAATAAATAAAAATAGAGATGTAACAGAGAAAAATAAATCAGTCTACATGAGAAATATTAGGAGCAACAGAAATATCATTAAGCAGTTTAAAAATAAGCTTCTTTAAAAACGTTGCCTTATTAAAATAAATCACACCAAAAATATAGCAGCAGAGAAGAAGGATACATACAAGTTAATTGCACACCAGTCCCATGCAAAAAAGGTGGATCATTAGCCAAAGCAGTAGTACTCAGAATCCAACTTGGGATGCTTGTGCAGAGCCTGTGAGTCCTCGATGATGGAGCTGTCACTGAACTGATCCAAGTCTGAAGGGGTCTGATGACCTGGTACATCATCTGCCAAAGTGTCCAAGTAGCTCCCTATTGAGATGCCATCCAGCCCATCACTGCCATCATGGAGGCTGTTGTAGCTGCCACGTAAGGAGGTACTCTGACTCTCCAGCAAACTGCACAGGCTGCCACTGAGACTGCTGCCTCTGCTGGTAATGGTGGCCTTTTCCTCAATCATCCACTTGATGGACTCGATACTCTCATTGATGAGGAGCAATTGACGCATGAGCCTTACATCAGTGGCTCTGAGGTTAACCTGGGATGGGAAGAGAAGAAGAAAAACATGCCAGTTATTCTATATTCAAGAAAAATCTCAAATTCATTCATATCCTGTGTATTTCAGTCCATAATTTTTAATACATTATACAAACGTGTGTGTGTGTGTGTGTGTGTGTGTGTGTGTGTGTATGTGTGTGCGCGCACCCAAGCATGCTCCTGTTTCACCCTCTTTGAAAAATGTTGACTTCTAGTAGAAGTCAGAATCAAGAACTTACTTCCTGGCATATGCATCAGGCTCCTAACTGGCCAGAAAAAACCCATAGTATTTCTGACCCCAGTGAAGCTCCTTGAAGACACCCATCAAATGGCAAGTTGTCCATTAAGAAATACACTCTCTTTCTGGATTAACTTATCAGTATTAATATGGAACTGGGTGTGACAACCAAGAAAGTGAAGAAATCAAGGAAGTGTCATTAGTTTTATAGATACTTCTGCTTATTAAATGATAACATGTAACATTATGAAAAAAAATTCACATTCATTAGAAAAATCTTGTTACCCTGTACTGCAGGTATTATTGCTGTTATCTTTCAAACAGAATTGAAAACCACAGGAAAAAAAGTTAAGAAAAAATAGAAACTGTCAATCCTTCTGACTCCATCTACATAAAGAACGCTAGATAATTCATTTGCTTCTAAGGTGAACCAAACTGGGTGGCAGGGACCTGGCTGGCCACAAGAGGGCCTACTCACATTCATTACCGTTTTGAAAATAAATTCCCACTCTTCCACTTGGGATTGTAACCCCAAAAGCTGGCCATGCCAATTCTCTCTTTAATACATAGAGCTTATTCAGATATGTAGGTCTCTAGACTTATCAAAAGCATTCATTCTTGAGTGACTCAAATGACAAACAGAAGCCTATTGTCATCAGAAGTGTGCTTTCATGCAAAAGGACTTCCTGCTGAGGAGGTAATCCATAACTGAAGGTGAACAGTGAATGTGTGAACAAACAGAGATGGATAAAATTATTTTAACCAGAGAGCTGCTGGGAACAGTGCTAGGTGAATAGAACACTTGCCCAGTGTGTTCTGGGTTCAACACTAATATATAGGCAGAGTTATAGAAAGAAGAGAGACAAGGGAGGAGGGAGGCAGACAGACAGACAAACAGACAGACAGAGAAGAAAAAAAGTTTCACTCTAGAGTACAATTTTCAAAAATAATGAAAACATAAATGGAAAATTAAGAAGTACAAGGCACACTTTTAAAATTCTCTAAGATATTAAAAACAACTTCTGTATCTTCTTAGTAAAAGCATAAAGAAAATATCACATAGACAGTAACAGGATAAAATTAATACTCTTTATGGTGTTCTCAAACAGAAGAGTATGAACTCAGTAAGTCTCCAACTATGACCAAGACAGAGGCTTTCTGAAAGTCTTTGTGTTCAAAATTAACCACATACCTTATAAGTCATCAAGACAGAGTTGGAATTACAAACAGTCCAAGTATTTACAAATATCAACAATGCACATAGGACCACTGATGAGCAAAGAAAACCACTGGGACAAACTCATACTCTTCAGTCAGCCACTGCAGCTGAAGGCATTCCCCATGCCACTACATGCATGGAGCAAGATCAGCATGATCTTTTCCCAACCACTCTCCAAATGGACAATAGGTGCCTGTTCCCAAATGCCTGCTTTGCCCATAAAAACACTCCACCTGGGTTGAGCTCTGAGCACTAATGGGCCACCACAGTTCATCATTTCTCCAAAGCCTCCTCATTCTTCTAGGTGGACTGTTCCCAGCTTACTGACTCTAGTCTCCCAAGTTGATCCATGAAGCTTCTATAGTACTTTATGTTTCTATCTTACAACATTGTGGAATTCTGTGACATTGCATAGTAGGACTGATTCGTGAAATATATCACAAATCTGTGTGTACATTTATTAGTCTTCTCAATTAAGTCAATAAGAACCTTAGGAAAGTCATTCTCACTGCTTTGCTACATTGCAAAATCTTTCCTAAACATTTTTTAAAATTTTAGTCATATTTTAAGATCTTTGACGTATCAGCTTTTAATAAATTAATAAACTCAGATTTCTAGAAACTACATCAGTCAAAGATTAATATGTACTAAGAATACATTTTCTGTCAGCCATTTTGGTCTTGTATAGTGGTAGCATCTAATACATATTTTTTTCAACTTTATTAATTGATAAGGACAAAAAGAAAGCAGACTATGAAGAAACAAAAGCTTCCTTTGACTGTGAAATGATTCAAGTAAGGAAATCTTTTGCCGCTAAAAGAAAAACAAACATTCAGAGTCTATTGAGTCATTGTTGGGGAGGATGGGGGAAAGTAACATGGTTGAAACCTGTTGATGTTGGTGATGATTATAGATATAAGCATGTCTATCCCTGTGTCCTCCAGGACAGTAAACAGTCTCTTCCATATTGCTGGGTGTGCTGGTTTCTGTGCCTAGCTACTGGTCTGTTCCAGGAGGTCTTGTCTCCACGAGTTACTCGTGGCTTTCTTCCAGAACTAAGGTGTGGTTATGGTATTGATGAACCCTGGGAGTATGAGCAATCCACCAAAAACTGAATCATAGTGCTACTCCAATGGCTGCCCGACCCTTTTCATGCTATGATTCATCTTAGTCCTTGTGATAGCTGCACCAAGAACAGAGTAGCTTTACCACAGTGGCAGGAACCCTGTAGTTCTCTCAGCTAGGGTTTTATAGTCCTGTGACTTTACTCTGACAATACTGCCAGTTGGGGGCCCTTCTTAAGTTCAGAGCTTCAATGCTATGAGCATGTAGAACTCATTCCTAATCAATCATGCCCAGTCCTCAAGCCCAGTTAGACTGAGTTTCATGACTATTGTTTCCTGCACAATATTTATGACTTGTTGAAATCAATTTGCTTGCGTTTAAAGGAGTTTCCGAGCACCAGGAACTTGGGCTACCTAATTACCACTGCTTGCTAAGTCCTAGAAGAGTACTTGGCACATAGTATCTACTCAGTCAAAATGTGTCCAATGACAGGCCGCCAACTACGCTCCAGATTGGACCCCTTCAGAAGCCTGGAGCTTTGTGTGGGCTGGTGGTATAAGACTTGAAAGAGAAAAATCATCAGGAAGAAACAACCACAAGACTGAAGCATTCGCAAGCAGATAATCCTATGTCTATTCATTCACAGGACTCTGGCACTGAGTAACTGGAATAGACTCTCCCTACCTTAAATTTACAGAGTATAAGATAGCATCCAAAAGGGAAGCGGACTTCAAGCTGTGAGTCAAAATGCACACATGATTCTGTTTGCTCAGGGGTGATAACTTGTCCTAGCACAGCACAGGTGTTCTGCAAACACCCAGTGAAAGGAATTGAACAAAGAGACCAAACAAAGCTCGTCTCTCTTTCCTCAGTACAAGTGTCTGGACTGACTGATTCAAAGGGATGTCAGTATCTTCTCTTTCTCTTTTCATTCCCCACACCCTATTCTGATGTTTATAATTCCCGCTGTGTATTTCTGCCTTCATGCTGAGTCTCCCAACCCTCAGGTTTGTGCCAAACATGTCTTTGGCCTCTGGGGAAAGTGCTGAAACTTCCCTGTCATTTCTGACAAGTGATGGACTGGGTTTATACAAAATTTGAAATGAAAGGACCTACAAAGAGCAACAGTTTCCAACAACACATTTTTCAAGGTCTCTTCTTTTCCAAACAATCCTTTTAAAAAACATTTTCAAAATACATTTATTTCCTAATGTAGTTATCTGTGTAGAGGGCGGGAAGTCATAGGTGTCTTAGACATAAGGAAAAGTGGAGAGTGAGCCCCATCATTTGGGTCTCAGGGATCAAAGTCAGGTCATTGGGCTTGGAAGAAAGCTTATTTACTGACATTTACCAGAGCCATCTCGCTGGCCCCACAGAGTCCTTTTCCTCTGAAAGAATGCAACAGTTATGAATTAGCATGATGGAGTTCAAGGAAGAATATAATCAAATTTTCAATTAATCAAAGAACTGAGGGGGCTGGAAAGATGGTTCAGTGATAGGTAGAACTGGCTGTTCTTCTAAAGGACTAAAGTTAAATTTCCAGTATCCACAGGGTGACTTAAAAATCATCTCTAATTCCAATTTCAGGAGATCTGAGGGCATTGGGCCTCAGACATACATGGTGGTGCACAGACATACATGCAGGCAAAACACCCATACACATAAATAAAAATAAATAATTTGTTTTAAATCAGAGAATTAAAACTCAAGGTGGAACATGCTCCAAGGTCTAAGTCTGTCCTTGACATAATCTGCCTGTGGTCTGGAGGTAAACAAGTTGGTGTATAGAACTTCTAATTCTCCCAAACAAAGAAAAATCATGATGTTGCATTCATTTCTCTATGAGCTACGTGGCTTGATAAGAATGCCAAAGCAAGTTCTGTGAAACAAAGGAGAATCCTATTTATTGAGACTGAATTTAGCCCAAGTCTCATCTGCTTGTCTCCTGTGTTTCCCACTGAGGTTCTATTTCAGATATCACATTATGAGAAAACATTACTACACTCCTGTAAAATCTCAGAGTTTTCTTCCATCCTAACATAGTCTTTTTCTTCCTTGAGAATGTGTGTTTCATAAATCATTTTTGCTATGAGGAAATCATATGGGCCATAACAAAACAGACAATCGCTGCTCCGCCGTGTCAGCATGAAGCGTAACTAGCAAAAAGCTTGCAGCTAAACACTGAAATTCAAAGCTAACATGAATGCTACTTGGCTTAGCAGAAATTGTGTGATAACAAAAATTTAGACTGTCACCATTTAATAAAAATTAAAATTATGTTCTGGGTTATAAGGTAAAAATACTTGCTGTGCAAACCTTTTCACCAGAGTTCCATTCTTGATGTTTTTGTAGAAGGAAGTAACTGACTCCTGAAAGTTGCCCTCTGATTCCCCTCATGCATGGTGTGGCACACACATGCCTTTATTGATATGAGTTACGTGGCTTGATAGGAATGCCAAAGCAAGTTCTGTGAAACCTATATATATATATCATATATATATCATGAGCTTTACAGTAGGAATATATAACTATATATATATACATATATATATAGTTATATATAGTTTTATATATATATGTGTGTGTATATATATAATATATGTATACACACACATATATATGCATCATACACATGCACTCATAAGATAATACATAAAAAACAATATGTTTGCCTTGGAACACAAATATAATTTTTATTAAATGGTGCCACCCTTTAAAAAAACTGTCTTTATATTTATCAATATGCACATGAGCAGCTGAATGTATCTTACAAATAGGGGCAATTCTCACGTCGTCATGTCATACTGGAGGACCAGGCAAGACACCTCTCATAAAGTCCTCTGTACTTTTACCCTTTTATATACCTGTGTCAAGGTGAGTGAACAAATAAAGCCTGACATCTCCCAGTTATATAGTCCTGCTGTAAAGCTCATGATACAAATCCCAAATGTCCTGAAAGCTATAAGACAAGTTATATGCAAGTCCATCATTAAGTTCATGGGAAAAGAAAAAGAGGTTAGATAAGCCTTTTTAACATCAGGTTCCCCTAGTTTCCAAGTAGGAGAAATGGAAAACATTTGCTTCTTTTGCCTTCCCAGTTATGGTTACAGAAAGTATTTAATTCTGGACAATGCTATTTTATAGTCATATATCTCCCACTTTCTTACCATACTTATTTTTATATATATTTAAATTTTAGGTATGAACTGAAAGGATATTAGAAAGGTGCCTGGAATATTGCCTTTGTGTAGCTTATCTTAGTTTATTCATTGTCTTAGTTAGAATTGCTATTCCTGGAATAAAATGCCACAACCATAATAACTTGGGGAGGACAGGGTTTATTTCATCTTACACTCTCACATCACAATCCATTAACAATGGAAGTCAGGACAGGAATCTAGAAGAAGCAGGAACTAAAACAGTGGCCATGGGAGACTGTTTCTTACAGGTTTGTTCCTCATGGACTATTTCTCCGTATATACCTCAGGACCCATACTCTAGGGGTGGCAGCACCCACAATGGGCTGGGCGCACCTACATTAATCTGGTATAGGCATATTTTGATTGTGGTTGGTTTCCTTGTCCCAAGTGACACTAGCTTATGTCAAGTTCACACAAAATTATCCATGACATGCACATCCACACTGTGTAACTTCCTAGTGTCCACTTCTGTTCCTTGTCCAAACTCATCACATTTATTCGATGACCACAGGAGATTCTCTGCCTACTCATGCTTGGATTCTCCAGAAGTTTTATTGACAGCCATATTACACAGCCTGTCTCCCTATCTGCCTTCCTCAGCAGATCCACAAGGACACTGTTGTCTCCCCTTAGTATGATAAGACACTACATGACATTTCTATTTGCTCAGAACCTTCAGGAGAAAAGCCTGTGACCACATACATCTTTCTCATTTGGTTTAAAATTTAGAGCAAAAATTGTTTTTAACTGAAAAACAGAGGGGTGGGATCATTTTTATATCAGTCAGCTTTGCCGTCCTTCATTTATGTTGCTCACTGGTAGAACTGAACAGTTTCCTCTTCTCCCAGATGCTTACAGCTGAGTAACTTCCCCAATGACCACATTACTGACAAAAAGCACCGCCACTGAACAGGTGGCCAATGATACTTTCAGTGACGCAGAAAGCCGAGTTTGGTCATTTAAAAGAGGTACCTGTGAGTTTTCTGAATCTGAAACCTGTTCCAGCATGAGGCTAGTGGGTATTGATCAGCTCCCCCCAGTGAGTCTTCTATTACTAAAGTGAGTCACACAGCCTTTCTTCCTTTGCCTATCGGGTATATGCTAACAGACTGAAAGTGAACTTTACCTCCTCACATCTGAAGCTTATTTGAGGGCAATACAGCACACTGAAAGTTACCCAAGCCAAGATTTTTTTAGAATGAGTTAGCAAACTTGCCCCACATTCACCACAAAGAAGCTAGTCCACACAGAACATAGATCAGAAGTGTGTCAACTAACATAAATATTCTGCATAGCTATCTTTCCAAGATAGACCTTAAAGCAGTATTTCCAGATGAGGTTCAGGTCACAGTACTGTGTTTCTATGTTATCTGTAGTTTATGTTTTAAGAGGAGGATACATGGTGGTATAATGCTAAGTGTTCAACAGCAAACTCACTAGACAACACATGTACACATATACACCTATTTAATGGGTTATCGAATGTCCTATGTACTGGCTAGCTTTATGTCAACTTGTCACAAGCTAGAGTTATCTGAAAGTACAGAAACTCAACTGAGAAAATTTCTCCACAAGATTGTGCTATAAGGCATTTTCTTCATTAGTGATTGATGGGGGAGAGCCCTTACCATTGTGGGCGATGCCATTCTTAGACTGATGGTCCTTGATTTTCTAAGAAAGGCTGAATGTGTTTCTCTATGGTCTGTGCAATGTAGAATTGTAGAGAGATCGTCTTGTGTATTGTATGGATACATCACCTATCAATTAAAAAGTCTATGGCCTATAGCTTAGACAGAAAATGGAAGCTGGGACATCCAGGAAGAGAAAGAATTCTGGGATAGAGCCAGGTACAGGAGAGTCACCAGGAAGATGTGACAAGACGGATGCATAGTACCTTAACACAGGTTAACCGGCCATCGGGCAGAATACAGGCTAAAATAAATGGGATATTTTACATTACATCTAGTCAAAGAAGAGCAAAGCTATATGACCAAGGTATTTGTAAATATACTTTGATTTGAGTCTTATTTCTGAAATCATGGGGCTTTGGGAAAGAACTAGGGCCTAGTTTCTACATAGAATTGTAAGCCAAATAAATCCCCCACACCTCGCAATTTGCTTTTAGTCATGTTGTTTCATCACAGCAATAAAGCAGTGACCAAAAACATTCTACCACTATGTTGAAATAACTGAGATAATCAATTTATAAGGTGTTAAGGTTTATGTTGGCTCATGTTTTCACATAACATGGCAGAATAATACTTTACAGGATAAATACATATAAAGGAAGGCTATTTAAGTGTCAATGGATGAGAAACAGATAGAGGCTAGAATTACAGTAGCAAGACATACTGCCCAGTGAGTCAACTTCCTTCTAGAAGGCTGTGTATTTTAAATGTTTCCACTTCCCAGTTCTATCACAAAGTTTAAAAAAATCAAGCCTTGCATGCATGGGCCTTTGGAAGACATTTAAGATCCAAACCCAAACTCTACCATATAAATGGATGCAATATAAATCGGGCTAACATGAAAAATGTGTGATACCCCTTCAGTATAAAGTAGCTTTTGTTATAAACTCCTGACAACCAATGGATTCTCAAGGAATGCCTTATTTGTTCTTTCTGAAATCTTAGACATATGGCAATCTACACAGATAGAATTGCTTGCACTTCACTGGCTTTTTTCTCAATAATTATCTATCCTTAAATATGGCAGTTACCCGTGGCTATACTTTCTCAAGTACAAATTATATTTATTAAAAGTGAAACCTGTGTAAGCTTTACACTAATTATGTTACTGGTCTATCAATATCACCAAATTATCTGGTAAACTGTATAACTGGTATTAAATAGACAGATTTTATTTCCCTTTTCACTGTTAGTAAAGTAACAAGGACATTTCAAAATGTATTTACTTTGAATTTTATGTGTATAGTTCTTTTTTTGTCTGCATGTACTCCTGTGCACCACTTGCATGCCGGGTACCTTCAGTGTCACAAATGGTTGAGAGCTTCCGTATGGGTTCTGGGAATTGAACAATGTGCTCTAGAAGAGCAGCCAGCGTTGTTTGTCATCGAGCCATCTCTCCAGCCAACAAGGACATTTTAAAGTTTAGTCTTCAGTATTAAAATAGTCTCTCACCTTTTAAAGTCAAGAATCAATTAATTTAAACCCAAGGATTTTCTACTTTTTGTGTATGAATCCATCTATCAAGTTAGCAATGTGACATCAGCAAACGTGGTTGACTAAGTGGTCAGAAAGTAACATGTGCAGTTTTTTCATCTCTTAGATATAAACAGAAAAGAATCATGGGAACTTCATGGGAGTACTGTATTTACATCATTTCCACTCTGTCTCCAATTTCTCTAGTATCCCTGTGCCCTACCTTCTCAAAATCATGTTTTCTTATTCTTTAATTATTAGTGTTACACACACACACACACACACACACACACACACACACACACACACAAATACAACCTCCTGAGTCCATTTAGTGTTAGCGTTGTTGTCTGCACATCTGTTAAGGGCTGACCACTTGGGTTTGGACATCAGGAGCCTCTTCTCGGTGAAGGCTTAGTCTTTCTCTAAACAGCCACTAACTGCCTATATCTCTTCATCTATGGTATAGAGCCTGATGAGTTTGCCCTATGCATGCTGGCATCCTAACCTATCTTTCCACATTTCAGGTTTTATTTAGGTAACCACAGGTATTCGAACTTTCTACAGGGCAAGTGTTCTTCACCACTTTATTCACAAGAGAGAATGCTGTTTCTTACACTGAGGACTGATAGTGGCAGAAAGGCTTAATAATTGGTGACACAGTGGAAAGACACTGTGGAGATCACTCACAGAGTAGTCTTGAGGGTGAATGAAACAGCCACCCTGATTAGCAGATCTAAACTCACATTGGAACAGTCAGATACAGTGTGAGCAAGTGTTTGGAGCAAGCTGAATATGGTAACAATATTTCAATATTTCCAATTGTCTTCTGTCGCAATTTTTCTTTTCAAAATTGGTCATTTAAATGGAAAGTACACTTTGAGTTGTCCTCAAAAAAGAAACAAAACAAAATAAGGCAGGTACATAGGATGAAAATAAAAGTTTCCTGTTGAATGGCCTACTATAAATCAGATATTTTCATATGTTAATTCATCTTCTTTCTAATGGGTCCCGGTATAATGATCCTTTTGCATAGGGACTGTAACTGAACCATTGCCATCTCACTGTGTTACTCATTTTCAACTACCGGTAGTGATTTGGCCCCATTTAACATCCTTTGTGGCACATAAGCCTCAACCTTGTTTGTTTTTCCATACAGTGCTCAATGTTGACCAAGTATTTTTCACTTGGGGATGTCAAATGGGAGCCTCCAGATGAGAGCAGTGATCTAAGCCTCACTGCAGTGCCTTGACTGACTGCTCTAGTAAAATCAGTCTCAGCTTAAAAAAAAAAAAAAAAAAAGCTTTAGAAATACTAAAAAAAAAATGTTTATCACTTATTATAAGCTTCTTATGTCATACACTTAGGTTGCTACCTTAAATATCAATGTTTCAATAAGTGTGTCATCATCACACACAAAAAACTGCTGAGGCTGATTGTTCTCATCATGCTTCCAATCTGACAAGTAACACACTGGTCTTCACAAAAAGAAAAAATGCTGAACAAAGGGCAGGTCAACAATTAGAATAACCAGAGAACTGAGGGCACAAGGCAAACTGTGACCTGGGACACAGGTCAGTAAAATCATTGTGTACAGAAACAGAAGTCCAGAAGCAGAAGGCTCCAAGCTAGGACCAATGGCAGTAGCAACGTTTAAAGGACAATTTGTGAGTTACTGGAGGTTCAGTGGCCCTGGCCTGTGAGTTAGGAGTTGTCTCCAAACCTCTACACTTTACAATTTCACCTCTGGGAAAATTGCGTTTTCCTGAGTTGTCCTGATCTCCTGGGTTTCCGGCAGACAAAACACTCTGGAACACATGCTCTAGACCTTCCTGGTCTCTCCTAAAGCAGGACTCACCATAAAAGAGATTGTTTTACAGAGACTAACAAAACTAGGATTTTTCCTAAAGCATAACCTAGTTGGGAGAAGGAAACCAAGTCAGGCTCAGTACAGAACACTCTGCCATCGTCCACTATCTCAGCAACCCAGCTACTGCTGCATAACCTGAGGGTTAAGACTGAAAGAGCTTCAGGGTTCTGATCCTAGTGAATACTGTCTTAGAAAAGTGAGCAGTAACAGTAGAGTAGCCGAAGCAGGAGTCCTGGAGGAAGGTTTAGTCCCTGACACACAGAGCTAGAAACAACAGTAAACACAGCCTAACTCTGACTCAGGCTAACACTTAAGGCCTCCAAACTCTGCTCCATTTCCATATCCAACAGTCACCGAAAGGCGGAGAAAAGTCTAGAAACAGTCCAGAATAATATAAAAAACCAAGTAAGCAAGAATAAAAAACTATTTTTTTTTTTTTTGCAAACTATTAAAACAAGAGAAATCTGAATCGAAATACTTAAGTCCTGAAGGGAAGGGGGAATTAACACTACCAGAGGACATTGCATATGGACAGCATTACCCTTAAATAGCGAAAGTATGGAGTGTTCCTTCTTCCCTCAAACTGCACTGCCTGGAGAGGTTTTCACAATTCAGGTTGAGACAGCTGGTCTCTTCTATAACCCATTGGCAATATATCACTTAGCAGCCATAGGTTGTTGATTCAAATAACATGGCATGGTTGAATAGCAGCCAAAGGGCAAGTTTTTTGTTGTTGTTGTTTTGGGTTTTTTTTTTGTTTGTTTTTGTTTTTGTTTTTTTTAAGAGCTATTAAGCTTAATATTAGCATTATAAAGAGACTGGGGATGTGCCACTCTCTTGATATCCATAGAGACAGCTGAGAGACTGACACTCAAATTGAAGAACATTACCATCAAGAAATAAACTTCATTTCGGGGTTTTTTTTGTGTTTTGTGTTTTGTGTTTTTTGTTTTTTGTTTTTGTTTTGTTTTGTTTTGTTTTGTTTTTTGTCTCTGGGGCTATCAGATGAGATTAAAAATTAACTTACTACAATCACTTTTACCATAAATTTCAAACTTTCCTTGAAAATCACTTATCTAAACATAATATTTTGTAATGTTATCTATCACTTGAAAAATGATTAAAATTTCAACATGTCCTCAATGCTATGCTAAAATAGCTTAAGGGTAGTGTGACCTGATTGTCCTGAAGACTTCCAAATTCGGGAGACCCTTACTCAAGTCTCGGGAAGTGGCGAACACCCACAAACTCCAAGACACCGTTACTGGATGCAATCAGCAGAGGTTTATTAGGGAAGAGAGCTGGCAGCCAGCGTTCAAACTGCATACTCGTGTAAGAGTACAGTTTGACCCCTGAGTGGTGCGCTAAGGAGCTTTTTATAGTAAGGGGTAGGGAAAGGAAGGAATTTTCGCGCGGTTACACATGATTGGTTGTATTTTCATGCGGTTACACAGGATTGGTTGTTTTACAAATTTTGAACTCAGCAAGCTGTAACACTGGAAAAGACCTCAAGGGGGGGTGGGGAGGGGTAACCAAGATCAGTGGAAAGTTAGTTAGTTCTTGGAACCATCCAGATGACTTGCATCTTTCTTTGTCAGGAATGTGTCTTCCTGCTTTGGGCCTTCCCCACCCACAGGTGGGTTCTTTTCCCTGAGGCTTGAGGAATGTTAATACTCTTCCTGGGATGTATCCCAGGGCAGTGAAGGCCTGAAATCCTACATTCAGTTCCGCCTTCCTGGAACTAGTGAGCCTGTATATATTTTATAAAATGGTCTTTATAATTTTTCACTCTACAGTCCATGGGGATTTTTTTCTTCAGCTATTTACTACTAATTTTGCTCAGACTCAGGAAGTTATAAGTGGACTTAGAAATTTGTATCTCAAAGATGTGCAAATAAATGACATCTGCAGGGTAGAAAAAAGTGGTACCCTCAAAAACTTCGATTTTATTGTTTTAATATTTGGCAGTTTTGTCTCTCAAAGAGGAATTTGGTCTTAGGACTTTTTCCTGAGAAAATATACAGCACATTTATCTAATTCTAGTTTCTAAAACTAAATGCCCTGTCAATTTTTACATTTACAAGAAACTTCGGAGTTTCTTGTGACAGTCAAGCTTACAACTTGCTGCCAGCCCCAGGAAGCACTGTGGGCACTGGAGCTGCTCACTTGGAATTGTCTAAGATGCTCATGAACTCAGAGAAAGCTGCAGGACGGGAACCTTGCCTTCCCACTTGGTTTCTTCTTGGCAGGTGTTTTGTTGTTCTTGTTCTGGTTTGTTTGCCTTGCTGTTTCCAATCTAGACTATGTTTTATTTAACTCTGTGATCACATCGTACCCATTTCACAACTAGATAATGGCAGGGTTAATTACATAGTTGAGTATACCTCAAAAACAAAACATGTGTAAACAGCCACTTCACTAGCTACTGAACATCGGGCCAGGAAAAGTCTCACACTCTCTATATAACTTTGGGGGCACCCTGGCAATCTGGTTTCATGATGAGATGTCTTGATGGTCCCTGTGGGAGACAGAAATCTGTCTGGGAACTCTGGGAGGTAATAGAGGATACTGTCAGTTCTTCTCTATTGTCTGCTTGTCAATTTGCTAACATCTGTGAAGAAAACATTCCTTTTCCACTAAGGAAGAAAATAACTCTTTGAAATTAGGGCCTGTGTTTTCAAGTGTCCTGTGCCCAAGACCATGGAACTGAGGTTTCAAGTCCTGTAGGTGGTTGTGGACTTAACTGAGAAATATTTCTCTTACCACTCACTAATAAAATTATGACATGCAGGACTAGCAAGATAGATTAGTGGGTAAAGTCCCTTGCTACACAAGATCTGTCCTGAGTTCAATCCCCAAAGGCCACATAAAAGCATATATGTATGTGTGCATATTCATACATACATACACACACATGCAAGCATATATAGCAATCAATAATCATAACAACAACAATAACAACAACAACAACAACAACAACAACAACAATAATAATAATAATAATAATTTCTTTCAAAAGACTATGAGGGGGCTGGAGGGATGGCTCAATGGTTAAGAATACTGGTTGCTCTTCCAAAAGCCCTAAGTTCTATTCCCAGCACCTACCTTGCAGCCCACAACCATCTATGTCTACAGACCCAGGCTATCTTCTTTTGACCTTCATGATCACCAGCCATATAAGAGCTGCATTTACACATATACAGGCAGAACACTCATACACATCAAATTAAAAATAGACATAATTTAAACTTCAAATTATAGCTATTTGTTGTTTTTAAGTACGTGTGGCAGTGTTTTAATCAAATAATTAAATCTACTCCGAGAATCTTCTGACTTTCCCTTCTAAATAGAAGTCTTAATTCATGGGGTAGAATTTTAAAATGTCTTTTGTAGCCCAGTTTATCTTGCAAGAGCTCTGGGCGAATGGCCTCCATGAACAAAGCTAGACAGAAGCTACAGAACAATCGTGCTGGGAGCCAACAAAAATATTTACAAATAACAAGAGACCTAGATGAGGGAACTGAGTTTTCTAACTCCCAGCTGCAAGGAATTAAAAGGGGGCAGGGGAGAAAGAGGAGGAGGACAAGATGCTTCCTGGAGAACTTTTCTTCTAGTTCGTTGGAACTCTGGCTCTTGGAGTCCTCCTTCATCCACCCTTTCCATTCTAATGGCTGCAATCACTGAGCTGTATTAAGTCCTCAGCAAAAGCTTGTTTTGTGTCTGTGTTTACTCTTCTTTGTCTCTTTTGAAGAAGTAGATTCTTTGATGGTATCAGCTGATAGTCACTGAGAGGAATCTTATGAAACACAGGTAGTTTTGTACAGTATAGATATGCAGAAGAAGCAAGCAGGTAGGAAGCATGGCAGTGGCACAGCTCACGACCATCAAATTTGTGTTCCTTGCCTTCAGCCCGCTGTTCACCTTAATTTATTCATTCCTCACCTTGTGTTCAAATATTCATCTCAATTGCCCAGCACAGACACACACACTGAATTTAATACTTCAAGAATAACTAAATAAACACATCTTTAGGATGAGTAGGAACATGGAGAATCCCATGAGGAAGAAGAGGATTGATTTTTATTTCTTTTGTATTTATGTCTGATTATCTGTCTCTAAGAATACAGAAAATTATGCCACCACAGGAGATCAGAAGGTATGAAGTAAAAAATTTTCCACATGGGTCCAAGCAAGCAGGTCAGTCTATGTAGCCACAATTCAGTACAGATCAGTCCAGGTGCTGTGTCTGCAGTTGTCACCGGATCCCACAGGTTAAAGGTCTTCCTTCTAATGTGAGCTTCAGGCTGTTTTCCCATGCTAAGTGAAATTCCCTAGACTCTGTCCTTTTTGTGTTTACATGGAGGCTTCAATCAAAAAGCTTGATCAGTTAATATCACTGACCAACTTAACCCTCATCCCTTTATTGGTCCGAGTTAGGGTTTTGGACTGAGGTACCAATCATGTAACCACGCTTTGGTCTTGCTATGATGACCAGTTCCCATGCTGAAGCCACCAGTGAGTGGACTGGTAGTCTTCAGTCAAATCACTGCCACACAGAAGACATCTATCTGTTACTATGGAAATCACAAGAACTTTAGGAGCTTTATGTCAGAATGCATAAAGGGAGACCGGCCATTAGTTTTTACAACATCTTACTGTGATTCAGCATCTAAAGTGTTGTGATGACTCTGCAATAATCTTCCTTATCTGCTTATGTTATATTTCTACAAATAGCTTAATGATACCTGAAGTGCCACCATAGAATATCAACAACCCAAGTCATATACTTCTACCTCATCCTTAAGAAGTATTTAAATAATCCTTTTGACGGGCACCATTTTGAAGTTATTTATTTATTTATTTTTTTATTTTTATTTTTATTGGATATTATATTTACATTTCAGATTTTATCCCCTTACCCCATTCCCCCCACCACCCAGAAACCTCCTATCCTATTCCCCCTCTTCATGCTTCTATGAGGATGTGCCCCACCTACCCCCCCACTCCCAACTCCCCACCCCCACCTCCCCACCCTCGAATTCCCCCCAACTCGGTGTTCAGCCTTCATGGGACCAAGGATCTCCTCTCCCACGTATGCTCATCAAGGCCATCCTCCCCTACATGTACAGATGGAGTCATGAGTCCCTCCCTATGTGCTCCCAGGCTGGTTGTTTAGACCCTGGGGAGCTCTGGGTGGTTGGTATTGTTGCTCTAACAGTTTTTATGCTAAAGAATTTAAGTGAATTTGGAGTTTGGGGTCATTGAAATAGCTTTACATATAGTCTTTCTTTCTAATTTAGTTTCCTTTGAGAATTTCACTTTCACTCATTAAAACAAGTTTACTGGGACATGTAAGAGTTTCTTACTTCTGAATGTGTTACGATGTGAGTGTTACTGGTATTGGGGTTGGTCTTTGTATTCAGATGCTGAGTTCTCTGTCCCAAGTTCAAGTTGCAGTCTGGACGTGGACATTGTATTGACCAATGTGCTATAAAGAATTCTCACTAATAATGTCTGATTAACGACTGTGCCTGTGACTGGGCAGGGGAGAGAAGAAGGTAGAACTTTGGCTAGAGTGAGGAAATGTCACGTAGGAACCAGAAGGGAGAAAGACAAAGGAGAAGTGAAGAAGGAAGTCACCATGGGGCATGATAGATCATGAGGATGGACCATAAACAGGAGACTAAGAGAAGCTCGCCCTGAGGATACACATGGAACAGAGCAAGACTCAGTTGGCAAGTAATGGTGCATTTATCTGCTTATTAATAGACTAGTCAGGTTAGAATAGTTGAGAACCTGCCCAGCAGAGTGCCAGCAGCTTACTAATAGTATCTGATGTCTCTGTGCCATTTACTCAAGAGGTAAATGGGATAGAGTTGGAAAAAACTCCCCATAAAATCACTACTATAATATGTATGTATAGACAGATCCATTTAGAGCATAAATAATATGGAAATAGGTTTAAAGTAGAGGTGGCAGCTGTTTTGCTCTTTATTTACTGCTAAGATGCACGGTAAGGCAAACACCTATTGATAACGCAGCTAAGGGCCTTGCTGAGAGAACATAACCTGGATGTTAGTTTTGTTACCACTAATAGCATAACTTCGGCTGAGTACCTCGTCTTCTCATGTGCTCTTGTTGTCCCACTTGAGAGATGAGAATAATGAAAATCATTCATAAAATTTTCTGCAACCCTCAAATGACATAACTTTCAAAAAAAAAAAAAAAAAAGGAAGGATTCTCCACTTGTTCATAATGATTGAAATGATCTGCCACTGATTCTTAAAGAAACTGCGTTGGGGAAAGCTGGTTTTTTGGGTGTTTTGTGTGTGTGTGTGTGTGTGTGTGTGTGTGTGTGTGTGTGTGTGTGTGTTTGTTTTTTGTTTTTTAATGCTAGTGGCTTTTTATTTTATTTTTATTGGATATTTTATTTATTTACATTTCAAATGTTATCTCCTTTCCCGGTTTCCCCTCTGGATACCCCCTATCCCTTCCCCTCTCCCTCTGCTTCTATGAGGGTGTTCCTCCACCCACCCACCCACTCCTATCTCCCTGCCCTAGCATTCCCCTACATTGGGGCATCAAGCCTTCACAGAATCAAGGGCCTCTCCTCCCACTGATGCCCAACAAGGCCATCTTCTGCTACATATGCAATTGGAGCCATGGGTTCCTTCATGTGTACTCTTTGGTTGGTGGTTTAGTCCCTGGTACCTCTGGGGGTGGGGGGTGACTGTCTGGTTGGTTGGCGTTCTTCATATGGGGTTGCAAACCCCTTAAACTCCTTAAGTCCTTTCTCTAATTTGTAAATAACAATTTTCTGAGGTATTGAACTCTTTGTATGAGAGAAGCAGAAACACCAATGACAGTCACTAACAGACAGGTAACAAAGTGCTCCTGAACACATGTTCATCCTATCCACTGATCCCAGTGTAGGACACTGATGGCAACCTACACCAGAAATAGGTGAGAGAGGAAGAGCAGAGAACACAGCATGTGATAATATGCAGAGAGTAGGAGACTCACTGTTGTTGGGGAAAGAAGCCATGTGGTACGGTAATCATTTGAGTTGAGAATGAGAAAAATAACCACTTGCCTAGAGATGAAAAGATCTATATGTGTTTAAAGCTAACAGTGCAATTGGAAGAGCTAGAACGGAGAGTGTGGCTAAAGAGAATTAGAAACAGAAGGCAGTGGTATTTCGCAGCAATGGTGTTCCATGGCGGTGGTGTACCATGGAGGTGGTGTACCATGGAGGTGGTGTACCATGGAGGTGGTGTACCACAGAGGTGGTGTGCCATGGCAGTGTGTTGTGGAGGTGGGAAAGGCAAGGACAGCAGATTACAGGGAGAAACTCATTGTCCTACATATTTCTTGATCAGGGATTTGACTCTGCTGGGCTGCAAGCTGCTAAGTGAGCTTCCTTGGAAATTGTGTTTCACTGTGCACAGCTGCCTGGGCATCTCAAGCCCATTTTTTCTTGTCTCATGGGCAAGAATGCACCAATGACGCTAGCAAAGGATGTCAGAGAAAACTGGTCACGTAAGAACCAGCTCTAAGAATTTCCAGCCTGATTGATTTAATCATGTCTCTATAGACTGAGCACTGGATCCTCAAATGCAGTTCTTAGACTGCATGTAATTACCTCATCCTCTGAGTTCAAAGTGACAGGTCCTCTCTGGAGCACTGGAGATGGGAATAAAGAGGCTTAATTTGCACTTGTGAAGAACAAACAGATGGGTCCCCTTTTCTCAGTCAGTTTTGAAACCAGGAGGAAGTGCTTTTTGAGGATGACACTGAAAGGCCCAGAGCCCTGACACCAAATTCTTATTCTGATCTCCAGTTCCTCCCCATAAATTCAGTTTAGCTGGTCTTCAGTAGGTTCTTCCCCTTGGGTTTTGAGTTATTTATCCTTTGAGGGACATGTCCTTTGAGGGGCATGTTTAAAAATATAAACATAAAGGAAAATGGACACAAAGGAAATAGTCACATGAATTAAATGAGGTAAAACTCATTGCTCCCTATTTTAAAATTTCCAAATACACAGTATGTTTTAATTTTTGAAAGGTACTTGCTGAGCATGGTTGTATATGCCGCTAACCCCCAGCTACTTAGTAGCTTCGGGTTAGAGATGTTCCTATGAGGACTGCCTGAGCACTACAAACAGCAAGAGCTAGTTTCAGACAAAAAGGTTAGAATAAGATTTCCTCTGAAAGTAGCGTTGTTGGCTTACAGACGAGTCAGCTACTGTCCAACAGCTACCTAGCAACAGCTAGAGAAGCCACCTGCCAGGTGGGAGCCAGATGTGTAAGAAAGATTGTTTGACTAACCCAACTCTCTCTCTCTCTCTCTCTCTCTCTCTCTCTCTCTCTCTCTCTCTCTCTCTCTGTGTGTGTGTGTGTGTGTGTGTGTGCATGTGCGTGTGTGTGTGTGTGTGTGTGTGTCTCTCTCTATGTCTTTCTCTCCGACTCTTCTCTCCCGTTTTCACCACTCTTCCTCTCTCTCCCTCTTCTCTGCTCTTACGCTCTTCCCCATGAATTCCCAGCCAGCCTCTTCTTCTCTTCCTCTCTGTTCTTTCTTTCTGTCCTTCTCTGACCCCTTCCTTTTTCTGCCTCTACACCTTTTCCAGGTCCCCTTCCCTTCCCCCAATAAACTTCCTTTTCACTAGGCTTGTCGTATGGTGGGTGGTGATTCCTCAAGGAAACAACTTTGGTCAACTTTGGCCAGCCTGCTGATGTGCTCCCTCCTGTTGTATTATACTGCCATTTTATGAAACACAGGGGGCCTCCATAAATAATCAAATGAAACAGATACAGAAAACTTTTTTCTTAAAGTGATCAGTGCTCACTTTATGGGCACATTATCTTTTGGGGTAAAGGGGGAGGAATATCGATGCTGGTGCTCTTTTAGAGAGCATGGAGGCACAGAGTGTTTGGGAAGCCTCACTTATTCCTACCAGTAAGGTTCTCAATATTCTCAGACATTTAAAGTCATAGGCTAATGTGAAGCTTTTCCAAGGAGCACAGCCGTTACAGCTCATGCATTGGGTCAACGTTTTTGGTTGAATGAGCCTACGGGGATGGCTATGTAATAAGTATAATTAAGAGACTACATTTTCTACTTAAGCAACTCACTAGGAAAATATTATGATACTAAAGATAAGGATTATGATCTTTATCAAGATGCAAAAGCTCTAAAATATTCTGTTGTTTTATGTCTCGGAAATCACAATTAACTTTATGCCTGGAAATTAACTAAAATAAGAGGTTTTATTTTCTGTTTGGACTTGACAGGACAGGGACTCCTACAGACATTACTTAATGTTGGAAATCACTAATGTATTAAATAGTCCAATAACTTTACTAGGGCATGCTTTCCACATTTTGTAGGAGTTTACATAAACACTTCCTTGAAATCTAAACTTTGTAAGGGACAATAGATGATTTTTTTTTTTTACTTTTAGATTCCATGATTTGCTATCATCATCATCATCATCATCATCATCATCAATATTATTTCTAAACCTTATGAGTTTTCAAATGTAGGCAGGGTAAAACAGAACCTCAGACAAGCTTGATATTTTATTAAAACAAACAAGCATAGTTTTGACTTTAGAGGACAGATTAGAAACCCATTCTTCCATGAAGTGGCTCTTGCATTTCTGTCTGTTGGACAGGTTACTTAAGATTTTCTTTACACTGGAACTGCATGATATATTTGTATGCAGCCTGTATGCAACAGAATTTAGCTGTATCCTTTGATTTTGAAATAGGTCAAATTACTAAGTTGCAATTATGTGGAATCCATTAGCCTATAGATCTAATATATATAAGGGTTATGGTTAATTCAATATGGCATACCAGGAATTTGCTAGGAAATCAGACTTAAAATATTTTACCACACCCTTCCGCCCCTCGCCTGGATCCTGGTGGCTGGAGCAGACACCCAGCTGGTCTGTTCCCCTGTGGAAAACGCTTCCCAGGACATCCTAGACAGGCCACTGCCCTCAGAACTGCAGGTAAGATCACTAGACCACTGCCCTACGCCCTAGAGGCACAACTGGCAGCAGGGAGCCCCCAGGGTGCACCTGGCACCCAAGCCCTGCCCCTGCGGAAAACCAACCCTCTTCTGCCCCTCACCTAGATCCAGGTGGCTGGAGCAGAGACCCAGCTGGTCTGCTGCCCTGTGGAAAACATGTCCAAAGATATCCTAGACAGGCCACTGCCCTCAGAGCTGCAGCCTAGAGGAGCCACTGAACTCAGAGCAGCAGAAAACATATCCTGAGACATCCTAAAGGAGCGACTACACTCAGAGCAGCAAACACCTAGCTGGCCTGCTACCTTGGAGACACCATATCCTGGGATATCCTAGAGGAGCCACTGTACCCAGAACAGCTGGAACTCAGAATCACAGAGACATCTAGACCCCTAGGAGTTCTGACACAACCAAGATAACTGGAAAGGCAGACTCCAGTCAGAAACAGTGAGTGCAGGTAGCAATAGAGCTTACCAAATGGCGAGCAAGAATTTACTCAACAGATACTTACAGAAACATAATTCCACCTCTAATAACAAAAATAACAGGAAGCAACAATCATTTTTCCTTAATATTTCTTAATATCAATGGACTCAATTCTCCAATAAAAAGACATAGACTAGCAGACTGGATACATAAACAGGACCCAGAATTTTGCTGCATACAGGAAATGCACCTCTGTGACCAAGACAGACACTACCTCAGAGTAAAAGGATGGAAAATAATCTTCCAAGCAAATGGTCCCAAGAAACAAGCAGAAGTAGCAATTCTAATATCAAATAACATTGATTTTCAACCAGAAGTAATCAAAAGAGATAAGGAAGGCCACTACATACTCATCAAAGGAAAAATGTACCAAGAACTCTCAGTTCTGAACATCTATGCCCCAAATGCAAGGGCATCCACATACATAAAAGAAACTTTACTAAAGCTCAAAGCATACATTGCACCTCACACAATAATAGTGGGGGACTTCAACACCCCACTCTCAGCAATGGACAAATCATGGAAACAAAAACTAAACTGAGACACAATGAACTAACAGAAGTTATGAACCAAATAGATTTAACTGATATCTATAGAACATTTCATCCTAAAAGAAGAAAATATACTTTTTTTTCAGCACCTTATGGTACCTTCTCCAAGATAGACCATATAATTTGTCACAAAACAGGCCTCAACAGATACAAAACGATTGAAATAATCCCTTGTACCCTATCAGACCACAATGGACTAAGACTTGTCTTTGATAATGACAAAAACAACAGAAAGCCCACATACATGTGGAAACTTAACAATGCTCTACTCACTGATGACTTGGTCAAGGAAGAAGTAAAGAAAGAAATTAAAGACTTTTTAGAATTTAATAAAAAGGAGGACACATCATACCAAAACTCGTGGGACTCCATGAAAGCAGTACTAAGAGGAAAACTCATAGCTCTAACTGCTTACAAACCCCCCCCCCAAAAAAAAACAAAAAACAAAAAACAAAAAAAAAAAAAAAAAAACTGGAGCGAGCATACACTAGCAACTTGCCAGCACACCTGAAAGTGTTAGAACAAAAAGAAGCAAGTATACCCAAGAGAAGTAGACAACAGGAAATAATCAAACTCGGAGCTGAAATCAACCAAGTAGAAACAAAAAGAACTATACAAAATATCAACAAAACCAGGAGCTGGTTCTTTGAGAAAATCAACAAGATAGATAAACCCTTAGCCAGACTAATCAAAGGACACAGAGACAGTATCCAAATTAATAAAATCAGAACTGAAAAGGGAGACATAACAACAGAAACTGAAGAAATTAAAAAAATCATCAGATCCTACTACAAAGGCCTATACTAAAAAAAAAATTGGATAATCTGGATGAAATGGACAATTTTATAGACACATACCAGGTACGAAAGTTAAATGAGGAGCAGATAAACCATCTAAACAGTCCCATAACCCCTAAAGAAATAGAAGCAGTCATTAAACGTCTCCCCACCAAAAAAAGTCTGGGGCCAGATGGTTTTAGTGCAGAATTCTATCAGACCATCAAGGAAGACCTAATAACAATTCTCTTCAAACTATTTCACAGAATAAAAAAAGAAGGGTCACTACCCAATTCGTTCTATGGAGCTGCAATTACGCTCATACCGAAACCTCACAAAGACCGAACAAAGAAAGAGAACTACAAACCAATCTCACTTATGAATATTGACGCAAAAATACTCAATAAAATTCTTGCAAACCGGATCCAAGAACACATCAAAACAATCATCCATCATGATCAAGTAGGCTTTATCCCAGGAATGCAGGGATGGTTCAATATTCGAAAATCCATCAATGTAATCCACTACATAAATAAACTCAAAGAAAAAAAAAACAAAAAAACAAAAAACAAAAAACAAACAAACAAAAAAAAAAACAAATTATCATCTCACTAGATGCCAAGAAAGCATTTGACAAAATTCAACACCTCTTCATGTTAAAAGTCTTGGAAAGATCAGGAATTCAAGGCACATACCTAAACATAGTAAAAGCAATATACAGCAAGCCAGTAGCCAACATCAAACTAAATGGAGAGAAACTCGAAGCAATCCCACTAAGATCAGGGACTAGACAAGGCTGCCCACTCTCACCCTACCAATTTAATATAGTACTGGAAGTCCTAGCAAGAACAATTAGACAACAAAAGGAAGTCAAAGGGATACAAATAGGAAAAGAAGAAGTCAAAATTTCACTACTTGCACATGATATGATAGTATACTTAAGTGACTCTAAAATTTCCACCAGAGAACTCCTAAACCTGATAAACAACTTAGCAAAGTGGCTGGATATAAAATCAACTCAAACAAATCAGTAGCCTTCCTCTACTCAAACTGGCTGAGAAAGAAACCAAATAACCCCATTAAAATGGGGTACAGAGCTAAACAAAGAATTCTCAACTGAGGAAACTCGAATGACTGAGAAGCACCTTAAGAAATGCTCAACATCCTTAGTCATCAGGGAAATGCAAATCAAAACAACCCTGAGATACCACCTCACACCAGTCAGAATGGCTAAGATAAAAAATTCAAGTGATGGTAGATTCTGGCGAGGATGTGGAGAAAGAGAAACACTCCTCCATTGTTGGTGTGGTTGCAAGCTGGTATAACCACTCTGGAAATCAGTCTGGTGGTTCCTCAGAAAATTGGACATAGCACTCTCTGAGGACCCAGCTATACCACTCCTGGGCATATACCCAGAAAATGCTCCAACATATAACAAGGACACATGCTCCATTATGTTCATAGCAGCCTTATTTATAATAGCCAGAAGCTGGAAAGAACCCAGATGTCCTTCAACAGAGGAATGGATACATAAAATGTGGTACATTTACACAATGGAGTATTACTCAGCTATTAAAAATAATGAATTTGAGAAATTCTTATGTAAATGGATGGAACTAGAAATTATCATCCTGAGTGAGGTAACCCAGTCACAAAAGAACACACATGGTATTTAGTCACTGATATTCGGATATTAGTCCAAAAGCTTGAAATAGCCAAGATTCAACTAATAGACCACATGAAGCTTATGAAGAAGGAAGACAAAGTGTGGATGCTCCTACTTGGAAGGAGTGACAGAATGCTAAAAGGAGCAAATATGGCAACAAAGTGTGGGACAGAAAGTCAAGGAGGGGCCGTCTGGAGACCACTCTACCTTGGTATCCGTCCCATGTGCAGTCACCAATGTTAGAAGCTGATATGGATGTCAGGAAGTGCATGCTGACAGGAGCCTGATATAGCTGTCTCCTAAGAGGTCTGCCAGAGCCTGACATATTCAGAGGTGGATGCTCACAGCTACTCATTTATCTGATCAAGAGCTCCCAATGGAGAAGTTAGAGGACTGAAAGAACTGAAAGGGTTGGTGGTCCCAAGAGGAGAGCAACAGTGCCAACCAACCAGAGCTCCCCAGGGTCTAAACCACCAGCCCGGGAGCACAAAGGGAGGCACCCATGTCTTCAGCTGTATACCTAGGAGAGGATGACCTTGTCAGGCATGGATGGGAGAGGAGATCCTTGGTACCATGAAGGCTGAACACTGAGCGGGAAGGAATTTGAGGGTGGGGAGGAGAGGGTGTGTGTGGGGTAAGTGGGGGCACACCCTTGTGGAGGCAGGAAGGAGGGACAGAATAGGGGGTTCCTGGGTGGTGGGGAAAATGGGGTGAGGGGATAAAATCTGAAATGTAAACATAATATCCAATAAAAAAAGAAAGAAAGAAAATCACACACACAAAAAAGTGGGAGAGCACCTCAGAGCCCCTCTTATGAATATAATGACTTTCAAGTGGAAAATAATAAATCTTGAGAAAAATTAAAAAAAAAATATTTTACCACAAAATTTTCTTAAAAGGTAACATATGAGCATATTAATTTGCACAACTATAAAGTCACTTAACTATAAAAGCACAGCATCCTGTATATCTTAAATGTAAACAAAATTATTATGCATAAATTTTTAAATGCCTGTCATATTCAAAGAAGTTAGAATTATTTGTTTGTTTGTTTGTTTGTTTGTTTAGTTATTTAAAGACTGGCTGACCTGAAACTCTATATAGTCCAAGCTGGCCTTCTGTGATAAAAATGTGGTTGTTGATTTGATCCCAAAGTGTTACTTAAAAGTTGACTTTAGTATAGTAAATTTGTCCAATCATCTAGGCACCAGCACACTTTTAATCTCCGCACTTGGCAGGCAAAAACAGGTGGAACTGTTAAAAGTTTGAGGCCAGCCTGGTGTACACAGAGATCCATGGCAGCAAGGCTACACTGTGAGACCATTCCTCAAAAAGAAGAAAGAGGAAACAAAAGAGAAAGAAAGAGGAAAGGGAAGGAAGAAGAAAGGAAGGGAGGAGGGGAAGAAGACAAAAAATATAGCCAATCCATATTACTTAATGGACTATAATTTTCATTTATAACATTTAAGTCTAAAACATCTGGTACTCTGTAATACTGTGACACTCTACTACTCCTAAGGCTTGTGCGTTTAAACTTGGTTGATAAATTCCCAAGAGACTGTTTCAGTGCATCAACGTAAAGATGGCGGACAGATAAGCATAAATAGTGTAGATAGTGATAAAGAAACCATAGTTACTGGTGGAGGTAGAATACTGTATTTTATGAAAGGTTCAAACTCAGGATGGATGATACACTGACAAGATTGCTTAAAATCTTCCAATATATTCTTTTGATACCTTAATATTGGACAAAGCAATATCTTCCCAAAAAAGAAGAAATTTTACAGCTTGGGCATAGAATATTCCTGATTCTATCCTGTTATATATTATACCATGCTTGTTTTAAAGAGAAATTCAAGTAGGGCTCACTAAATAAGTAATTAAATACATACATACATACATACATACATACATACATACATACATACGTACATAAAACAAGTAGGACTGGCTCATTCCTCACAGTTTAATGATATAAAGGGGGACTGACAAAGGTTTTACAATTACTGACTCAAAAAAAAAAGGTGGCTGAGAATACAAACATACTTGTGGTTTCTATTCTTAGCCTCTAATGTTGCTAGTTCTGAAAATTGCTGCTGCCAGATTCAATGTCTTGCAAATTAGCATATATCCGACGTTAATTCATTGCCTCTAGTTTTGCAGGACCACAGATGAGAATGATAAAAGCAGATGCCTGACATATGGTAACAGATGGGTCAACACATTTTAAAGAGCTGCTGGGAACAGAACGATTCGCTTTCTTCAATTTATATCAAAAAAGGTAAAATGAGTGAAGCAGATGCCATTCAAGTGAGGCTGGCTTAATAGGCTCCTAATTTTCCCACAGTTCTTATGTGTCCTTCAAAACAGTAGGACTTGCAGTTTGCTAGTGTGTTTCATGACACAACATCAGTCTTATCCAGGTCGAAAAATTCATAAACAAACATTAAAGACTGTAGATAAGAACTTGCTATGCTGCAGAATATGACAGTTGGTGGCAAGAATTATTTGAGCAGATGGTACATAATGAATTTATCAGGACACGTCCAGACATCAGCTCCCAAGTCCAAGTATATGATTCTTGCTCATGTGATCGCCTAACCTAATGTGACCTGAAATTTTTGATTTACAATTTATAATGCAGACAAAGGAAATGCATAGAACTCCGACTCAACTATGACAGTGCAGAGACACCCTCAGGTAGAAATCAACCCAGAGAAGTAACGTTACATTATTGTTCTGGAGTAAGGGAAATGCCACCGTTACTTGGAGGTAGTTCCACAGCTGATTACAAGGGAGCAAATGGTGCCTACACAGTGAAAATGAATGCCTGGGTCCTCTTGGGTAGCATTTTCCATAACATCCTTAGCCATGACATCAAATTATATACTTTCTCTTGGGTATAAATTTTTTAAGTGAAGTTTTGTTATATTGATTTGATTTCTCCCTGCTATGTCAAACTTTAAGTAACAACAACAAAAAGAAACAGCAATAAAACCCAACAACCAACCAAAACAAAACAAAAAAAACCTTTTAAACCTTTATAGAATTCCCTATGTTAAAAACGAAACCTCTGTGCTTCCCCTATATTTGAACACATGAATGAAAAGACTATGTTCAGCCAAAGCTCATCTTTCACACAATCACTCAGGAGAATAGGAGATGCTTTTATGGCAATTAAAATTGTGGGCAGATACAGCTTCAAAATCTAATCTGTATTGCACTGAGACTCCTCTGACATCAGGGAAACCACCTGGCTTCTGTGGTCAGTGTCTTTTCCCTGGTTCCAGATCATGATTACAAAGTGAACGTGGAACTTGTCTCTTAATGATTTGCCTGCACTGCTTCTGTTCAGCATCAGACTGATTCCCACTGCCACCTTTTGTTTTTTCTTCCAGTATCAGCAGGATCAGCCTCCTGGGATGATTTTTGCAGTTATCAAAGTCCACTGCTCTGGAAGCAGGGTAAGGGAAAACCTGCAGTGATGCTCTGAGTTCTGCCAAGAGGCGAAATTCCCTTCAGTAGAGCTTCAGCTGATGGCAGAGGAGAACGTTCTGCCAGCCACGCACTGCAGAGGCAGAGGAGCGCTGTGTTCTTTCCCTGTTGGTTTTGCTTTATAATTTCATGGAGAAAATTTTAATTTTCAAGGTAGCTTCCATACTGACAGGGATATATCCCAGTAATAACAGTACAGACAAAAGTGAGTAATCTTTCAACAGCTTTAGTGGCATAGACTATACCTAATACTCAATGTATGTCCTTCTACCTACACTTAATAACATCCCTAACTGGTAGCTACTTTCTTCAAATTGCAACGTGCTGTGCTCTTTTACAGAAAAAAAAAAATTCAATGTGACAAAAGAAACCTCCAGAGGAATTTGAAAATGACAATTACATTTATTCCTTGGGCTAGGAATTATTTGAACATAATGTGAATGTATAAAGTATTCAATGAAAATTGAAATCTAAGAAACTAGTTAGACATATAATATTAAAGGGCTGCTCACACAAAAGATAAATTTTCAGATAATACAAATGATATTTAAGACAGTCACATAGAGAGACCAGAGAGATGTCGCATAGCATAAGAGTACTGGCTGTTTCTTCCAGAGAATCCAGGTTCAATTCCCAGCACACAGGGTGGCTCACAACCATCTGTAACTCCAGTTCCAGGTCATCCCAATACCATCTTGACCTCTGTGCCTGCCAGGCATGCAAGACAAACATGCAGGCAAAACACTCACACACATAAAAATAAATAAATCTTTTTTATGACAGTTACATAGAAAAAAACCTTAAAAAAACAATATCAAACAAAGAACTGGACTCCCATAAGGTAAGGATAGAAGTGGTAAAGCCTATCTTCTATAGTGAAACCAACTGTAAAAAAAAACCACCCAAATGAATGAAAATGCCTTCAATAAAATAATGCAGTATGAGCAGTGTGATTGGACTTTTGTGCCTCCTAAGAGTGGAGAATTATGTATCTGTGTCATCAGGATGATTGAAATACTTATTTTTTTTTCTGTAGAAAACTTCAATATGGTAACCCAGGCAATTTTAATTTATCAAGTTTGTATTATAAAAGCCACAAAATCATATAAAAGTGGGATTAGAGTCAATAGGAAGAAGACAAATAGTTTCTGAAGTATTTATATCATATACAAGTTTAATGGCCTTGTTTCTACTCTTGTTCCAAAACTACGCTGTCATGTTTTACTTTACTCAACATTTCATTCCTCAGTAATCAACAGTGTTTTCTTGTTTATGGCTAATTCAAAAGTATGCCTATTAAAGATACTAGATATAAAACACATGGAAACTTTATCTCTGATGAAAAGAAATACAAGAAAATGAGCAAGCATGAAAAAGCACCCCTGCCTGCATTCTATAACTTCCCTAAAATAGCAACTTTAATTGGTCCTTATTGATTATTCAGCCATTCAAAAACTTCATAGTTTAGTATTCCCTTATTAAGGAATATTCAACCTTTTTATTAATCTCATTTTCACTAACTCTGAACATACAGTCCTCCATCTGTCTCAATTATTTTTATTAAGGTTTCACAGTTAATCAATAGTTCTCACTATGTCTGATTTGCTGATGCTATTTAAACAATCACAGGTCTCCTCAAAGGGGCATTCTTACAAATTAATTACCTTATATTAATCTGTTCCTCCAATGCTGAATTCCTATACTCTCCTAAATTTTAAAGCTGGGTAAATTAGATATGGTTCTAGCTATGAGAGAATGTATTATCTACTGAGAGATCCACAAAGGAACAAAATCAAAACCAACATTAAACAAAATGTAACTAATTGCTTGACCCCCGGGATAAGTTAGAATTACTACATGTAATGTGGGAGCTATGGTTGAAAAGGAGGCAAGAGACAGGCAAAGGCAAGTGAGCCTGATGAAGGGTCTGAGGAATGGAATTGGGGTTCCAATTGGGAAGTACGGTACTAATGTATATCTCCCAAGCCCAGCATCAGGTAAACTGTTATGAAATAATAACTTTATAAAAACAATAAAAACATATGCTTTACTAAAAATACCTTGGAGATTTGACAAAAATTTTTAATACCACAAAAATTAAATTATTTAATAATAACCCATGCCTTATTACCTGATTCATTGTAAGTAACCTGAAACCCACGTCTCCAATTTTATCTGTACCCTGTATAGAGTTTATCACAGGAATCAATATTGCTGATAACTAAAAAATGTGTGCTCTGTTTACTTAATGCCTTCTGCTGAAATATTCCCTGAGGCAGAGATGTAAGCCCCATCTAGGGAATTTACTTAGAATGTTCAATGGTGTGCATGCGAGTTTTCACTTGTATCTGGTCCAACAAGAAGTGAGGATTTGAAAATATGAATATTTACTATGAATTTATATGAATAATACTTAACTGAAACACACAAATACCTAACTGTGACAAAATTAACTCATGTAGAAGGGCACAGAGCGGGCAAATAGAAGCTTGTTGGACTAATTTTCAAGGGCATGAATCAATCTGACTTTCAAACTTTCTTTTCTTTGTTCTTAGAAGAGTTGGTACATTTAAGTGGCACCAAATACTCTACACATAAGAGTAATTAAAAAGCATAAGATTTTTCAAGTTGCTTCCTCTCACTACATCAAAACCAAGTCAATGATTTAAAAAAATAATCGTAACAGTACATTCCTCTGTAAGAACTGGGTGAAATCCAAATGGAGTCCATTTGTCTCGAGACTGAATGCAAACAAACATGACCCAGCACTTCATGTGGTGAAACTCCAGAACATTCCCAGTAGTGATGCTGGACTTTTGGAATTTCAGTGTAAATGGAAATGAATTTCCTCTATTTATATTGGCCAAGCCCTGACACCTGGAACAACCAGTTTTGGAAGTAGGAAAGCTGGCCTGTCTTTATCAGTGTGAATTCCCTCCATTTCTGTATCTTCACTTCCAAATCAGCAGTGTGAGTATTAGCTATTGCTCCTGCAAGAATTAACTAATGATAAACGGTTATGAGTAAGAGTTACAGCACAGCTGATAATCCCATTGGTTCATTTGATTTCTGGTGCCAATGAAGATGATGGTGCCATCTAATGACCATATCCAATACTCATAACAGAAACCTCAATCAGTGCAGACATCTGAGAAAACGTTTCCAACTTGTTCCACGCACAGCAGCAGAGAGTGGAGATTCCATTCCCCTTTGGTATGCGATTATTGTGTATAGGTTGATATGTGGTGGCTTACGGTTTCCTAGGTTTCTAAAGGATGACCATTGAAGGACGGGGGATGAAGCAGAGCTCTGGAAATTTGAAGATCCATTACTAAATTCTTTTTCCCCGAGTTTGAGTCCTAGTAATACAACTTTAATCTGAGTTAGTATTAAGTCCAGTGTCTATTAAAATAAGACTCCCTGTATTCTTGTCCATTTTCTCTACTGGAATATCCAATACATAAAGACCATAAATGGATTAGTTATATAGACTCTCCCTCACATATTTACTATGAACATTTCCAAGCTAAGTTTTAGAAATTTCCAAATAAGGGATAATTGATAAAATCCCAGTTGCTACATGGCATACACAAAAGGCAAATCTTAAAAATGAAATAATGCAGTTATGAAGATGAACTATAAAAAATAAAATTCTATTTGATTGCCTGGAATTTTCAGGACCACAGCCTTTGGTAAACATTTATCGTAGCCAAATTAAAGAAATTAAGCGGAGAGTTTTCAAGTTTGTGTTCTCTCTCTCTCTCTCTCTCTCTCTCTCTCTCTCTCTCTCACACACACACACACGCACGTGCACACACACACACATACTCCATATATACATACATACATGTATGTATATATGTGTGTGTATATATATTATTATTATTAAATATAATCCTCCAAGTGAGACTGAATTTTACAAACCACATGTAATGCCATGCATGGAGAGAGTGTTTCACTTCTTCCTTAAGCAGCAGCTAGAGTTCCAGGCAAATGGCCATCTATAGACACAATTCTAAGACACATACTATATGCCAGATATATGCTATAACCACTGTACTGAGATACAGGCCACACATGTTGCACTAATTAGATAATTGCATTCTCTAATTACAACTGTATAACCTGGGGGATGATGAAGGAGACACAGAGGAAAGTACTTTGAGAACTATGAATATGGACCATACACACATCTCAAAAGAGACTTCATTTTGCTACTGTTGTGAATCATAATATAAATATCCGGTATGCATGATCTCTGATATTTGACCCCTGTGGGAGACATGTTGATTGATCTCTGGTCTCTGGTAGGCTTAGTGCTCTGTCACAAAAACATCTAAGGACAAACCTGAATTTCATGGGAAAAAATGAGATACGTTCGTAATTGTTTCATTATTGTACAACTATATACACAGGAGAGGAAATCAGACACCTCCTCCCCAGAATGTCTGCCTTGGGGAAGCTCTCATTAAGTTCCTGAGAAGCACAGCAGCATAGCAATATTATACTTGCAGTCTTTAGAGATTTAAGAATCATTTGTGGGGAGTGTGTGTGTGTGTGTGTGTGTGTGTGTGTGTGTGTGTGTGTCTGTTATGACTTGGATCTTGTTTTTTTTTTCCCCAACTTTTAATAAAAGTCTAAAATATTTCAAAACAAATGAGTTTTAAATGTCTGCCACATATTTAGAATTTTTCCTGTAGAAGATTTGAATTAGAAAGACTGATTATAGGCAGGAAAATTCCATGCAGTGGTACTTCTCAGAAGGCAAAGCCTGATGCCTTTGGTAAAGGCAGCATTCACACAGCTGTGTACAGATAAAAATATCCAGATGGAAGTTAGACGGTCACCGGTTTAGTTGCATCACTAGATTATGTGATGGCCATTTTAAATCTTTCGAACTAATATAGTTTCAAATGAATACATGCATCTACAAATAGATTGATTCATCAAAACTCCTACCAATAAATATTATGATCCCAAAGAGAACATTCAAATTGCACCAGGCATCTTTTTTTCCCTATGTGTACTAAACAACATGAATTCTAACCTTTTTTGTGTCTCTGTTAAGTTGTTTCTATACCCTCACACCTTAAAACCTTATTACAGAGCAGGAGAGAATGGCGAAGTTGATGTGTGTGCTCTCTGTGCAGGGGGCAAAGAAGAGCACCCCCTTTCAGGCTGTGCTCTGTCAACACTCCTAGCCCCATAGTTATTGTGATAGGCTGTATCCAAAGACCGAGTGGGGCCTACAACCAGGAACAAATTCCCCAACACTCTTTCAAAGCGGGTAGAAAATAGATGCCTCCCCCCCCCCCCCCCGTCTATTACCACAATCACAGAGAGCAAGAAGATGTTGCAGACTCTGATCAAGAGCCTAGTTCCAAAGGCCTGGGTTTGGCTGGTGGGCCTGCGTTCTTTGTTCTACTCTGGAAAAGTGCTGCTGGCACACTCCAAAAACATGAAAGCTGGAAACAGACTGAGGTATGCTTTAATTCACAGTTAGCTCTAAGGAAATGGCTAGGCCGTTGGGAGACACAAGCATCAAATCAAATAGTAACAGATATGTCCTAGCATTGACTATATGGTAGGAGAAAAAGGAGTGAGTCACTAACCACGTTGGGATACAGGATCTAATGCTGCCACATCGGGAATGGCAAACAATTCGACATCTGCATAATTTTCTCAGACTTTCACTCCACGGAAACCTTTTACCAGAGGCTGGCTCATGAATGTCTTTTAAACAATAACAGTATTTTACTATAGAAAGATTTCTGTTCGTTTGGTCTTTATCTATAATTCATTAAGTTTTTCAGTGTGACTAACACCACAGATCTAAATGATAAAACCAAGTTATACTGAGGACCTCATGTGTGTTATCCCTGCAATGCAATTTATAGTCTCATTGTAGAGGCAGAAGACTGAAGTGTAGGTCCTGATTGTAGCCAATGAGTCATGTACAATCCTAAAAAGAAGAGTTTCTGTATCCTTAATTATTTGTAATCATCTGGTCTTGACAAGGCTTATTTATGCTTTTTCTCAGCTACTCTTGCTGGCAATATTTAGGCTATCCTGAATAGCTGAGTAGAATGCTTTGCCACCGCCTCAGAACACTTACCAACTCCATTGTTGCCTTCTTTGTATGGACCAGATATGGCACACTTATACTTTTAGACTTTTGGATGGCTTTCATTTGTTTGTGGCTGTCTCTTGGAGAAAGAAGGTATTTAATTTATTTTATTATTATTGTTATTATTATTATTATTAATTATTATTAGTAGTAGAAGTATATAGGAGGGCACAGTTGAGAGATTTTGGACATTTTAAAGAAACTGAATTTTTTAGTGTTTGAATTTTTTAAAGTTTGTGGGACTTTTAAATTATACTATGGTTTGTTTATACTGTGATATTAATATCATATCTTGAGAATAAACAAAAACGAAAAATTCAGATTCAATACTGATGTGTTTGTCAGGATGACAAAGGTTCAATTTACTAAGTTTGTTTATCTGTTGTCAATATGACACAACCTGTAGTCATCTGGGAAGAAGAGATTTCAACTGAGGAGTTGCTTCCATCAGAACAGCCTATAAGTCCAGGGGCACTTTCTTGATTAAGGACTGATGTGGAAGGGCCCAGCACTCTATAGGTAATTCCAGCCTTGGGTAGGTGGTTCTGAGTTATATTTTATAAAAAGAAAGCTAAGCAAGCCATGGAGGGCAAGCCAATAAGCAACACTTCTCCATGGCCTCTGGTTCAGTTCCTGCCTTGAGTTCCTTCTGTGATTTCTCTTCATGATGGATTATGACTATGTGAAGCAACAATGCCTTTCTTCCCTAAATTGCTTTTAATCACTGTATCTTTTTACAATAACAGAAAGTAAAATAATATAGTGTATGTTTATTCTACTGGTTCTGTTCCTCTAGAAAACCCTGATTAATAAAACATGTATATATAATTAGTTTCTCTAGTCCATAAATAGACTATATTAATAGCATTAATATTAATAACACCAACATCTGAGAAAATGTTTTCATCTTGTTCCATGCACAGCAATGGAGAATGGAGATTCCATTACCCATTGGTATGCGATTATTGTGTATAGGTTGATATATGGTGGCTTATGATTTCCTAGGTTTCTAAAGGATGATCATTGAAGGATGGGGGATGAAGCAGATTAATAATGATGGCTCTAAATTTGATGAGGGTATATATGATGTATGTGTTTGTGTGTAGGTAGATGCATGAGTATGCACATGCGTGTGGAGGTCAGAGGACAGCCTCTGGTGTCATCCTGGAGAACGTCACATGCTTCCTTTAACACGAGCCTTCTCATCCTCCAGGAAATGGTGAAGTAAGCTAGACTGGGAAGCTAAGGAGCCCAGGGATCCCTTGTTTGTTTTTTTCCCAGGTCTGAGATTTCACTCATGCATTATATGCCAGGTATTTTTACATGGGTTCTTAGGATTGATCTCAGGTCATTGTGATCATGAGGCAAGCACTTTATACACCAAGCTATTTTTCAGTTCTGTTGAACTTTCAGTAATGACATACAGTGATAAACATACAGAAAAAAATAGACTTTTGCACAAGTCTATGATTATTTCTTTTGGAAACACTTCTACAGTACTGGCAAGGCCAGAATGAATAGGTCATGTAGGTAGTACCGTTTATCTCTTTAAAACAATAGTGTCGAGCTTAACAAGGTACTTTCCTCATATCCCACCCACAGCAAAGCCTCAGTAACCATTTCTTCCAGTGTACAATGCAGCACATTGCTACTATCTTCTCTTTTTCTCTTTGCAAACAAGCCTGAAAGTTTATTGCTATTAGTCTCTAATATCAAAACATAATCACAACACCTTAGCTATGCTTGGAAGCAACATGTGTGTATAACAGATGATAGGTAGATAGATGGTTAATATAAAAGACCATTTATTGGTTGAACATAGAAAAATACCTGCATCATGAGCTTCTAAGAGTTGTGAATGTATCTAGGCATGATGGCACATACCTTTAACCCCAGTTCTCTGGAGGCAAAGTTTGGTGAATCTCTGTGAGTTCAAGGCTAGCCTGGTCTGCACAGACAGTTGCACACCAATTAAGCTGCATAGGAAGAGTCTGTTGAGTTAAAAATCTCTACATATTGGTATCAAAACTTGTTATAGATTCATCTGAAGTTTACATTCATATTTCTCTCTCTCTCTCTCTCTCTCTCTCTCTCTCTCTCTCTCTCTCCCTCCCTCCCTCCCTCCTTCTCTTCCTCCCTTCTCCTCCTCTTTCTCTCTCTGTGATGTGGTGGGTAGGAGGGCAGATGTCAATGATCAATGTTGAGTGATTCTTTTTGTATTGGCCTTCAGCAAATTTTGGGGACAGAGTCCTGCACAGAACGTGGAGCTCACTAACTCAGCTAGACTATGGGGCCTCTGGGGTCAGAAAGCTATATGGATCCTCCTCTCTCTTCCCTACCTCGTGCTGGCTTTACAGGTTTTACTGCAGACGCTTTAAATTCAGGTCCACAGAGGTGCTCAGAAAACACTTTATGCCTTGTGCCACCTTCCTAGACCCTGCCTGAGTTTACGAGCCCCTTTCAAAGACCTTTCTGACAAAACAGAGGGCTACCATTTGAGTAGTAAAAGTCTAGGATTGAATGAATAAAAACAAGGGGCTGGTAGACAGATCAGCTGTTAAGAGCATGTATTGTTCTTTTAGAGGTTTTGTTCCCATAACCTACATGAAGGCTCACGACTCTCTGTAACTTCAGTTCCAGCGGGTCCAGGAGACCCAGTGATTCCATTTCACACTAACAGATGGTCAGGATTTCCAAAGACTTTCACATGAACCTTAACTCCATAGTTGTGCCTTAGAAACTAAAGTCTCAATGCAGAAAAACATCTTTTCAATATGTCTCATGTCAGTGGAAGATAGAAGGTATATTTTTATGCCAGCACAAGATGAACATTCTGAGCTTAAAATTCTCAAACAACTTGTAGTCTTTTTTTTTTTTAAACAATGCAGTATGCTTCTGTTATGCAACCTGCATGGAAGGAAATTCTTTACTTCCAGAAAATGTCCTTAGGATAGGTGTGGTGGCACATTCCTTTAACTTGAGCACTTGAGAACCACCTGTGAATTTGAGGCTAGCCAGAATTGGGCAGTGAGACCCTGTCTCAAAAAAAAAAAAAAAAAGGAAGGAAGGGAGGAAGGAAAGAAGGAAGAAAGGAACGGAAGGGAAGGAAGGGAGGAAGTTAGGTTATTAGGTCAGCAACATGGCTTAGCAAGCTTGATATCCTGAGTCAAATCTCAGGGCTAAAATGGTAGAAAACTGATTCCATAGTTGTCCTCTGTCTTTATCTGACACATATGTGCTTGGACATTAGTTTGTGGAAGTGTGATAGTTTCTATGTTATGTGTTTACTGTTAATGAGTTTCCAGCAAAGTGACATTAGGGCTGCTGGCAATCCAAGAGCCACTCATTATGAAAGTATGTTGCCTAAAGATTTACTTATTACCTTAAGAATACTAATGTTACATAGGCAAAAGGACAGAAGCTGCTACTGCTGGGAACTAGCTGTCCTCCATGTCTTTATCCCTGGGTTAAACCCTTAATTTACATGACTGCCAGGGTCACCTCATGAGTCACAGGGCTTACCCTTATGAGTCACATCCACAGCCAGGCTCCCCGGCTCAAATGTAGCATCTGGTGCTCGCTGACATGTTGGCTTGTAATCATTCTCTGGCCAAATTATATTCCCATCTTATCTTTTCAACCATCTTGAGAACTCATTAAGGAAAATGCCTCTACTTCCCAGCTTCTACCTAGAGGCAACCAAGTAATAAAAATCTCCTTGCCAACACTGCAGTGTACCCAAAGCCAAGTGTGAAGCTGATAAAAGTAAAACTTGCTTTTAAGGGAATTTTTAAAGTTTGTTTTTTTTTTTAATCACAAAAATTAAGAAACCATTTAAAATAGGGAGGGGGCATAGAAAAAATATCAGTAAGCAAAGTATCCACAAAAGTCAAGCAGAAATCTATTTTCAGGAGTTTTACAAACATTTTAATTTGTGTTCTAGTATCACTTATGATTTCTATCTTTCAAAAAATTAAGATTTACTTATTTTATGTGTTTCAGTGTTTTGTCTTCATGTATGTATGTGGGTACAGGGAACTTAACCAGGGCTCTCTGCAGATATAGTAAGTGCTATTAACTGCTGAAACTCTGGAACCCACATTTTCTACCATATGTGTGTATTTGTGTCGAGTCCAAGGCATTGCTCTGAAAACTTCATTAAAGACAAACGTTGACAATCAGTTTGCAGTATGTGATATGTTGTAGTAAGAAAATGTAAGTCACTAATTTCAGATTTCTATGCTCACGGATACTGAAATCTGCAAACTATGGATCCAAATATGGAAATCAGGACACAGTGTTTTCATGTCAGCTTTCACAATGGCTCCAGCCTACCTGAAGACTGTAAAAGGTCTCCACTGGAGACAGCCCTGACTGGGATACACATGGTCACTTCCACAGTCAGTGGCTCTCCTAGTCCACAGCAGACTTTGCTTTTCTAACTGATAGGAGTCTAGGAAGGTAACATCAGGATTGTCTGTCAGATCCCTTATAACTTCAATCTCCTACGGTCTGCTGATTGCCTCTCTTATCTCCTTCATTTCAAATTTGCCACAGGGTAATTCTATGAAAATGATTCTCATTCTCAAGCTGGAAGTATGGTCCAAATATTTTGACATAGTTCAACAACCTTTTGAATAACTCATAAAGATTATGTTTCAAACTGGATTACTAAATACTGAAACAAAATTTGATGGAATTTATCTGTACTTACTGAAAGGTTTCTGATATTATGAGATTATAAAATATAGTCATATATAATAACCAATGAAATCCGTATTTTAAGAAAATTATTTAAACTGAATATTTGTATATAATGTGGGGAAGAAAGCTCTAAAGAACGTCTCTCAAAACCGACTTAAATAATAATACTTATTGTTGTATGTGTGTATGAGGGTAATGGCATGTATCATGGTGTGTGTGTGTGTGTGTGTGTGTGTGTGTGTGTGTAGACCAGAGGACAACTGTTAGGTATAGTCACCAACTTTCACATGTAGGTTCCAAACTCGAATTCAGGTTGCCAGGCTTGGCAGTGAATGTCTTTACACATAGAGCCATTACAATAACCCTAATAATGACTTTTTTAAAGGAAGACATTTTGTTCTTGTTCCCTAAGGTCAAAGCACACACATACACACACACACACACACACACACACACACACACACACAATTACCAACTGATAAATGAATCCACATTCATAATAACCCCTGCCACAGATCCCAAAGGCTTGCTCTGTGAGTTTCTTATCATTTTGTGAGGCACTAAGATATCACAGATTTACAAGAGCTAAACTATATTTTTAAAAGAAGTTTCTAAAATATAGATCAGTGTGCGGGGAAAAGCACAGTACATAAAGGCAGGGGCCATAAGTTCCAGTGATAATTTTGTTCACTAAATAAATGTGTAGCCTTACCCTCCATTCTCAACCCATCTCGATGCCAGGACAAAAGGTTTCTTTTCAAGTGTGAATGAAGATGCCTCCTTTGTTGTAGTCTAATCTTAGGGACAAATGATACACATTAAAATGAGCTGAGAAGTATAAACAAATACTATTGGACAGATTATGTTTTAACATCTATATATTTTATTGTATTGAGTTTGTGTTTTTGTTTTTTATGACAAGGTCTCACTGGGTAGGGCTGGATGTCCTGGGACTCACAGAAGTCTGCCTGCTTCTGCCTCCCAAGTGCTGCCGCTGCTCACAGGCTTCTTGGGTAAATTTTGTATCAGAGGCCCAATACCTACCTCCAGTTTCATAATAAATTTCATATGTAATTCTACATTTCTCTCTTGTATTGTTAAATTTCCTAATCTCTAAATTCAAAATCAGAACCATTTGCATTGAAAATTTTGTTCCTACCAACCAACCAGAGCTCCCCAGGATCTAAACCACCAGCCTGGGAGCACATAGGGAGGGACCCATGACTCCAGTTGTATATGTAGGGGAGGATGACCTTGATGGGCATAGGTGGGAGAGGAGATTCTTGACCCCAAGAAAAACGAACACAGAGTTGGGGGAGGGAATATGAGGGTGGAGAGGGGGTAGTGGGGGTGGGGGTAGGTGGGGGCACAGCCTCATAGAAGCATGAGGGGGGATGGGATAGGAGGTTTCTGGGTGGTGGGAGGAAGGGGGGTAAGGGGATAAAATCTGAAATGTAAATATAATACCCAATAAAAAAATTTTAAAAAAAAAGAAAATTTTGTTCCTGAAATTATTTAGATTTTACCTATGCTTGCAAGTGTCTTTATCAATATTTTCCTTACACATGGCACTGTGTGCATTGTTAAGAAGGGTTTCAACATTAAGGAGTTTGGCCAGGAAGAGCTACTTACCCCACTTCAATGTCTTTACCCACCTTTCTGCCTTACAAACAACCTTCTAGATTTCTAAGAGCAATGACTACAACATTTACAGTCAAGGATAAAAGATGTTATCCAAGGAAGCATAAAAGGAGATGACAGGGGGCTGAAGAGATGTTCAGTGGGAAATGTGCTTGCCTCACAGTCTGAGGACCAGAGTTAGGATCCCTAGCATCCACACAAACATCAAATGCATTCCTGTAATCCAGTGAAAAAGCTGACTAGCTAGACTAGACAGATGGACAATTAATGCATCAATATATAAGATGGAGACTGATGGAAGAAAACACATGATATCAACCTACACATGTGCCTGCGTGCATGTACCTATGCATAGCTAAAATCAATATACTTCCTCTGCCTCCTAAATAAAGCCAGTGTTTGTAAGATTTACGTAATGGAGACTTGTATTAGAACACAGAGTTTATCCCAAAGCATCAATCGTGGCATCCATTTTTCTTAGTCTACAGCCATTAAGAACTCACAGAGAAAATCCAGTGAAGATTCATTAATGTATTGCTATTGTCCATTTGTATTTTTAAAAGTTAATACCAGAGTGCTGGAAAGACAGGTAGGCAGTTCTAAGCACTTGTTGCTCTTTCAAAGGACCCATGTTCAGTTCTAACAGCCATAATGGTAGCTCACAACTGTCTGTAATTCCAGCTCTGGTGTATACAAAACTGTTTTCTGGCCTTTGAGGATACCAGGTATGAATGCAGTGTACAAACATTCATTCAGAGAAACCATTCATACGTGCTAAATAAAAATAATTTTTTTAGAAAAACTGATACATCATTATCATCATAAATAGGAAGATATAACTGAAAGATTTTTTTTAGTCAACTTGGAAAGTTTCATTAGAAAAAACTAGATATCTGGTAGATATCCTTGGTTGAAAATGACCAGTTTTCCTTATCTTACAGAATTCAGTACTACAAATAAAAATCAAATAAACATAAGAGATTTGAAAGCTCTTAATGGACAAACTCATTGAGTGAAAAGGTTTTTTTTTTTTACATTTGCATATTTAGTTTGTGAGACGTACATACACATGCACGTGACACCATGGTGCTTGTGTGGAGGTCAGAGAGCAACTGGTGGGAGCTGATTCTCCATATGAATCCTCGGTATCAAACTCAGGTCATCAGACTTAGCATTTTTACATCCTCTGAGGACAATAGTTCTCGACCTTTCTCTAATACATTGAACCTCATGTTGTGGTGACCCTAAACCATAAAACTATTTCATTGCGACTTCACGACTGTACCGTTGTTACTATTATTAGTTTTAATGTGAATATGTGATGTACAGGATATCAGATATGTGGTGTCCGATGGGGTCTAGACCCAGAGGTTGAGAGTCACCGCCTAGACCAGTAGTGACTCTGAACTTGGAAGATGTTTGAGATGCTTAGCGTCTAAGCAATCTTACCTCTTTTATTGATTTTATTTCATGCTTCAAAGCTCATTGCTTACTAAGATATGGTAACTATGTAATAAATATTTGGAGTGATTAATATGTATAACTTGTATGTGTGTATTTAGGCAGTGAAATATGAATAGCAATAAAAAATAGTGTGCAATGCACAAAGTCCATATATCCATGCATACATATTCAGTTACATGTAGAAATAGCTGAAACATTTTCAAGTGGTAAGCAAGTACTGAAGACATGAAGTCCTCAAGTAGACCAGGTCTGGAGATCTAGTGAGGGTCTTATTGAATGATATTCTATAGTGTTTTAATAGGTCATGATCTCTGAAGACTGTCTTTTTTGCTTGGAATTTATCACTGGGGTCTCCCTATCACAGAAGATAAGAATGGAAGGAAACTTAGACGTGAACTCCCACAGACTACTTTTGTAGGAAGCCCTGCTCACAAACCCTCAGAGAGACTGTTGAAATTTTCTTCCTCTCCCAGTTTGTAGAAAATGCGAGTGGTTTTTGGGCATTTGCTTCAAAAGGCTTAGAAAGAGATAATTTCCTCCAATCAGCTCATCATTGTAAAGATCACAAACTGAGATCTGTAGAGGCCAAGACTCGCCCAAGAGCTCAAGGCAAATGAATGAGTGCCTTAGTCTAAGAACATCCGGAAGAACGAGTCTTAGACCTACTTGACCCATTGTCCTAATCCGAGGTTCACAGAAATGGTAGAGAAAACAAGGGCTGACTGAGGACTAGAGGAAAGGGTGGGAGGCAGTCATTAGCAAATCCCTGGGCTCGGGGTCACCTGCTCTCCAGGATCAAAACAGTGAAACAAGCCTTTCACAGGCACATCAAGGGCAAGGAGCCATTGTTTTCTGAACCAGCTGTGGCGAATCTACTCAACAGTGGCCTTGGGACAGCTGCAGCTGCTGCAACAAGGGGAGGGTGGAGGAGAGCAAACTACCGAGGCAGGCTGCAAAGGACCCCGCCGCGCCACCTCCCGGCCAGCTGGGAGGCATTTCTGCGTTAAGTGCATTGGACTAAACAACCCTTTGAACTAAGGCAAAACATAAACCGCTCACAGCAGGCCCAGAGCCGCGCAGTAACTGCGGGCCTTCAGCAGGCTAGTGCGGGAAAATCCGCGTCTGGCAACTGCAGAGTGCTGCGCAGTGAGTAGCACTATCAAAAAAGTAGAGTGGAGCCACTGAGCTGCCAGGGCACTCCGTGACCGAGCAAAGTCCTCAGGGTTCAAGCTTAGCTGTAGCCGAGTCCAGAGGCGCGCTCCCGCTCACCTCCTCCCGGTTTCTCCCCAGCTACCGCGCCACCCTCTCGGATTCCAGGCCCCGGGTCCCCAGGTCGCCACTGACGCATCACACTCACCATCTCCTGCCTGAGGATGTGCAGTTTGGTCTCTAACCTCTCCAGGGCGCTGGGGTGACTACGTCGTGGAGAGCCAGAGGCAGGGGAGGATGAAGACGAGGAGGACACGGAGGGCGCGAAGCTGCTGCAGCTACTGCTACTGCTGCAGCTCCCACCAACCCCGCTGGGGTCCGCAGCCCCTTCCCGGGGCGCCGGCTCCTCCCCGCGCAGCGAGCGCGCTAGGCTCTCGGGCACTTTGCGCCCCAGCTTAAGCTCGATGTCTCTGAGGTCTGGCAGCGGGCCGTCTTCCATGACTCTTTGCGAGGGGCGACACTGACAGTAAAGACAGAGGGCGCGCGGAGGTGGAGGCCTGGCGGGCTCCGCAGCTCAGCGCTGGGCTCCCCGGGCCGGGTCTGGGTCCCCGCGGTCGCCCGTGCGCTCCATACCCCGGGCGCAGTCTGCAGATCTGCACCCGGCCGCAGTTTCAGGCTCTGCTGCTCCGCAGCCAGCAAGATTAGCCGGATCGCTTCATTCTTTCCTTTCTGGCCACTCCACCGCCAAGTTGAGTTAATTGATACTGCAGAGAAGATGGGCAAAAGCTAGTTCGTTATACCGAGAGACCCAAGAGGGAAATGGAACCTGCTCGATGGAGGAAAATTCTCATTTCAAACTGTCCATTCACATCCCTGCGCCGTTCGCGGTGCCCATCTGGTATTACACCACACAGAATAACGATGTGGCCACACTCCCGGGTCGTTTCATTTTCCAGCCATATGTCGCCAAGGATCAGACTATCGTGGAGCGTCAGAAAAAAAAAAAAATCTCTGATCAATGAAAGAAGTGGGTTCGTCGTGTGTGTATGCGGTATAGACGCATTAAAAAAAATAATAAAGAAAAAGACACGGTTAGCTTAGCTGGGTTTCAAAGGGCTTCCTGGTTGCTGCAGCAGTGTCCTTTCCTTTTAGGCTGTCTCATCCAAGTCATTGTGTTCCTCCGAGCCTCGGAAACTTTAAACTCGGCTGGCAGGTGGACCAAAGCAGAGCCAACCCTTGTACCGTATGTCACAGACAAAAAGAGCAGCAAAATCTTCCCAATCCTGAAGTTAAGAAACTGGTGCGAAAGTTCTGCCTCAGCTGAGCATACCCATATTAGGTTACTAAGTTAAATGTTGTCCTGCTGAAGCCCCCTGACAGCTACAACCTGTAGAAAACATTTTTAACATTAGAGGTGGAAGAATGGCTAAATTTTATGTCGTTTTTTTTTAATCCCCCAACTTTCCAAAAAGCCAACACAGCATTAGAAATCTTGCCCAATAACTCCCCAAAGAACAGAAAATTTCAATCAATAAATAGCTCAGGGAAAATGTACAATAAGATATAATTGTCTTACCAGTATTACAGTATACTACCCAAAGCAGAAATGAAACATATAGCCAGTGTGTGTGTGTGTGTGTGTGTGTGTGTGTGTGTGTGTGTGTGAATACTGAGGGGGCAGGAGAATTTTAAGTGGAGGAAATTGTTGAATCCTTCCTCTTTAATTATGGGAGAAAATTCTGAGACTAACTAGTGAAATCGTACTTGTTTTCTTTGATAATTTACCTATAATTTGAATTTGCCACAATTTAGGAAGAACCACAACTTTGTAAACTATTAATCCGGAATACTTATACCAAGTAAATGAGCATAAAGTACAGAGATTATAAGGTTGCTTGAACATTGTATGCGTGTCAGTGAGAGTAGAGAGTAGTATTTTCCACCCACTAAAGTATACTTTTTGGTTTCTGTTGAAGTATTTCCAAGTTGGTCCTTTCTTCTGGGACCAGTAGAGGTTTGTGTCCTTTGTTCATCTAGCCTCCCTTCCCATTCAGCTTTTCCATTCAAGGCATCATAGATAAATGGAGTTTGGAGTTTGTTTTTGTCATTTTCTCATCTAAGAAACCTTAAAAGGAGAAAAGGCATAGACCTTCTGAATGAAACATCTCATGTCAAAGAAAACGTTGCTGAGGTTGTCTTGTCAACCAGCCAGACCTTTGCATGTGTTAACTGTTTTTAAAATGAAAAAAAAAAAGAAAAAAAGTTACAAGTTAGGTGGCTTGTTTCAAAGTCAAAACTACCATTTATGGAATCAAAGGAGAACCAAATTAAATGTCAACTCTCCCATAAAACTGCATGTATTGTTTTAAAGCTGGCAGACCACAAGCTCATTGCATGAGGATTGCACTATGGCATGTAATTATGGACGCTTCTCATTTGAGTCATGAACAGCTTCTTATTATAAACTGTACAAAGTCTAACTCAGAGCTGAATTCAAAGCAAACCTCATGTGTTCAATATCTAGTTTGATCTTCATTCAACAAGTCATTGTTGAGTTATCATCAGTGGAGTGCCTATCTATAACTAAGACAGTTGTTGATCTTATAATAAAAAGTATATTATAGTTGGGTGGTGGCGCAAGCCTTAAATCCCAGCAGTCAGGAGGCAGAGGCAGGCAGATCTCTGAGTTGGAAGCCAGCCTGGTCTCTAGTGTAAGTTCCAGGACAGGCAGGGCTACAATAAGAAATCCTGTTTAGAAACAAACAAACAAGTGTATTGCATGTAGTTAACATTTTGTTCTGGTGAAATGTAAAACACATTTAAGCATTTAAAGAAAAGTTTGGTTATGTTAGGTTTTTAAAGTGTTCTTTATGAAGCCTTATAATATATTTGTTTAAAATAGAAATATTTTGAATGTCCGGTTTGGGGAACAATTTAGAATTAGAATCCTTACTAGGCCTATAATATGGTAGACTTTTCTTCTCTGTGGTCTGATATGATGATATAGTATTTCTCATTCCCAATTTCTGAAAATTGGATTGTTATTTAAGTTTTAGTCTTTTCAATGAACAGAAAATGAGCACATTCTCTGTTCATTTAAAAGATGTATCTATGAGGAAATGTGTGAGAGAGTTGGCCAGTAGCTTGTGCCTTGATGTGGGAAATTACACATAAGCTGCCACCATGAGCTCTAGATGGGCAGTGGGCAGGGTATAGCACTCCCAGTAGTGCACGGGGAAAACAGAAAGAAAACAGACAAGGAGAGACACACCCTGACCACACTCTTTTAACAGCTCCCTGCCCACTTCTACTTAACCAGCTCAGAGCTTTCCAGTGCACTGTGTTTACCCAGGCCTAATGTACTGAAACACAGAATTGTAAAAACACTGGGTTTGTGCATGGCAGCTTTTATGCTTTAGTAGGTGATAGGTCTCAGGATTACATTGGTGCTGACTTACATTAGTCTTTCTACATTTTTAAGATGCTTACACAAATAAGGATGGATGTTAAAGTATGGAAAACAGAGAGACTGAACTTCCTCTACTGTTGGATTGTGTTCACAGAGAAGAACAGAGGCCTCTTATTTATTATAGAAAATCCCTGTTGGTTGATTAAATAGGGGCATTTTTGGACTCAGATGACACAACCTCAAAGAATGCGCTGGTCACATCAGATTGAGGTGAGACGTACTTCTCCCATTCCTAGATAAGCACACTTCCTGGTCAGAGCAGGCAGTGAGGGGGTTGTTTGGGGGAGAGCACCTCAGAGCAACAGCAGACTCAGCAGGACTTGACTGGGTAAGTAGCACCACTCCTTACTTAGTCTGCTGCTGGCATTAAATAAGAATGCCCTACCACCTTTGCTCTGGCACTGACTGAAAGTCTGCCCAGTTCACAACTCCTGCTGGCACAGAGTTCAAGGACTTAGGCAGTCTCTACCTGAGACTCCACTCCCCACAGTGCAAAAGAAAATCAAGTTGCCAGCAGGGTCAAATTACCCTTAAGAGTTTTAGGAAGTAACTATTTAATAGGTATCATGTTCTTTGGATCTTTTATTTAAAAGCGTCAAGCTGCTGTGGGTGTAAATATTTGTGTCCAGCTTATAGGCGGAACAAGGAAGGTATCATAGCAAAGCTGAAGAATATTGACCTTACCCATATACAGGAGAATTACATATCTAGTAAGGCCACTATAGTTTTACCTGGCCCGTTTATAACACCATTAAATTGCCTAATGATTTTGTCCCTGGCTTAGATCTGTTTATCCAGTCACATCATCTAGTTTAACTACCAAGTTGAGCAAGTTGTGCATGTGACAGTTACAACTATTGTCATCTATCTATCTATCTATCTATCTAGATATTTATCTATCTATCTTTTTTTAAAGATTTTTTATTTATGTGAAGAGGGCATTGGATCCAATATACAGATGGTTATGAGCCATCATGTGGTTGCTGGGAATTGAACTCATGACCTCCGGAAGAGGGTCCAGTGCTCTTAACCCCCTGAGCCATCTCTCCAGCCCCCACTATCTATCTATCTTAAATCTACTTACTTTCCTATTTATGTTTTACCTTCTGTGTATCTGAAATGTTTCTCTCTAAAGAGTACAGTGCCTTTAAAGAGTACTCTTTGAAATCTAATTAATATTTATAATCAGAGCTAGCCACTCCCTGAAGAGATTTAGCGCATAATACTAAAAGTAGGTCACTAGCATCTAAGTCTCCCTTATCCCCACTCTACAATCCCTGTCAAATCTCATTTTGCCTTCATTGCTTGTACTAGTGCCTGGTTTTCTCTTTCATGCTTTGCTCGGTTTTTTTTTTTTTTTTTTTTTTTCAGACTGGAATCAGATAGAGAAATCTTGGTACTTTCCTCGGTAGCCAGTGTGATTTAGAGGATGACAGTTTGGATTCTGTTTTGGTAAATGTTTACAACAAGCTCCAAGCAAATATGCAAGCAACTGATTTGCAACGTTCTGCAGCAGTAGAAACACTTCCCTTGGACCAGCATATCAGTCTGATTCTGAGTAACCAACCTGAGTTGGGGAAGAAAGTACAGTAATATAGGTCAATATGGTGTTTCCACTGCACAGGTCAAATGGTTGTAAAATGACTGTGCCATTTATGTAAATAACAATAGAAATTGCTCGTGAAAATAAAAACATTCAAGAACGTAGAACAATCAAATGTCAGAAATTAGGAAGTAGTAATGACATTTGAGGGTTTACTGTAATTGTTTTCATTTACCTAACCAAAATTGTACACAATATAATTTTTAAATAGTAGGAACCGTTCAGCAGAGGGTTTACAAAATTTTCTGGAAATTTAACAAAAATCTCTTGCAATCTGGTGTGGGCTGGCTCCCGGGCACTTCGATTTCATATAACTGCTGAAGGGAAATCACTGAAGTGGTGTGGAGTCCAGGAGTGAGCAGTATTGTGACTGGGGAAACCAGTGACACTTCAGAAAGCTCAGAAAACCAATCACTTGTGTTAGTTTCCTTGGACTGCCACTAAGTAGCACAAGGTGTGTAACTTAAAGTAATAACAATTTGTTATTTCAAAGTTTTATAAGCTAAAGGTCTCAAGCAGTGGCCGAGTACCCAGCATGTCCCCTGGCTTGTCAGCACAGCTAGGACCACAGCCTTCATATTTGTTGTTTCTTTCCTCCATGTACATATCTAAAATCATTTTTTCTTTAAAGGACGCCATATTGGATCACAGCCCCATTCACCATATCCCAGTGTATCTTACATTAGTGAATTATAACTGAAATCATCCCATTTCTCCCTAATCTCTCACTCTGAACGCTACAGCTGAAACTTAGCCTTCATTAGCTACTGACAAGCCTTGATGTGTGGTTTTTAAAGCAGTTTGTGATTCAGTGAGAATATTTTTATGGTCATGGAAAGGCATGCAGAGTATTTATATCTTATATAAAAGATAAGTACCATAATTATGTTCTCAGAATAATAAAGCAATGGCGACTGGTCATTATGTCTATCATATTTGTCATTTTATTGAATATTTATCCTTATGTCATGTCCAATTTTGGGGAGTGTATTGGAGTGAGGCTTTAATCTATATGAATCAGCAATAACCTTTTTTGTTACCATGAAAACATTTTAACTCAGAAAAGCAAAAATTGTGATAAATTGGGAGAAAGTAGAAAAATACTAGAGAGAAGAAGTTACATCCTGAGCATAGGAATTACATCCAACCCCTACAGGTGTTTAATGCTCCAAGCAATCTAGAAACCAAATGCCATTAACCCTCCTCTGTAAAGAAACACTTTAAACTACAAAGGATGAAAAACTCAGTGACAAGTAAGGAGGCTAGAACCGCTTCTAAAGTGTATTCTACTACCAATTTTATGTTATTTTCTGTGGTTTCTGTTTATTTTGTTTTGTTTTTAATATGTAAGAGTATTTTGCTTGCATATATATATATATATATATATATATATATCTGGGTAACACTTGTATGCCTGTTGTTTGCAGAGGCCAAGAAGGAGCATTGGATCCCCTGGAACTGGAGTTACAAATGGTTGAGAGGCACCATGTGGGTGCTGGGAATTAAACCCAGGTCCTCCTGAAGAGCAACTGAGACATCTCTGTGACCTAATACACGGTTTTCTTCACCTTCAAATGATCTTTAGTCCTAATTTAGAACATGTAAGGGAGGCTGGACAAGGTGGCACACACCTTTAATCCCAGCACTTGGCAGGCAGAAGCAGGCGTATTTCTATGAGTATGATACCAGCATGCTTTACATGGTGAGTTTCAGGCCAGCCAGGAATACATAGAGAGAGCCTGTCTCAAAACAACAAAACCAAAATTACAAATAAACAATAATAACAACAAAAGCACAATTACTAAGTGGTTTAACTTCTGCCCTACATATTTGGGGAGTGTATTACAGTAAGGCTTTAACTCAGGGTCTCATAAAATTAAGGTAAGTACATATATTTTTAAATTTTATTCATTTCTTTTTCTTTATTTTTCTTCCTTCCTTCCTTCCTTCCTTCCTTCCTTCCTTCCTTATCCCTCAGCCCCTGACCCCAAGACTATCTTACTATATATAGCCTTAGCTGGCCTAGATCTTTCTATGTATACTAGGCTAGCCTTGAACTCAGAAGAGATCCACTGCCTCTTCCTCCAAAGTGCTGGGACTAAATGTGTGTAGCATCAAGTCCACTTGAACATATACTTTTAAGAAATCAAAAAATAAAATCAACTTAATTTTTTTTCTGATGGATTAGGGGAGTTGGTATACTGACTGAAACAGAGCTCAAATATATGAGAGACAGAAGAAATAAAAAGGGGAAACTAGCTGGGGCTGTTGCTTAAGAGTCATGTTCAGTGAAAGGAAAGGGACGTGGGAAGGCAGCTCCCATTTCCTATGATCTCTCGAATCCTTGGGAAGGACAATGCTGACACTTGATGCCAGGTATGCATTTGGGAGAAGGCAGGTCTGGATAGACATGGCAATTAGTGATTTGGCTCACAAGTGATGGCCCCAAGAAAAGTATGGAGGTGTGAAACAAAGTGCTTGTGAAAGGGTGCCCAATGAAAATGTGTGCACTTAGTCCGTCCTGGGTCATGGGATTGTGACCTTATGGCCAGGGAGATTGCACCTGTCTGTCTGATGAAGCAAATGCCAGGAGTGTGGCAATTTCTCAAGGAGAAAACGTCAAGGCACCCTGACATTCCAGAAGATGAAAGGCAACTTCGAGGCGGTGGCTCAGCCCCACCCCCATCCATTGATTCAGCCCCACCCAACCCCCTTCATTCCTGTGATCTTCTTATACCCAGGCCACCTATGGCAGCTGACTTTGTGGTAGTTGACCCTTAATTCCATAATAACCTTCGTCTACAGTAGTTCAAACACTTCAAAGTTGAGTGTTAAGACATGCTAAGTTGTGTTTAAATTACATCATGCAGTACCAGAAACCATTTCATCTTTGGTTTAAATTTATGACTCACTGTAGCCTTGTATGGGGCCAAGGGAGAAGACATGATCAGAAATATCTGCAGAGTGACAACCTTGATATGATCTTGAAACTGAACCGGGGTCAGGGATGTGCATGAGCATCTTAAATGGAATAACTGTTTTCTACTGTGAGACCTCTGGTTAACTAAAGCAGATAGAGCATAGAATTATTCACTCCTTTTGCCTGCTAACAACTCCAAACAGATTCCATAAGTATTTGGATCCTAGCTCCATTGCAGGAATGATTTAGTTGACATATAACCTGACATTACATCACCCAGAATTGAGTGTGAATAGGAATTAGAGGAAAAACTATTTAGTTAACTGGAATGTAGGCTCTGTTTTACAGAACTTGGGATTCTGGGTGTAATCAGAAACTTTGCTTTGTGTTGTAACACTTTTCTCTCTTACGTAAGTTCACATTGGTTAAAAGAGTGCATAAAGGCCAAACCATATCTGCCTGAGAAGGCTTGCATTTCATATATCTCTTTTCTTTTATTGTAAATAGGGGCTTTTTTTTTATACAATATATTCTGATTATGGCTTCCCCTCCCTCTACTCCTCCTGTTTCTCTTACCTCCCATCCCAATCAGATCTGGCCCCTTTCTGTATTTCTTTAGAAACAGGCCTGTAAGGGATAATAAAAAGATAAAAAATTTTAAAAAGATAAAAATTAACACGCCAAGGCCAGGCAGCGGTGGCGTACGCCTTTAATACCAGCACTTGGGAGGCAGAGGCAGGCAGATTTCAGAGTTCGAGGCCAGCCTGGTCTACAGAGTAAGTTCCAGGACAGCCAGGACTACACAGAGAAAACCTGTCTTGAAAAAACAAACAAACAACAACAAAAAAATAATACACAGAAATAGGACAAGCAAACAGGAGAAAAACAGCCCAAGAAAAAAGCCTGAGAGACAGAGATGCAGAGACCCATTTATTTGCATATTCAGGAATTCTATTAAAAACATAAAACTGAAAAGCCATATTATATATTCAAAGGACCTGTGGGGTAAAAATAAAAATAAAAATAAAAATAAACAAAAAAGGTAAAATTAAAAGAAGAAGAAGCCCAGACATGGCATTATGAGACAAGGGACATCAATGCCATTGGGTACACTTTCTGTTAGCTGTCTTCTAGTAAGCAAGCAGCTTGCTCTTAAGAGTAATTTGTTTCCTCAGTGAGACCCCCTTAGAGAAAAATTAATTTTCATTTGCAAGTAGTTATCAACTAGAAATAGCTTCTAGATTGAGAATGTGATGGGGAAGAAGGAGTGACCATTTCTCCTTTCAGCTCTAAGACATCATCTGGAACAAGCCATGCAGGCCCTGGGCTTGCTGCCTCAGACTCTGTTGTGTTTAGAAGGCCTTATGTCCTTGGTGTTCTCCATCCCCCCCTGGCTCTTATAGTCTTATCTTTTTCTCCTCCTCCTCCTCCTCCTCCTCCTCTTCCTTTTTCTTCTCCTCTCCCTCCCCCTCCCCCTCCCCTCTTCCTCCCCCTCCTCCTCCCCCCCCCCCCCCCCCCCCCCTCCTCCCCCCCTCCCTCTCCCCCCCTCCCTCCCTCCTCTCC
>JANHMN010000004.1:64538883-64559085 GCA_030674055.1 Rhabdomys pumilio
TCCTCCTCCTCCTCCTCCTCCTCCTCCTCCTCCTCCTCCTCCTCTGTAGGGTTTATGGAGCCCTGAGGGGAGGGATTTGATGTAAGGATTTGTGTTTAGGGATGAGCATTCCAAGGTCTCTTACTCTCTGGAATTATATTTACATATATAATTTGTTCCGGTCTGCTGCAGGAGGAAGCTTCTCTTATGATGGCTGAGAAATATATTGATCTATAAGTATAGGGGAACATTATTAGGAGTCATTTTATTGCTGTGTTCCTTTAATAGAAGAGTTGTCTTTGGTTTTCCCCTAGGTCTCTGGACTATGTAGTCTCAGGTTCTTAGTCACTGAAGCAGTGTCAGGCATGGTTTCCTCCTGACACTGGGCCTGAAGTCAAATCAGATAGATCTTGGCTACTCCCAAAACCATTGCACTAGTAGAACTTGCAAGCAGGACACCATTGTAGATCGAAGGGTTTATAGCTAAGTTGGTATTTACTGTTCTGATTTGGTAGGGGCATTTCACAGTGTTTTAAAAAGCATTTTAATCAACTGTTAGACATAGAAGGAAAAGGCAAAAAAGAAAAAAGAAATAGAGTTAACGTCCAGAGGTTGAGGCAAGAGAATAGTAGCATTTGAGGCCGGCATAAGCTACAGAATAAAACCCTGTTTCAAAAAAAACAAAAAACAAGGGCTGGACAGGTAGCTCAGAGGTTAAGAGCACTGACTGCTCTTCCAAAGGTCCTGAGTTCAATTCCCAGCAACCATATGGTGGCTCCAGCCATCTGTAATGGGAACCGATGCCCTCTTCCGGTGTGTCTGAAGATAGCTACAGTGTACTCACATACATGAAATAAATCAATCAATCAAAAAAAAAAAAAAAAAAACCCCACAAAACAAAAAACAAACCAACCAATAAAGGAAAATTTTAAGTCACTGTCAATCATTTGTCCATGTTCAATACCAAGGCCCTTTTCCTCTTTTCCTTTGCTCTCTCCTCTGAGGAGGAAGAGGAAAAGGAAGAAGAAGAGGAGAAGGAGGAGGAGGAGGAGGAGGAGGAGGAGATAAGACTCTAAAACATTTTTTTAAGCATTCTTTTCTGCTTCTGTCATGGTAACGCTTCACTGTGCTCCTCAGCTGTTTTGAGGAGGAATGAGCAACTGTGAAGAGCTTGCAAGCTTCACCAATGTACTGGTCTCCCTTACCATGCCTCTTCCTGTTTCTCCTGGTATTTCCCCTCACTACAGTCTCCTCTCTCCAGTGAACCGAGCCCAGGGTCCTGAGTGTGCTATTCCCTACAACTGAGCTTCCTGTTAATCCCTCTCCCTTCAGCTTATCCTTTCGTTCTTTCTTTTTTCATAATTTTACCCATCCTTGCTTCCTTTGTTCTGTCTTCCCCTTTCTTTGATGATCTGTCTCCCTATCTTTCTGTTTGCTGCCTGCCTGCCTGTTCTTCTAGTTCAAGTTTTTGACTCTAAATGTGATGTGTTCTCCTACCTGTTGAAGTAGATTTAACAGTTTCCTTTTAATACTGTTCACTGGTGTATATTATTCTGCATCTCATCATGTCCTCACAATCACCATAGAGCATGTCCTCTAAAATAAAATTATAAATTAAGTAGGGGCTGGAGAGATGGCCTAGCATTTGAAAGCACTTACTGCCCTTCCAGTAGACCCAAGTTCACTTCCCAGCACCTTCTAAGAGACTTGTAATTATCTGTAACTCCAGTCCCAGGGGAACCCAGTGTCCTTTTCTGACATCTATAGTCATCAGCAATGCAAATGGTAGACAACCATTTTATGTTATGTTAGGGGTCCAATTCTGCCACCAAGCTGTACCTCCAGCCTGCTCGGAAAGTAAGTATGAGTGAGTAATATTTCCATGTAAGCTCTGCTAAAAGAGTTACATCATCTCTACTAGGATTACGAAAATGGCTGTGGCTCCTTCTGAATTCAGCTTGCATAAGATTTGACAATGTCCCAAAATTCTAATAATCATTTTGTTTTACCCTTATATCACGATAATTGTAGCAGAAATTAATGTTTCTCATTAATATTTTAAGAAACAAAGCCACCCAGAGATGTAAGCGACTTAATGAAAGTGATCATTCAGCATCCTTACTTTCTTTTCCGTCTTGGGCTGGCTGTGCTGATCCATTTGTCCCTGGTAGGAACTTGTCTCCATGCTGATCCCAGGTACCCGCCTCTGGTTCTTCTCTTTGTCTCTGTAATCAATAGCATCTTCTTCATTATCTGTCACTTTGTTAAATCATCTTGTTAAACGCCTCATTCTCCTCACAGTATATTCCATACTTGTTTGTTTTGTGTGCTGACCCTAGAATTTCTGAGTCCAGAATCTCACTGTACTCACTTTGTCTCCCACCCTTCCCACTGCACTTAGAACGTACTTGGCTGCACTGACATTTTCTATTCTGAAGACTCTTCTGTAGCTACGGCTGACCAGCCTGTGATTCCACCTAGATTCTAACTGCTTTTTTTTTTAGAAGTGTTCTCTTCTCATCTAACTCACAAGATATTGCCTCTATAATATTTTAAAAATATTTTTAGGACTTAAATGACTCCATTTCCTCTAACTTTACTCCAAAATTAACCCCACCCCGAACCCATTACCATGATGGTTACAGCTTGGCTTCCCAAGTGTGAAACATGTTTTACTTATTCAACATCCTAAGCCAGTGTCTTGTTCCAGTAGAATGGCTTAGGGCCTTGCTGATAACGTCTTTCTGCCCGTAATCCTTACTTCTTGCTCATATCCCGTCCATTCCTCAACACCCTAAGCCCTGTGTTCTTCCTTTCTAGTCTCTCTTTCTCTTCCCTATTTTCTCCCTTTTTCCTACTTCTCTGCTTTCCTCCCTTCCTCATGCCTTGTATGTGTCATGGATTATATTTGAACAAGAACAGTAAAGGAAAGAAAACATTAAAACAAAAACAAAAAAACAAAAACTCTGATTTGTGTGTTTCAGGAACTCACAGCCAAGTGAATTCAACCTTCAATGTAATAGTCTCAATGAAGTGTTCTACTTCACTCTGAGTCCACACCCTGCTAACAGTTATCAGGAGTCACAGTTAACTGAGATGGAGAGGGAGGGAGGGGTGTCAGTAGGTTTTCCACCCTGCAAAACAAAGAAAACATTTGACTTTGAAAATGTAAAATGTAAAAAGGATTTGGCCTGGGTGGTGGTGCTAACAACTTTAATCCCACTCTCTGGTGGTAGAGGCAGGCAGATCCCTGACTTGGAATTCAGTGGGGTCTACAGAGCAAGTTCAAGGACAGCCAGGGCTCTACAGAGATACCATGAAAAAACAAACAAACAAACAAACAAACAAACAATAGAAAGAAGTAATGTATGGCTCCTGATCCAAAAGCTTATAATCTAGTTGAGAAAGTATTTCATACAAAATTTTAAAATTCTGACACATATGCTAATTCAGAAAGATGTAGGTCAGAAAGTAGTCAAAGGAGAGGGGTGTGTATTAGAAAGTATAGAGAAGACCTCACGGGATAAACAGGGCTATTGCTGGAATGTGACTTCCAATAGTGGTTAAATAGGGGAACATTGTTCCACAGAATCAATTCTATATTTTAGTGCAATGTCTTTCTGTCTTTAAATTTTGCCTGACCAACTTCCCAGCAGTCTTGCCCATTAAGATACATAAGTCATTTGTCTGTTTTTATCTCCATCCGTTAGAACTGATCTAAGCAGTAGAGGGCTGTTACTTGCTTCTACACTCACACTAAACTTAGCACAGATCCCCAGGCTGTAAATCTGAGTACTAATGAATCACTCATTCTTTCTACAACTCACCTTTAAGTTTTCCAGCTCTAATTTTTTGCTGTAGGGAAAGCACATCTATAGATTAAGTAAGTCATGAAGTTTTTATTTTGTTTTTTTTTTTTTTTTTTTTTTTTTTGCTTTTCAGAAGTGTTAGGAGCTTTCTCAATGTGACTTGATAGAATAGCATTTTACCTTCCACTCTCTATTAAAATTCCTTGGAGCTATCTATGCGAGACATTATTTGCTTTTCAAATAAGACTATCAGCTTTCAGAAGTGCTCAGAGAATCCATTTATGTTCAGCTTCTGTGCATACAGGTGGAGGCTACCAATAATAGCTCTATTCTTCATGTTATTGTTTGCCCTCATAAAATATTTCTTAGACATTGGTCTTTCCTAAATATCATTTTTCTAAACTATCTCCTGAATAAAAAATGAAAGTCATAGAAAGGGCTAAACTGGAAAGAATATAATTGGGTTTCAGAGTATCCATGTGTCAAGCTTTCCGATGACATTCATGTAAGTTGCTTAACCTCTCTGAATCTGAGATTTGTCATCCCCAATATAAAACTAGCTACATACATATCATAGGACTAAGAGGATGCTTAAGTTAACTCTGCCTAGTAACTTGCTTTAAAAAGCTGGCCTCTGGGGAACTGGGAAAGACACTGGTCTCTGTGTGTAATTACAGTATTCAGAAGGCTGTGAATTTGAGAGCAGGCTACCCAGAGAGAACTTCTCTCTTAAACAGAAGTATGCAATAAAGAAAATGAAGAAGGAAGGGAGAGAGGGAGGAAGGGAGAGAATAAAAAAAGAAGGAAAGAAGGAAGGGAGGGAAACAAGATGACCACACAAGCTTTCCATGGCTGGAAAGAGAGGAGAGAGAGAGCCTCAGGATTCCTTCTGACTTTTGTAAAAGGCTCAGCTCTGAGCACTATTTATGCTCTGTGGCCTGGTGTTCACATGTGTGGGGTACACAGGATAAATGAACATTTTAAAAATGTATTCTCTTATATATTATATCCTGACCACAATTTCTCCTCTCACCTCTCCTCCAGTCTCCGCACCCTGTCATCAGCCACTCCTTAGTTTTCCTTCAGGCCTCCCATGGATATCCACCAATCAAGGCATATCAAGTGGCAATAAGACTAGGCACAAACCCTCATCAAAGCTGGATGAGGCAACCCAATAGGAGGAAAAGGGTCTCAAAAGCAAGCAAGAGTCAGAGACAGACTCTGTTCCCATTGTTAGGAGTCTCACAAGAAGAACAAGCTACACAACCGTAGCATAAATGCAGACAGCCTAGGTCAGACCCATGCAGGCTCCCTGATTGTCGATTCACTAGATGAGTGTACTCTTAAATAACCAAGGCACACATTTTGAGGCCCTTAGTGCCACTCACGTGATATAAGGTAGCAAAGCAAACACTTTAGATTATAGTCAGCTGCCAAAGCTTCCCAGAAACTAAGGCATGAACTCTGTTGTCATAGTGACCCAGCCATTGTTTGTGTTTTGTTTGATTTCAGTCACACAAAGCACCATCTACTTTACAAAATCAGTCTCTCTCTCCCTCCTTCTTCCTGCTTTCCTCTCTCTCTCCTTCTCTCCTTCTCCCCCCCTCTCTCCCCCTCCCTCCCTCCCTCCCTTTGTCCCTCAGAAAGTGTATTATGTCCTACCTCCCTGCCACAGAAAAGTTGAACCAGAGCAGATTAACATGACGATGACTACCATTGTGCTTTATTTCAGCTTGTGTTGTTTTGGGTCAGAAAGTGAGCCTGAGAAGTTACCCAGAGAATACCAGAGATGGAGACTACCTCAAATTTAAGAAAATGTATGTGTGGCCAGTTCCCATGCTTCTGTCAGTCATTTGTTATAAACCCCTGCTCTACAGACTAACAGCTATTGTATAGAAAATCCATTTATTTGCTAACACACAAGCAAAGGGAAAACTGCCTTAGAGTGCAGACCAAACAGGGAAGATGTAGAAAGTTGGCATTCAGATAAACTTTTGAAAGAAATGCTTGTCACTATGTGAAGATATACGTGTGGACATGTGCAAAAGGGTGTTCTCTTTCTTCCACTGAAAAATGAAGGCAAAGAAGCCTATTCTCTCCTTGTTTCCAGAATTTGGTTAGTGCTGGAAAACAATGCCCAGTAAATGTTTCTTAAATAATTTATATGGCATCATTGGAATTCAGTTACAGATGCTGGTAAAATAAATCATGCTGTAGCCTTGCTGCCTGTGTGAATGAGCACATGAGAAATTTACAATAACAGATTTTAAGGTCATTTCAACCATGAAGTTATTCTCTCTGTGGCTATGACTGCTTTGGCTACTGGCTAAGTTGTAGATACTTTACACATTTTAGTGGCTTCAACTGTAAGTAGGAGGAGTTATGTCACAGAGATGTAAAACAGCTTGTACAAGGTCACATAGCAGCAAGCTATTTGTATCTCAATTCACAATCATTTCTCATGTGCCTTTCACAGTCCCTTGAACTCTAGATTCCTGGTAGTTATTATGGGTTAAATAACAAGATGCATGCATTTGTTTGCTTACATATTTCCCCTCACGGATACATGTAGGACCTCAAAAGATTAGGCTTTAATCTACTTCACTGCTGTGGAAAAGATGGAAAAGGTCCACTGGAAGGGGTTAAAGTGGGCTGGAGGGAGACAGAGACAGTGCTACAGAGATCAGAAGAAACAACAGGGCAAATACAGGAACTGATCCTGCTCTTGGCTGGTCAGTTAAAGCAATAAGATAATGTTGTAACCAAAGTCAATTTGAAAAAGTAAAGTGTTTAGTGTGTAGTTTGGTGAAGGCGTGGGAGCTGCTTGCATCTACTAGATCATCACAAGGAGAGGAAAAACAATTCAACCAAATTTATTTTGGCACCTGTTTGGATGGAGATCAATCAACACCAATGTATTTTATGTAAGTATTTCTTTGGTATAAAGTGTGTCTCTGCCAATACATAGGCCGAAGTGAACCAGAGTGTTTTCCATCTATCCGAAAGAATATAATGGCTCACATGTTAAAATCATGTGTGAAAAAAAAATCTGGAAAAATTTTGACTAAAGAGTATCAACATTTTTGTTGTTTTGTTTTTAACTATAGAGCAAAAGACATCATTGTCTTTGGTTAGGTGAAGGGCACCCTAAATCTCAGAAAAGAAAGTTTATGCAAGACTCCCAAATTCGGGAGACACTTACTCAAGTCTCGGGAAGTCGCAAACACCCACAAACTCCTCAAACACCCACAAACTCCTCAAACACTCACAAACTCCAAGACACCGTTACTGGATGCAATTAGCAGAAGTTTATTAGGGAAGAGAGCTGGCAGCCAGCGTTCAAACTGCACACTCATGCACGAGTACAGTTTGACCCCGCGTGGTGGGCTAAGGAACCTTTTATAGTAGGGGGTAGGGAAAGGAAGGAATTTTCGTGCGGTTACACATGATTGGTTGTTTTATAAATTTTGAACTCAGCAAGCTGTAACACTAGAAAAGACCTCAAAAGGGAGGAGGGGTAACCAAGATCAGTGGAAAGTTAGTTAGTTCTTGGAACCATCCAGATGACTTGCATCTTTCTTTGTCAGGAATGTGTCTTCCTGCTTTGGGCCTTCCCCACCCATAGGTGAGTTCTTTTCCCTGAGGCTTGAGGAATGTTAATACTCTTCCCGGGATGTATCCCAGGGCAGTGAAGGCCTGAAATCCTACATTCAGTTCCGCCTTCCTGGAACTAGTGAGCCTGTATATATTTTATAAAATGGTCTTTATAATTTTTCACTCTACAATCTGAGGAATCCCTTTTTTCATAAAAACATCTGTAATGTTATGGTCGTATGTAAACTACCTTTTATGAAATACTTTTATACAGTTTAAGTAAAAGCATGCAAGAACCATTTGTAATCGGCTGTAATGGTTGGTGTGGGACTTGGCTTGACACTGTAGCTCAGGAACACAAACTCTCTCTAAACCCTTGTTATGTCATCTTGGTGATTACTTCTGTGTCTATGATGACAGTTTTAATGTGCTCAGATTCACTGGGCAAATTGAAGATGCATTAAGGAAACATGACAAATTTCTATTGCCCACTTCTCTGATTTAATAAGTATTTACCTTACAGTATTATATACAGTGCCCTCCACATTTGCACAGGGATCTCCACCCCAGGCTGGACACACCATCAAAGTCAAAATACTTTTGATCCTTAGCAGGAGGGCTAACTTTAATTTTTCAGGGACCTCTGCCTCATACTGGCCCCTTGGCTCTTGTGTGACCATTCTGGAACAAGCAAAAGTAGGGCTTGTTTTTTAAGATAAAGAACTAACCTGTCTTGGCAAGCTCATTTGAAAATGCAAATGCTCTCCTAGGAGCATAAACAGTTGAGCTACATTTTCCAAAAGCCCCCACAGAGCTGAAGGCAGGCAAAGTGCCAGGCTCTTTACTTTGATCTTTGGCTAATTTGATAGGATTAAAGGGGGAAAGAATAAGGAAGGAAGCTGAGGGTATGGACCTGCTTGAAGTTGAAAGACATGGCTCCAGCTTCCACAAAGGAAACAAAACACCTAAAACTGGTTAAGTTCCAGCATTATAGACTTCGATGTGGGTGGGTGGGTAGTAGAAAAGGTTAGCTAAAACATCAAGGGGTCACCTTGGGAGCTTATCAGGATCCCTTTGGTTTTTCTAGGAACACTTTTACAAACAGGTTTAGCACTAAAGAAAGCCAAGTCTGACCCATCTCATCTGTGAGTGTCAAGTGCTTAGGTGGCCTTCTAAATACAGACGAAAGACCGAACTGCAGAGAACGAACACAGCGAAACACACCTGTAATCTCCTCAGGACCAGGTGAGAGGACCAGCCGTGATCCTTGGCTACACAGTATGTTTTCAGTCCACTGAGATACGTGGGAATTTGTCTTGAAAGAAAAATAAATAAAATGTTCTTAAATATTAAAAAAAGTCATTTGAATTTCAGCCTGTAAAAAGGGCATTTAACCCTTCTCCCAAAATGCTCTGGGCTTTATGGAGTCATTTCCTCAGCAATTTTGAATCAACTTAAATGTGTTTCTACTCAATGAGTATGTCAATATTGTCGATGTGGTGAGTTGGGCTTTGATGACCCATTTAGTCTTAGGAGTTGTGCTCTGTCTCTGATGAAGAGGGCGCTCTTCCACACATCCATCCGGTGCTGTGTATAGATTAATGGCCTCCAGCTACTACAGACCCTACAAATGCACGGCTGAGTAAATCTCAGCAACTTCAGCTGTGTTGGGAACATGCGTTGACTAACAGTCATTAAAAGTTAGATACATGCAATTCTAAAGATAAAAATACAGGCTTAAAAGTATACAAAGTAATGAGAATCTTGACATGAACTTAGCTTTCTCATCTCCCTACAGACTTGTGTGTATGATGCCAGTATGTATGTATGTGTATGTATGTGTATCTCTGTATATGTATATATGTATATGTATGTGTATGTAAATGCAAATGTCAAAGCGGGCTGAGCAGGAGTGGTATTCCTTGAAGAACATTTGAGAGGCATTTTATGAAAATAATAAGTACACAACCTGAAAGGCTTGATATTTAAGACTAATACCATATAAGGAAGAAGACATAGCCGGGTGGTGGCAGCGCAAGCCTTTAATCCCAGCACTTGGGAGGCAGAGGCAGGCGGATTTCTGAGTTCGAGGCCAGCCTGATCTACAGAGTGAGTTCCAGGACAGCCAGGGCTACACAGAGAAACCCTGTCTTGAAAAACCAAAAAAAAAAAAAAAAAAAAAAGACATAATTTATAACACAACTTTATACTTGTAAATTACTTTGGAAATTATATTTTGTGTATCAGGATAAAAATGGAGTTGTGGTTGAGAGGAAGAATAGAGCAGAGCCTAGTTCTGAGGTCCCTGTCTTCCCTTGCACACTGGTCGGGAAAGGAGGAAGCAGAGTCTGGAATGGGTAGGTCTTCAGGACTGCTGTCTGACTGGAGTGAGGGGGAGAGGGTAAAAGGCCTTCTCCAAGGATCTTATCATTACAGGGAGAGCAATCTCTGAGATGACCACAGCTCATTCACATACCTTTATTCAGAGTAGGCTTGTCTTCAAAGGCTTTATTAGGGTGAGCCAAGGATATATATATATATAAACTTTGGAGACTGGGAAGGGGTTCTTCTTCTGGTGACGTTTCATTGGCTGAGGCTTAGGGTCCCAGAGATACCTCATTTGCATGGAGAGGCATTCCAGAAAATTGAACTTTTAATTTCCCCAGGGATTACATAACATTTCTCAAGTATAGTGTGGGTTGGGCTCCCCAGATCAGAAGAGGAAGCCTTGCTAAGAAAAGGGAGTGCTCCATTTTGTATGGGAGCTCAGGAAAATGATTGAGACATAGTAGACTATAACCTTAGTATCAAGGTGCATCATGGAGTAAGCATGCGTCCCATGTGTCTCTCTGAACAGAACCCAAACCCACATGAGTGCATATAGCCCCTGTCTGAGCACTTAAAGATCATAGTATTTGCATTAAGAAAGGAGGGAAAAACCAGGTGGGTTTTATTTCAGGAACTTGGGAGGCAGTAGCAGGAGAATCTCTGTTGACTTCAAGGCAACAAGTTCCAGGACAGCCAGAATTACACAATGAGACCTTCTCTCAAAAACAAACAAACAAACAAACAAACAAACAAACAAAAGTAATAGTAGCAACATTTTTAGAAGAGTAAACAAAAACACAGATGACCCCGTTTTGGGACTGCAAAGAAGCCTAAGTATGAATTTGTAACCAGAAAAAACAATGACAACACCAAAGATGGTAAGATGGTTTGGTGGTAAGTGTGCTTTCTAGCAAGCCAGAAATACTGACTTCGATTCTGCAGCACTACAAGATAAAAGAAGAAAACCTGTAGGTTGTTCTCTGACCTCACAAGAGCTATAATATAGGCAGGAGTATGTGTACTTGCACACACATACACAGGAGTGGGCATGGACATGTACACACTACACATACATTAATTACATAAATAAATGCACCTTCTCTATTGTATAAAATATGACAGAACCAATCCCTGAGCCAAGAAGACTAGAGAAAACCCTTGTACTTTCTGCTTTCATTTGTAGTTTCTTTCTATTCTTTCCATGAAGTTTTTAAGCCCATCTCTATTCTGCTGTTTTGAAGCTTTTGATCCAGGCAAGGCAATGATGATGTAAGCTCCAAACTCACATACTGCTCTATGAATGGAGATTCTTCTGACCAGGTCTTCAGGAGAACAGGGAAACACAATTCAACCAAGTCTATTTTTGGTGCCAGTTTTGATGGGGCTCAATCAACATTTGTGCATGTCATGAGCAATGAAGGAGAGAAAGTGGAGGGATGCCCGCACCACTCCTGTTTTCTCTTTTAACCTTAGTGGTTAAGTTGGTGATAAGAAATGTTCAATACAAAAAAATGCCTTGTCTCTCTAAGTCCAGGACTGGAAGAAGGACCCTAAAAGCTGGGAGAAACTAATAGGATCAACATGGAACCGTGATTCTACAAAATGTGCACAACCTTTGGCTCACCCCAAGGGAGGATTGGAGCTAACGATCAAGAACAAAGAGCAGGACCTTTGACAACAAAACCTTAATTTGGAGTCAATGTTAACCCCCACTCCCCGCCCCAATAACAGTGAGCAATAGAAGACATTAGATATTGAAACCATAGATAGAAGATGTGAAAAGAATCTAACCAGGTTCATAAAAGAGCAAATCAACTTTCACCAGAGTAAGATTTAAGATTATACAAGTTAAAAGGAACAGTACAAAAGAATTTGTACAATTCAAATGACAATCAAAAGAAACTGGAAAAGAATCATTCACATCCTTGCAGGACTCAGATCAAGAAGCATCATCCAGAGATGGGGGCAGGGGGTGGGTAATAAAAGAGGAGACTAGCATAATAATGAACAGATAGATTCGCCAAGAGGACCTGACAGCTCTGAATGTATATAATTTTAATAGCAAAAGCTTAAAATACATGAAAACAAACTGGCAAAACTGGACAGCAGCAACAAAATTAGGTAAATCTACAATTGTAGCTGCAAAGTTTTCATTATGTACTTCTCAGTAATTAATGGAGCGAGATGACAGAGAAAGGGTTAGCTCTGTGTGTGTGTGTGTGTGTGTGTGTGTGTGTGTGTGTGTGTGTGTGATGGTACATACCTTTAATCCCAGCATCCAAGAAGCACAAACATGTGGATCTCTGAGTTTGGTCTATAGAGCAAGCTCCAGGTTATCCAGGGGTGTGTAGAAAGGTAGAAAGACTTCAAGGGTATAGCCACCACAAACAAGTTGTCCAGTAGCCTGAGTGGATAAGCCCAGACCCATATACATGCAAACAACCCTAATGAAACTCAGTTGGCTATTTAAAATAAATTCATGAAACTAAGAGTCAGACACTTTGAGAAGAAGGACTCCAGAAGGAGGGAGCATCAGAGAGAAATGCTGTGTGTGTGTGTGTGTGTGTGTGTGTGTGTGTGTGTGTGTGTGTGTATGTGTGTGTGTATAAGAGAGAGAAAGAAGTGATCAACATGTTATATATATTACATATATATAAATAAAATAATATATATATATGCCAAAGAATAATTAAAAGTTATTGAAAACATAAAATAAATAGAAGTAGAGCTACTGTGTGATGTTTTCAGGAAGCCAGAATATGGCTTGCCCTGCCTGTTTTTCCTTTTCCTCCCTGACCAGGCATACTCCTCTGCTGTACAAGTCTGATTAACAATGGTGGGGGTAAAAAGTAGTGTGTTGGCAATCACATGATTAGCTTGCTGATCTGATTGTTATCATTGTGATTTTCAGTATTTATTACTGCAAAATAATCATTCCTGTCCTTAGTGATACCACAACCCAACTAACAAAAAACAAAATTATGAGCCTGTCTACTCAGAAGATGTTCTCTTAGATTCTCAAATAGTCTTCTTGGAAACTAGTAGGCTATACTTAATTGATGTACTTCTTGAGAGTGTATTCTTTAAATGTTGTATTCCAATTGCCATCCTGTTTTCCACACATAAAGACATTTTAGAATAAGCGCAAGTTGAAATTATTAGTGTTTATTATTCCTCCAAGAGAACTGCTTTCTCTTTTCTATGATATTTGAAAGATGATTAAATGTCCCAAGCCAAGGCACCAAGTTCTGAGTTCTTAGCATAAATAAAGTATAAATATGATGAAACAGACATGGAGTTTAAACTATCTCAGGGTCCAGCAAGCTAGATTGCCATATGGATAAAAGTGCTTGCTATTCTACGGACCTGGCAATCTGGGTTTGATTCTCAGAATCTACATAAAAGTGTAGAGAAAGATCACCACAAAATTGTGCCCTCACTGCCACAAGTACATGGTGGCCTGCATCTACCCCACACCAGGCTAATGCATAAAATGAAAAATATAATAAAAGTTTGGAAACTTCCTCAGAAAATTCAAATTATTTCACACAGCAAAGCTATCCTAAACATTGTTTTAATGTGCCAGAGTGCAAAGAAAGATGAATAGATTGATCTTACCAGAGGCTCAGGTAAGGAGAAAGGAGGAGCATAGGATGACTGAGGAGAGACTAAAGGATAACAATAAGCAATGAGAAAAATGCCTAAGGAGTGCCCAAGGGGGGCTCCTACCACTGGTTGGGGGGTAGAAGAAAAGATTCCTTTTATAACAGTAGATCCTCATAGGCTTCAGAATATAGGGTTTTTATGGAGAAACATGATAGTATGTTCAAGTGAGAAATGTGGATGAAGCATGGAATTCTCTGGAAATACTTTCTCAGAGTTGGTGAGCCAGTTTGCCTGCCGGTGGGAACTGAGTCACTGAAGTAACATTAAGAGAGTGCTGTGAGAACTAAGCGCAATCATTTCCTGCATCTCTGAATCATCAAAGTGGGTAGAGGAGCTCCAGTACCCGGTACATAAACAGCCTTTGTCTGTGTGAGGGTAAGGACAGCCTGGACCAGACTCAGATGCTTTGCTGTGACTTGCACTGCCGAAGATGGAAGATGAGGCAGGTGTTACCTCAGTTAAAAAAAATTTTTTTTTCTGGAAAACAAACATGAAGTTATGCAAAAACAAGAGCATTTTTAAGTTGTACAACTCCAGGCACATAACAGATACTGGGTAAGAGGTTGCTTCCTGGGGAAGAGAAAATTTTCACATTTCACAAATGGTGCTGAAGTGCTGGACATTGATATTGAAAAAGAAAATTAAACGAACATTAACCATTGCCTTATTCCAAACGGGAAACGTACACTCGTGTATAATTCGACAGCTAAAAGTACTTATAGATTTTAGGGAGGAACGGAGAGGAGAACTCATGCTGATTGGTAAACACACATAGAAAGCAACAACCTTTTAAAAGCTAAGCAAAAGACAGGAAAGTGGGGGAGGGGAGGAGGGAGGTAGGGAGAGTGGGGGGGGGGAGAGAGCTTAGTACTTGAATTCAAGTGGATGAAATCCTAGAATTTAAAACAGCAGAAGCGTGGTTTCCTGTGGGAAGGTAGAGATGGAGCTGCAAACAGTGTGAGGAGTATTTCTTGGATGGTGGTAGTGATTTACCTTTGACAGGCGTTTGGCTTACACAGGGGCACACGTTTTTTTTAAAAATGCAGTACATGTGCACTAAAGCATTTCATATGTTGTGTGCATAACTTTACCAGAAATCAGAAAAATATTAGTTCTACTCAACCTTACACATGCCAGAGTATCTGGTAGGCAATGGGCTGATACCCGTAATTACTTTGAAACACATTAAACAGTGAGCTAAATTCATGGATGGATGAAGGAGTGGCTAAATTAATTAGCACAAACTATTTTTGCTATAATGTTAGTCAACTTGAGTGGGAGACATAGAAAGTACTCTAGCTTTTTTTTCAATTTTGCTCTACATTGAAATTTTACATAATCAAGATGGGGAAATTTTCATTTCTGGTATTTTCCCGGTGTACCCTTTAAGTGTAAAAGAATTGTTTACCCTAACATTTCTTAGGCAGACAGCCCTGGAGTGACAACCACCCACCTCCCCTCCCTCTCATTAGAGCCAAATGAAGTCACAGGGTGGGTCCATGCTGTCATAACTAGTTAATAAGGGGTCTCTTGACACTCCCCATTCCAACACACTGCCGCAGGGGTTAGGTCTGATGATAAATAACCACAGTACAAGTCTCTACGGGGAAGGAGAGTTGTGAGCTGGACAAGAATCAGGTCATTGTGGACAGACGGTTAACACTGAAGCATCTAACTGGGAACAAGCTTCCATTAAATATTCAAGCTAATAGAAACCTTCCAGGTACTTTAGAACAATCTCACAGTCAGCTGAATTCTCCCTTAGCTGCTAGTGCTATTTGTCCATTGGTCTGCAGATGTCCATAGTCATGTTTGTACAAATGACTTCTTAGGAAGCTAAGAAGCATAATTATCGTATTTCCCCATCCCTCTTATTTCATCATGATGTTATGTATCTCAGCCACCCAGTTAGACAATCCTGAAAACTAAGTGTAATTTATCATCGCTCAGTTTCCTGAAGCATTCACCCATAGTCAAGGCCTATTAATTCTGGATGTCCTCTCACACAACTGTCTTTTCTTTCTAACATTGTCCTCTGTGCCTACAGTCATCATCTTTGTCTCGGATTACAGCCCGAGTCTCTTTGTTGGTCTTTGAGACATTCCTTTTCCTCATCCCTGCTTGTTCCTTGTATAAAAGTAAGATCATTTTTTTTTTCTCAAAATGTATCTGTACTTTGTAGTTTGCTTGAAATCTTTCATTATTTTCTCTTTGTCTTCATTACAATCTCCTCTGTGTGAATTCTAAGACAGCCTAACAGTTCCAGTTTATCTCTCTAGATATTCCATCACATCTATGCATCTCTGCAAAGAGCACATACCTGGCGTGTTTTACACAGCCCATCCTCTCTGGAATGCTCTTCCTGCAGCTGCTATACCTAATTCTTCCCGGTTTGGGAAGTGCTTCAATATAAACTATCACACGTTCAGAAGACTTCCCTTTTTTACTTGCTCTCTGTGTTTCTGTATCTTCCCTGGATACAAACAGATGTGTGTTTTCCTAGTTGGATCCTCCAGTTCAGTTCTTCAGGATTTCTATTGCTTTACGAATCTTTTGTGTATGTATAGTTGTCCTCTGAGAGGCTCCACCCAGCAGCTGACTGAAAGAAATGTAGAGACCCACAGCCAACAAAGCTGTGGATTCTTATGGAAGAGTTGGGGAAAGGGTTGAAAGCCATAAGGGGATAGGAACTCCACAGAAAGACCAATAATCAACTAACCTGGACGCTTGGGGTTCTCAGAGGTTGAGCCACCAATCCATGAGCATACATGCGCTAGACTACAGCCACCTCCCCACTCCTCCTCACACACAGAAGTAGCCGATGTGCAGCTCCAATCTCCATGTGGGTTCCCCCAACAACAGGGGAGCAGGGGCTGTCCCTAAAGCTGTTGCCTCTCTGTAGAATCCATTCCCCAACTGGGCTGTCTTGTCTGGCCTCTGTGGGAGAGGATGTGCCTGACACTGCAGAGGCTTGATGATCCAGGGTTGGGGAGATATCCATCCCTCTCAGAGGAGAAGCAGGGATGGGGAGGAACTCTGTGACTGGGGGAAGGGGAGTGGGGGTAGATACCGGGATGTAAACTTAATAAATAAAAACATTAATGGAGAAGAAAAAGAAAAAAGAATGCGCCAGGCGGTGGTGGCGCATGCCTTTAATCCCAGCACTTGGGAGGCAGAGGCAGGCGGATTTCTGAGTTCGAGGCCAGCCTGGTCTACAGAGTGAGTTCCAGGACAGCCAGAGCTACACAGAGAAACCCTGTGTCAAAAAACCAAAAAAAAAAGAAAAAGAAAAAAGGATGCTTTGTATAATCCAAACCTTACTTTCATTGGGAATTGATTCTATTTCATTTCCATACAGCCTCTCTTTAAGAGTATGTGGTTGTGCCAGGCGGTGGTGGCACACGCCTTTAATCCAGGACAGCCAGGACTACACAGAGAAACCCTGTCTTGAAAAACCAAAAAAAAAAAAAAAAAAAAGACTATGTGGTTGCTACTATAATTAAAAACATTTAATGCAATTTCTAAATTTCTGGTAGGTTTTTATATTCCTTTTTAAATACAAGATTATAAGAATAAAATACTCTTACATGATATTTTTAGTGTTTTGTTTAACAAGAAACCTTACATCCACAAAAAAAAAAAAAAAAAAAATCAAAACACTGCTCCACAATCATGAGAGATACGTGAAAAACAAATTGACTCGTAATATATTTTACTTTTGAACAAAATTCAATAGATTTTTGTTCATTTTTGTTTTGTCATTTATATTTAGAATGAGATTGTTAGAAATGCAAAGAATCTGTGAAAGAACATCCACCCAGACACAACTCCAGCAGACATGAAGGATGAGCCCTCGGGGCACCACACCCTACGGAGAAGTTATCTGCAGTTGATAGCTTCTGCAGGAGGAGAATTATTCTCTTTTAAATATATGGCCTCTGGTAGCTTTCTCTTTCTCTAGTGTTGCCTTCACAGCCAAGTATACCTGGGTAGTACTGACTGGGATATTATGGGATATCAACAAAAGGAAACATAAAGTTAGAAGGTCATGTTGAGGAGGATGGTGAGGGGAAATATAATCGTTTCACTGCATACATCTATAAATTTCTCAAGAATAAAGAAAAACGGCCCAGAAATATAGCTCAGTGAGTTCAACCAGAGAGCACTGGATGCTCCTCAGTGGTCCAGGTTCAATTCCCTGCAACCACATAATGGCTCACAACTGCCTATCATTCAATACAAGTGGACCCAAGGCTTCCCATCTGGTACCAGTCACACATATGATGCATTTACAAAGATACAGGCAAAACTGCTCACACATAGAATAAAATACTTTTTAAAGAATTAAAAATTATTAATTTAGAATACTTTGAAATGACTTAGCTTCATAGTTTTATTTCATCAAATGGGAGTGGGGAGTTAGAACTTTAAAATCTTCATGAGTCATACAGATACCAGGCGAGTAGCACTGTCCTATCTTGGGCGTCAACATGTCTTCTAGCTTCCTGCTTCTCTTGACACCACCGTTCCAAAATGGAGTCAGATATTTCCTTTAGATGACTAAGAGCCAGCTTCCAAATGGCTGAGTGGTTAGTACAGTCGTGCTCTGCCTAACTCACCCCTGCCTTCCTTCAGTCTGTAATTCATTGAATCAAGCATGTATTTTTTATTGGTAGTTAAAGAAATATGTAACAAGCTACATAGTAGCATGAAAATGGTTATATAACAGAAACAGTTGTTAAGCAGAGGTAGTATTCCTCTAGATAAGTAATCAGGAAGTTGTGCTCTGAGCTATAATACATTCGCAGAAGCACGCACTGCTACCAAGCCTTTTTCTCACTGTACTCTCGGACACTCCCGAGGCAACATAAAACTGGAGCCCTAGGGCCAATGGCAACAAACTGAAGACTTGATTTGTAATAAAGTTGGGTTCTCCAGTGTTTCTAAAGGACAATATGGAACGCAATAGATTTGTCAACATATTTAAGGAGTGAGCCTTTAATGTTTGTATAGATTTCTGTTACAACGTCAAACTAAAGTCAATTTTCATCCAGAAGGCATAAATCTTAAAGTCCAAATGAACCTGTATTCAGTTTGCTAGGCCAAAATCTAGTTTCATAAATCATGGGTTTCTAAATCAGCAGATAAAATACACAAAATTCTTTCCATTTTAATTGATTTTCAGGGCTAGTTGGGTTTCTAAGGACAGCACTTAGGAGTGCACCACACACAGAGATAAGTGAATATGTTTGAGCTGGAGAGGTAACTCTGCAGTTAAGAGCACCAGCTACTTTTCTAAGTATCCTGGTTCACTTCTTCGCACTCACACGGTGACTCAGAACCATTTGTGACTCCAGTTCTCTGGGATCGGATGTCCTCTTCTGGGTTTTGTTGGCACCAGACCCACACGTGGAACACAGACCAACATGCAGACAACACATTGATATACAAATAATTAACCTTTTAAAAAAACGAAAGAAAAGTAAAAAGGAGAAAAGGGAGTGAGGTAGAAGTGGAAAGTTCTAGCAGAAACCTCCCATTTTCAGTTTCAACTTTCTAGACATAGTACCTGAGAGAGCTTTGGAAAAGCAGACAAAGAATTCCCAGCAGCCATGTCAGGTGGCTTCAGAGGATCCAAAAGACAGTTCTGACTTCGGTGGGCCCTACAATCACATGGACACACCTCGAAATACACAAATAACTAAAACTTAAATAAAAAAAATAGTTAGCATAGACTGTATTTTTTCAGAAAGCAATCTGCTGAATGTAGGGGTTTTTTTTATTGTTGTTGTTTTTGTTTTTGTTTTGTTTTTCGAGACAGGGTTTCTCTGTGTAGTCCTGGCTGTCCTGGAGTTCACTCTGTAGACCAGGCTAGCCTCGAACTTAGGAATCTGCCTGCCTCTGCCTCTCAAGTGCTGGGATTAAAGGCATGTGCCACCACTGCCCGGCCTGTAGGGGTTTTTTTGTTTGTTTGTTTGTTTGTTTTGTTTTTACAATATTCTGATTGTTTGGACATAAATTCTCACAGTTCACTCTTATATTGATAGATACTTACCATACAAGTTAGGAATTTTCAAAACACCATTTACTTATTGAAGTTAAACAGCAATAAAGGAAACAGCACAAGATAGTGTCATTAAAGACATTTGGAGCTTGATTTTTATTCACGCAAGGATGGCAATATGGCCAACACATCAGGCCAGTTGAATTTTAAACAATCTTGTTTTCCCTTCTTGTCCAAAGTCTTTGTTTCCTGGTCCAGAGGTGTCAGGTATAATGAGTTTCTAATTACCTTTAAGTAGGAGCAGATAGAATTGAGAAGTAGAACAATGGCCTTTGTCCCTTACTCATATTGGCTTCATCCTTTGTGAATAGCATTATATCCTGTGGCTCCAGCCCTCCTATGCCAAGTGCTTCTGCCTTTTGAATTAAAGTTGGGTTTTAAAAATCACCTTCAGGAAATCCCCTAAAAGTATTTTTTTTTGGTAACTTCCTGTATCCTGAATACAATTTTACTTAGAAACTGTTAAGGAAAAAAAAAAATCTTATTTTCCTTTATCCTGTCCAGGCCCAGATAAGTTGATGGCTTGTTCAACCTCATAATATAACCTCAAGGAAGCATAAGCATGTAAATCCATGACTGACTGAGCACATGTAGGAAGAGAAAGCCGGAGCCGTACCACTTTCAGTGAACTTGAACCTTGCCTATAGACACATAAGTCTATTTGTAAACCAGCCAGTTACTCCACTTCTTCTGGACATTCAGAAGTTTTCACTGAGAGAGAGGGAGAGAGGGAGAGAGGGAGAGAGGGAGAGAGGGAGAGAG
>JANHMN010000004.1:64571817-64676515 GCA_030674055.1 Rhabdomys pumilio
AAGGAGAAGGAGAAGGAGAAGGAGAAGGAGAAGGAGAAGGAGAAGGAAGGAATCCAGATTGGTTCCTGTTTGAAGCAGTGACTCCTGGATGGAACCAATGTGCTCTGTGGCTTTAGACAAGGCAACTGGGGGCAGCTTGTGGGTATGCTGTACAAAACTGAAGTTCTAGATGATTCTTCAAATAGACTTGTCTGCCTGCACTTTAATATGCAAAATTGCGGCTCCTAATGGTGGCCATGTGCTCTCTTCCCTGTCACTTACTGTTAACTTGTATGTGAAAATATTTAGGGGAAAACTTGGAAATGTGGAAGTTCCAGGTTGTATACTGTTCTGAATAGAGTGATGAAGTCTTGCCCCCATCCTACCTCTGCCATTCAGGACATGGATCGTCTTTCTGTCTTCAGTGTTCATACTGTTTGCAGTACCTGAGCATTAAAGCTATTAGAGTTGTCTTAGCACTGGTTGTCTGCCACAATATGGCAGGTCTTATGCTCAGGTCACCCTTGTTTTCTTTAGCTGCTCACAACACAAAAGCCAAGCTGCTGGTAACTGTTACAGTGTGTGACTCCATGGCATTATTACTTATTATTGCTTTGTTACTACCTTACAAATTTAATCTCTATCACAGGTTATATATAATATAATAACACCATATATCGGGTCAGCACTCCTGGTGGTTTTAGGCCTCGCTGAGGGTTTTATGATATACCACTTGAGGACCAGAGAGACTATTGTAACAAAAGGATGAGAATTATTGTTTTGGGAAAGGTGATTAAAACCCTGAGGAAGTTTGTGAGTTCCCAAGGAGAATTAGAACCATGAACTAAGGAGGTTGCCGTCCTGAGTCTAAAAGATATTTTCACAATGGCTGATGAGCTGACATTTATTCTGAAGGCTGTGATTGATAATGCCTTTTTCCACCTTCAGCATGTTTTAGCGTTTTGATTTTGATTAAAATGCATTGTACATATTGATGAGTTTTGGTGTGGTATTCTAACATTACATGTCCTAATCAAATACATATTCTCTTTATCCACCCTACCCTTGCCAATTTTAGAAATTACAACTTAAACATCTATCTATCTATCTATCTATCTATCTATCTATCTATCTATCTATCCATCCTTCTATCTATCTCTATTTATCTACCTATCACCTGATATGTATACACACTGCCTGCATGCCTGGTGCCCTTAGAGACCCAAAGATCGTGTCCGATCTGGAAATAGAGTTAACAGGCAGTTGAGAACCATCTGACATGGGTGGTAGAAACCAAACCTGTTTTTTAAATTGATTTATTTATTTTTATTTTTTACAAAAGCAGCAGTGCTGTTAACTTCAGAACTATCTCTCCTATCTCAGTAATTACTACTTTTCATGTGGGTTGACACTCTTTCAGCTTTTGTTCATGAGGAAAAAACATGTGGTCTTTGTCATTTGTGTGGGACTTACTTCACTAAACAATGTTCTCTTCTTGCATCAGTTTTGTGGCAAATGATAGAATTTTACTTTATTCATGGCTGAATAATATTACACTATGTGTGTATGCCAAGTTTTCATCATCACTTTATTGACAAGAACTTGGGTTATTTACACATCTTAGCTATTAGACACAATGCTGTAGTGAAAATGGGTGTGCAGATATTTGCTATACTGGCTTATTTTTTGATATATATATATGTATATATGAAGAATACATATGTATTTATGTATGGAGAATATATATATGAGAACATATATTGAATACACACACACACACACACACACACACACACACACACACACACCCAAGAACCTCTGGAAGAGATTCTAGAAAAGATGACTTGGTGATTAAGAGACCGACTGCTCTTCTAGAGCTCATCAGTTCAGTTTCCCAGAACACACATGGCAGCTCATAACTATACATAACTTCAATCTTAGGGGACTTGATGTCATCTTCTAGCTTTTGTGAACATCAGGCAAGAATATAGTGCACAGACATACACGAATGCAAACCACTCATACACATAAAAGATAAAAGGGGGTAGTAGAGGTCGAAAGATTGCTCAGTGGTTATGAGCACTTGTTCTTTCAGAGCAGTTGGGTTTGATTCTCAGCACCCACATGGTGACTTACAACCATCTCTACCTACAGTTCTAAAAAATGTGACACTGTCATCTGTCCTCCATTGTGCACAGCCATATATATAGGCAAAACAGGCAAAAGACCCAGCTGGATCAAATGGTGGGACTATTAATAGTCTTTGAGGAAACTCCATAGAGGCTCTCTATAGGACTGCAATAGTTTACATCCCAACAACAGTATGGAAAAATTTTTATTTTTCCCTTAAGGAGCATCTATGCCAATTATTTGCCTATTTATAATATAATTACTTGGTTCTTTCTTTGCCTTTAAGGTTTTTAAGTTTTTTTTCCCCATGTTCTGGACTTTGTTGAATTCTTTGTTAGATGACTAGTGGATATGTATTTTCTCCCATCTGCAATTTGTCTCTCTGCCTTGTTAGTTTGCTTTATCACATAGACACATCTGCTTTGGGTATCATCTGCTCATTTTCTGTACTGCCATCTTGGAGTATTTGTTCAATTTTCTTCTAGTGTTTTTTTAATAGTTTCAGTTCTATACTTTGCTTCTCCATCTATTTTGATCTGATTTTATATATGGTGAGTGTGTTAGCTTTTATGTCAACTTGACTCAGGCTAGAGTTTGTTTTTAAATTAGTAATTGATAGGTAAGAGCCTAACTCATTGTGGGTGAGGTCATTCCTAGGCTGGTGGTCCCAAGTTCTATAAGAAAGCAAGTTGATCAAGCAATGAGGAGCAAGATAGTAAGTGGCTCCCCTCCATGGCCTTTGTATTAGCTCCTCCCTCCAGGGTCATGCCTCATTTGAGTTCCCATACTGACTCCCATGGAGGATGAACAGTTCTGTGCAAGTGTAAGCCTAATAAACCATTTCTGCTTCTAGTTGCTTTGGTCATGGTCTTTCTTCACAGCAATACAAACTTTAACTAGACAGTGAGTGATAGAGATAAAGGCATTCCATGGATATCCAGTCTTTTCAACACTGTTTCTTGTGGAGGCTGTTCTTACTACAGTGTGTGTATTTGATGCCTTGCTGGAGAATAAGTTGTCTGTGGACGTGTAGGTTTGTTTCTGAGATCTCTGTAGCAACCCAGGTCTAAGTTTCTGTTATGCTGTGATGTTGCTTTGAATACTGTGGCTTGTACTCTGTCTTTCTCTGTAAGGTTTTTAATTTTTGAGAGTATGACTTGAAATTAGGTACTATGACACCTCCAGATTTGCTTGCTTTGTTCAAGATTTCTTTGGTAATTGGAACTTCTTATGCTTCCATGTGAATTTAGAGTAGTTTTTCTCTAACTGTGGAAATATTCCTCCCCTTCCAGGAAGGAATACTACTTCACACTGTAGTCCTGGCTATCTAGAACTCACCATGTAGATCAAATCTGTTTAGTCCATGCTAGTTTTAAATTCAGAGAAGTCTTCTTGCCTCTGACTCTTGAGGGCAGGGATTGAAGGTCTGTGCTACCACACCCGGCCCATTGTTTATTAAAAAAAAATATGGAATTCTATTGAATTTTGATTTGAGTAGTATAAACATTTTAATTATGTGAATATTGACGACAAGGAAAAACCAAACAAACTAGATTTATGAGGAAGCATTTCAAGCTGTGTTAAACGTGAGACCGAGGTGTGTAGTGTACAAGTAACTTCAGGAGAAACAGACTCATGTGGAGAGGAGAGAAATAACTGAAGAACAGGAAATTTCCTTCAGGATTTATGAGAGTGACTTAGAATCCTTCAGTCAGCTTTATAGTCTTGATTTATTGCCCTTGATCACTGCCAGAAGAGAGTTTAGGATGAACTTTTCATGGGAATTTGCTAAGGAAAGATGAAGAATCTGGAAGTGGCTTTATTTTTCTCTGCTGGCAACAGCTGAGCCAGTTTCTCACAAAGGGAACATTTATGAAGGACTGAGGAATTACTTGGAAGATGCCTAGGCCCTAATCCACGGACTCAGAGTGTTACCTGGTAGGATAAAGTAGACTTTGCAGGTATGATTGAGATCTCACGATGGGGAGATTATCCTGGATTACATTCGTGGGTCTGAAACGCAATCACACATTTCCTGACATGGTGGAGGCAAGCAGTTATTCAATGAACATAAGCAAGGAAAGTCTTGGAACAGAAGCAAATGTACACAGTTAGAGGCAAGAGATATAGATAGACCTTGAGGTTTAGAGGTGGAGGAAGGCACATGAGCCAAAGGCCGAAAGCAATGATATTTAGAAGCCAGGAAGGGCAAAGAGGATTTTTCCCTAGTCTTGACATGAAGGAAAGTCTTGAGCAAATGCTGAACTCTGCTCAGCAAAACTTGGAAATTGAGAGATTTATATTTATATACAGGATTTATTAGAGTAGTTTATAGGTTGTGGTCCAGCTAGACCAATGATGGCTGTCTATTAAGAGAAAGGCCAAGAATCCAATTCAGACCATGAAGCTGCATGTCTTAGCTGGTCTTCAGTACATGATGAAATCCTAAAAAATCAGTCTCTAATGCTGGTAGAGGAATGGCTTTGCCATTGAGGGAAAGAAGTTAAGTGAGCAAGCTTCCTTCTTTCATGTCCTTTAGGTTGTGACCAGAAGGTAGGGACCAGATTAAAAGCATATCTTCTTACCTCAGAAATTCAAATTAAGAATGGGTCTTCTCACTTAAAATGATTTAACTAAGAAGAATTTCCTGGAAGATGTATCCAACATTTTGAGTTTTAGTTAATTCCAGATGTAGTAAAATTGACAAAGAAGAGTAGCCCTTACAATATTGTAAAGATAGAGAATCATCATTATAGAGAACTATTAAATGTGATTTTTAAAATCTTTACTTAAATATATATTTTGTTTTGGTGATACTTTTTAGACAGGGTCTCACTGTGTAGCTTTGGATGCCTGGAACTTGCTATGTATACTCAGACTGCCTCAACCACAGGCATCTGCCTGCCTGTCTGCTGATGGTAAGCCTTACTATATTTCATTTGATTTTTGTTTTAAACTGTGCAATAAACCCTCATTTTGACACAGTTGCCATCTATCCTTTGGAGAAATTTGACTTTGTGAGTAACATGACCAGTATCAAACTGTTAATGGAACCATGACACATGTTGAAAAGACCAGAGGCCCAGGACAGAATAAGATTTGTCACTAATTCAAGCAGAGAAATGAATAAATATACATTTACTTACCTTCACCACTATCTGGCTTAGCTCTTTTTGGGTTCAACAATAAGGAAAACTTCGTATTTTGCCATCAGTATAGGAAGTTGGGTATGTCACCTTTGGAACATTTCATGTTTTATTTGAATTTTCCAATGATTTCTTCAAGAGTATTTGAGGCTGTCAACCCCAGACTGCCCATTCATCCTTTTTGGAGCTTGTGGCTGCCTTTGGTAGGAGTGTAGCTGTTGATCCAAGGCTGGGACCATCCTGTGTTCAAAAGATAGAGACTGAATTGGCTCCATGGTGAATAGTCACAGGGCCTGGTCTTGCTGCTCACTCTGTTAAAATGTTAAAGCATTTATTTAGAGAGAGAAAACATCACACATTTTTCACCAGTGAAACACATGAGATATGTGTGGGTAGTCATTATTTTCCTTTTCTGATTTTGTGGGGTTTTGACAACTTTCAAAATAGAGTTTAGAGGAAAATTAAAAGAAGAGTAATGAATTTTGGGACTACACTCAGTAGCCCTGTGATCAAGTTTTATCTCTAGAGAAGATAGTACGGCAGGGGAACTGTGAGTTTAACAGCACATGTTGTGATTGTTGTGAGTGCAACACATACACCACAGATTCACAAGCTGTCTTTCTTCTAATCTCTGGCATTGCTAGCCTCTTGGTGATAAAAGTGTAATGCAAGACTCGATGCTAACGGGCAGATTACATTGAGTTCAGTCATCATCAATTATATCAGTAAGCATCTAAGATAATTAAACTTATTGAGCTTATAAATACTGACACCTCAGCATAGGACACTCTTCAGTTGTGCAATCCTACAGTGAATGTCAGGGCTACAAAATGCCTACAAAGTTGCAGAAAATAGGTTGTGTTTGTAAAACATGTTAGCCACATTTTCTTCTCCTAGAACAAAATCTATTATGCCATCTTCACATGAACATTTGAAGAACATGTAAATTTGGTTCAGTTTTCAAAAGAAAAACCATTCAAATGCATACATAGCATGGGCCAGCAACAAACATTTTACTGTGCTCTTATTTTCATGGTGCAGCTAGGGTTTGTAAATTCTAGGACTACACTGACACCTAGAGGAAACTGGCCCTAAGCGCTGAGGCTTTCCAATGGCATTACAACAGTTTCCTGGCTCATGTTTCAATTTTATTTTATTATTATTGATTTTTATCTTGTATCGTTTCTTCTCTTGGTCTCTAAGCTGACTATGAATTTATTTTTTACAGAAATACCCTGTCCTAAAAAGCCTAGAATAATGTAGAGAAAACAGAAAGAAAACCAAAAATTCCTACCCATTAGTGAACTAAGATTTCATCCAAAGATGAATCGAATCTCTGTCACTTTCTGCCCTGCCTCGCTGCTCGTCTTTGCTGGGAGTAAAGTAGCTGAAAGGTGCTGAAGAAATACATGAATAAAATTCGTTTTACCACTTTAAAACTGTGCATAATGATAATAAAATTATTAGGACAAAATATGAATATATACATACAAACATGCATACACACATCTATATATACACATGCATATCATGCACATATCATATGCATCATATACATATACATCATATCATACACATATGTATTCATATACCGCAACGATTCGGTAATTGTGCTATGTGTAGATGCTCTGTAAGAATGTTTTTATATATTTTAAATCTAACCCGGAGAATCAGTTAAGGAAGTACACCTCCTTAATTTGAAAAGATAGATATGCATAAGCTGATTCTGTCTCAAACGTGTATTTTACAGATGAAATTGAAACATTGTGGTTGTCAGAGACCAGGAACAGAGCACTAGGAACTTTGGGAAGAGCTGGATGTTTTCGTTAGTCCAGGAACATAGAAATAACTTGAGCTGGGCAAGATCTATTCTGAGATTGCCTCTCAAAACCCTGTAAGCACCAAACAGGCAGACGGTGCAGCCACAAAGGAGGCTTCTGGAAGGAATGCTGCCAAACCCAGGCGCTCCCATCACGATTTGCATAAGTGCAAGCGCAGTTCCTCCTGCGATGTGGTTCTGCACCCCAGACGCTGGGAAGCAGCTGAAGCAGCAGATGACCGTTTATGTTGCCAGAGCGCGTGAAGAAGAGAACATCCCCACATTACTCACTAAGTAATGAGGAGGGGACTGAGAAGCGTTCCGCGGTTCTGACGGGTGTGCCAGTTAGCCCCTGGGCTCCGCTTTGTGTGCTCCACACACAGCAGAGACTCTCAGGAGGTAATGCAAATGAATCAACAGACAGCGTGAGGTCCCAGCAGCAGCAGGCAAGGTACTGCCTATGCAACAGGGCGTGATGACAGATAATTAGCTGTGACATGCCCTCGATGGCACTGGGATGAGAGCATTCAGTTGGAAATCAGCGTGCTACAAGCTATGGAAAACCTAGAGATCCAGCTTTGGAGCATAAACGATTTTTTGGCCAGGCAGCTTTTTTTTTTTTTTTTTTTTTTTTTTTTTTTTTAAAGATTTTTTTTTTATAGTTTTCGTTGAATTTCATACAGTCAGTTGAATTTTATTAAGCTCTTTTACATTATAGTCCATATACCATCACTACAGAAATACAATATACATTCTCACCTTGAGTGTTTATACATTTTTTTTTGTTCTGTAAAACTGCCCTTATTTTACATATAAGAAAACGAAGGCTTAGAGAACTTGCTCAGTGACAACAAGGTGATACCGGAGGACAGGCAAGTCAGTGGGGCGTGCCTTTAACGTCAGCACTAAGGAAACAAAGGCAGGTGGATCTCAGTGAGTTCCAGGCCAGCTTGTTCTATGTGGAGAGAGAGTCCCGGGACAGTCATGACTAAGATGTTGGCATTTCTACGTTATTTTATTTTTCTTCCTAAAAGCTGTTTATTTAAAAAAAAAATTCCAAAAGTCATTACTAGAACAACTGGGAACGTTTGTGAACTATATATTACAAAGGAGTGTTCCTTTCCTGGCAAATTTCCTTTGTCTTTCATTGTGTATGGTAAGAGAATTTTCCTGAAAAACATTCACAGATTCAACCCAACTGAAACAGGAATAAAAGGCCGGAACATCTTCTACTTACTGTCAGTTTTGTTCAGGAAACACACACACACACACACACACACACACACACACACACGAATAGAAATAGCGAAGACATGCATGCTAATCCTAGTACCTGTTAAATCTACCTGTAACATTTTTGAGGGTTCATTATATTCTTGTAAACATTTCACACACTGGAATTGTCTTAAGAAAACTAAACATGGATTATAGGTCCGTTTTTCTTTGAAAGCTTTAGATTTTTTATTATTATTATTTTACCAGACTAACCATTCCTTTCAATATCTGTGCTTAGCATAGGCCAAGTGGGGCTGATTCCCACGCCCGCTTAGCCCTTTCAGTTTGGTCACAACCATCAGTGTCTTTGGTCTGTCAGGCTCATCTATTGTCTGTGGATATACTTGGATGCTGTACCACCCACCTTTCATTGTGTGTCCTAAAGAGCCTGGTGACCATGATGAAGGAGTGTAATTATACAAGAAACAGGGACACATGTTTGCCATTATTGTTTAGCTGGGAATTTTAGCAGTATGGGCAGATTATTAATTACCAATGTCTCTTCCATCAACATAGAAGCTGTTTCTTCTATTTTCGAGGATCATGTGAGCGTTTTTAAGCCAGAAAACGAGCGGCAGCTGCGAACGTTGTTCATTTCAGCCAGAGTCGCTTGTTGCCCATAATCAAACTTGTGAAATGTGCTCAGAGGGGCCATCTTGTGGGAGATTTCTATTCAATTTTCAGCAGATTTATTGACAAAATCTGGCCCAATCTGAGGGTTAGAAAGAAAGAACAGCATGGAAGTACATTTGATGACATATCATAAGCTTCTGGTTTGAAATCTAAATAACAAAAGAGGGCCAGAATGTACCTCCAAACACAATTTATTTAATTGAAACAAAAACTGTTCTGATTTCTGTCAGAAGGCACAGCAAGTTTTATTCAGTGGCCCTTCTTTTCTTCCTCATATTACAAACCTAACATTTGTGCTTGTGTGTGTGTGTGTGTGTGTGTGTGTGTGTGTGTGTGTACAACATAAGAAAAATGGAGAATAAACTTCTGTCTTATGTTATATATTTTGAAATACACCATACTTCATTTCCGTTTATTTTTGTTACGATTTTTCTCTAGGTCAAGGCTGATGAAGCCCCTGTAAGTTGCCTGCCCACTTTCCCCCATCCAGATCGAACTGCCAAGAACAAGCGTTTTCCTCTTGTGAGGTTGATTTGTCTTTGTTTCAAAACAGCATGTTTAGACTTAGCATTCCTTTTTCTTTTATTTTCTTCTTCTTTGAAATAGGGCCTCATGACATTAGACCTGGCCAACCTGGAACTCACATAGATCTGACAACCTCTGCCTTCCAAGTGCTGGGATTAAAGATGAGTCTTACCAGATGTAGCTAGACTTGTATTTTATACCTTTTTATACTCAGGAACACGGGAACACAGATAGTCCAGGTTCCACTTGTCAGCATCTTTCACACAATTTTGCTTCTGTCTCACTCGTGGCACTACACTTCTTTTTTTTTTTCCTTTTTCTTTCGAGACAGGGTTTCTCTGTGTGGTCCTGGCTGTCCTGGAACTCAACTTGGTAGACCAGGCTGGCCTCGAACTCAGAACTCAGAAATCCGCCTGCCTCTGCCTACCAAGTGCTGGGATTAAAGGCATGTGCCACTACCGCCCCGGCAGCACTACACTTCTTACTGCTAGGTTATTTTATTATTTATGGTAGCATAAAACTCTCGTTTTTAAGCTTTTTACATAGTTTCATACAGTGAAATTTTCTTTCTGACACAGTAAGAATTTTTTCTGAGAATTAATCCATATTTTTTGAGAATTGATAACTATCTCATCTTTTATGAACTTACATGAATTCCACTAACCTTTTACAGCTTAGTATATATTCTCAACTTAGTATATAGTCTCAATAAAATGATTTTTCTGATCCTCTATGCCTTTCATATGACATAAAATTAGTGTTTTTCTGGTTCTGTCACTTCCAGATAATAAATATTTTAATTTTTGTTTTGAGTGACATTACTTAGACTTGAATTTTCCTTCTCTGGAGAAGTTAAGATTAAATTTCATAAAAACCTTAAGGCTACAAAACAGGTTGTGTAAATTAGTGATGAGCCTTGGATGTGAGAAAGACAACAGTTTAAAATGAATATTTATTTTACAGAAGATTCTAGAATATTTATTTTTCTCTTGAAATGAAAAACATGATTATATTTGCTTATTTAAGAATGAGATATTTGGAAATATTACAACTTTAGTAGTACTTCATTAAATTTAGGGATTGTTGAAATACCTTTCTTGATTATATAGAATGTTTTTCAGAAATATAAACTTTTTAAAAAATATTATGCTTTGTATGGTAGGTATCAGTAATTTCTGATTGCACCATCTCCTTCCTGTTTCTTTTAAAAATTGGATATTTTATTTACATTTCAGAAATTATCCCCTTACCCCATTTCTACCCCCCCTCCGCCCATGGACCCCCTATCTCTTCCCCCCTCCTCCTGCTTCTATGGGGATGTGCCCCCACCTACCCCCACTCCCACCTCCCCACCCTCAGATTCTCCCACACTTGGTGTCCAGCCTTCATGGGACCAATGATCTCTTCTCTCACCTATGCCCAACAAGGCCATCCTTCCCTACATATACAGCTGGAGCCATGGTTCCCTCCCTATGTGCTCCCAGACTGGTGATTTAGACTATGGGAGCTCTGGTTGGTTGGTATTGTTGCTCTCTTCATGGGGCGACCAGCCCTCTCAGCTCCTTCAGTCTTCTAACTCCTCCATTGGGAACCCCTTGATTAGTTCAATGGTTAGCTGTGAGCATCTGCCTCTGAATATGTCAGACTCTTTTAGTCCTCTAAGACACAGCTTTATCAGGCTCCTGTCAGCATGGACTTCCTGACATCCACATCAGCGTCTACCTTTGGTGACTGTACATGGGATGGATACCCAGGTGGAATGGTCTCCAGACGGCCCCTCCTTCAGTTTCTGTCCCACACTTTGTCTCCACATTTTCTCCCTTGAGTATTTTGTTACTCTTTCTAAGAAGGACCGAAGCACCCACACTTGGTCTTCCTTCTTCATTAGCTTCATGTGGTCTGTGGGTTGAATCTTGGATATTTCAAGCTTCTGGGATAATATCCAATTATCAGTGAGTGAATACCATTTCTAGTTTGTGGAATAGTTTGAAGAGAATTGGTATTAGGTCTTACTTGAAGGTCTGATAGAACTCTGCATTAAAACCATCTGGTCCTGGGGTTTTTTTTTTGGTGGGGAGCTGTTAATGACTGCTGCTATTTTTTAGAGGTTATGGGACCGTTTAGATGGTTTATTTGCTCCTGATTTAACTTTGGTACCTTGTATCTGTCTAGAAAATTGTCCATTTCATCCAGATTTTCCAGTTTTGTTGAATATAATAGGCCTTTGTAGTAGAATCTGATCATGTTTTGAATTTCCTTAGTTTCTGTTATTATGTCTCCCTTTTCAGTTCTGATTTTGATACTTTGTATACTTTCTCTGTGCCCTCTGGGTAGTCTGGCTAAGGGTTTATCTATCTTGTTGATTTTCTCAAAGAACCAGTTCCTGGTTTTGTTGATATTTTGTATAGTTCTTTCTGTTTCTACTTGGTTGATTTCAGCCCTGGGTTTGATTATTTCCTGCTGTTTACTCCTCTTGGGTGTATTTGCTTCTTTTTGTTCTAAAGCTTTCAGGTGTGATGTCAAGTTCCTAGTGTGTGCTTTCTCCAGTTTCTTTTTGTAGGCATTTACATCTATGAGTTTTCCTCTTAGCACTGCTTTCATGGAGTCCCACAAGGTTTAGTATGATGTGTCCTCATTTTCATTAAATTCTAAAAAGTCTTTAATTTTTTTATTTCTTCCTTGACCAAGTCATCATTGAGTAGAGTGTTGTTCAGTTTCCATGTGTATGTGGGCTTTCCATTATTTTTGTCATTATTAAAGACCAGTCTTAGTCTGTGGTATATGATAGGATGTAAGGGATTATTTCAATCTTTTTGTATCTGTTGAGGACTGTTTTGTGACCAATTATATGGTCTATTTTGGAGAAGGTACCATGAAATGCTAAGAAAAAGGTATATTCTTTTGTTTTAGGATCAAATGTTCTATAATTATCAGTTAAATACATTTGGTTCATTACTTCTGTTAATTTAATCATGTCCCTGTTTAGTTTCTGTTTCCATGATCTGTCCGTTGCTGCTAGTGGAGTGGTGAAATCCTCCACTATCATTGTGTGAGGTGCAATGTGTGCTTTGAGCTTTAGTAAAGTTTCTTTTATGTATGTGGGTGACCTTGCATTTGGAGCATAGATGTTTAGAATTGAGAGTTCGTCTTGGTAGATTTTTTCTTTGATAAGTATGAAGTGTCCTTCCTTATCTTTTTTGATTACTTTTGGTTGAAATTTGATTTTATTTGGTATTAAAATGGCTATTTCAGCTTGTTTCTTGGGACTATTTGCTTGGAAAATTGTTTTTCATCTTTTTTACTCTGAGGTAGTTTCTGTCTTTGTCACTGAGGTGTGTTTCCTCTATGCAGCAAAATTCTCAGTCCTGTTTATGTATCCAGTCTGATAGTCTACGTCTTTTTATTGGAGAATTGAGTCCACTGATATTAAGAGATATTAAGAAAAATGATTTTTGCTTCCTGTTATTTTTGTTATTAGAGGTGGAATTATGTTTGTGTAGCTATCTTCTTTTGGGTTTGTTGGGAGATTACTTTCTTGCTTTTTCTAGGTTGTAGTTTCTCTCCTTGTGTTGGAGTTTTCCATCAATTATCCTTTGAAAAAGTGTTGGATTTGTGGGAAGATATTGTGTAAATTTGGTTTTGTATGGAATATCTTGGTTTCTCCATCTATAGTGATTGAGAGTTTTGCTGTGTATAGTAGTCTGGGCTGGCATTTGTTTTCTCTTAGGGTCTGTATGATATCAGTCCAGGATCTTTTCTGGCTTTTATAGTCTCTGGTGAGAAGTCTGGTGTAATTCTTATAGGTCTGCATTTATATGTTATTTTACCTTTTTCTTTTACTGGTTTTAGTATTTTTTCTTTGTTTTGTACATTTGATGTTTTGATTATTATGTGGCAGGAGGTATTTCTTTTCCGTTCTAAACTATTTGGAGTTCTGTAGGCTTCTTGTATGTTCATGGACATTTCTTTCTTTAGGTTAGGGAAGTTTTCCTCTATAATTTTGTTGAAAATATTTACTGACCCTTTAAGTTGGGAATCTTCACTCTCTTCTATACCCTATTATCCTTAGGTTTGGTCTTCTCATTGTGTCCTGGATTTCCTGGATGTTTTGGGTTAGGAGATTTTTGCATTTTCTTTGACAGTTGTTTCAATGTTTTCTATGGTATCTTCTGCACATGAGATTCTCTCTTCTATTTCTTGTATTCTGTTGTTGATGCTTGTATCTGTGACTCCTGACCTGTTTCCTAGGTTTTCTAGCTCCAGGGTAGTCTCCCTTTGAGATTTCTTTATTGTTTCTACTTCAATTTTTAGATCCTGGATGGTTTTGTTTAATTCCTTCACCTGTTTGGCTGTGTTTTCTTGCAATTCTTTAAGAGATTTTTGTGTTTTCTCCTTAAGGACTTCTACCTGTTTACCTGTGTTCTTCTGTACTTCTTTAAGGGAGATATTTATGTCCTTCTTAAAGTCCTCTATCATCATCATGAGAAGTGATTTTAATTCTGAATCCTGCTTTTCCAGTGTGATGGGGTGTCCAGGGTTTGTTGTGGTGGGAGAACTGGATTCTGATGATGCCAAGTAACTTTGGTTTCTGTTGCTTACAATCTTGTGCTTGCCTTTAGCCATCTGGTTAACTCTAGTGCTACTTGCTCTCACTGTCTCTGACTGGAGCCTGTCTTTCCAGTTATCTTGCTTGTGTCAGAACTCCTCAGAGTTCAGATGTCTCTGTGACCCTGAGCTCCTGGGTGGAAGAACTCCTGGGACTCAGGCCACCTATGGGATTCTGAAATTCTGTTGCTATGGGAGCAGTGGCTCCTCTAGGATATCTCAGGATATGGTGTCTTTATGGGAGCAGACCAGCTAGGTGTCTGCCTCAGCCAAAATGACCAAGTGAGGGCTCCTTCCTGTTTTTAAAATGAGTCACTTAATTTTTATTTTGTATCAGCTCTGGCTTTGATAGTCTCATAAACAACATTATTTCTATAAGCATTTACTCATATACCTATTCATGTGAGATATTCTACCAGGAATGTAGAGGAATACACAGATTTAGCTCTGTAATCCAAAAGTAGTGTAAAATAAAATGAAAATAATTGTATAATTGATGCTTTATTAAATTAAAATAGTTGTTCTTAGGAAACATTCAGTATAGTCATTTAAATATGTGGTTGTGTGTGTCCACCTTTAAATTCTTTTTCCTTAAGATTTATTTATTTTATGGGTGCCAGTGTTTTGCCTATATATATATGAGACTCTATCAAGAGTGTGCCTGGTGGTGAAGAAAATCAGAAGAGTATGTCAAATCTTCTAGAATTGAAACTATAGGTGTTTTTAAATCACCATGTTGGTGCTGGGTATAGAATTCAGGTGCCTTAGAAGGACAACAGTGCCTTTAAAAACTGAACCATCTGTGCGACTGGAGGTGTAGCTTAAAGTTTTCCAAAAATATTTATTTTTAAACTTTTTTAATTATATGTATGTGAGTAGGTATGTGTACATATATGAGTTCAGGGTGAGAACATATGAAGAGGTGAGAAAAAGTGGATCCTCTTGGAGCTGGAGTTACAGGAGGCTGTGTGCTACCTCATGTGGATGCTGGGAACCTTAGTTAGCTCCTCTGAAATAATTGTATAAACTCAGAACCCTGAGCTGTCTCTCCAGCCCTCCAATTTTAATTTTAAAGCTTGTTTATTTTTATCTTATTTATGTGTATATGTGTGGTTCTTTGCATATATATATGTGCACTGTGTACAAGTGCAATGAGGTCAGAGGAGGGTGTGGGAAACCTTCAGAGCTCAAATTATAGGCAGTTATGAGTTGACTGACATGCATGCTGGGAACTGAACTCTAGCCCCTTTAAAAGCAGCAAACACTATAAATTACTGAGCCGTTTCTCCAGCTCTTCCAACTTTAATTTTTTTGAGGCTTATTACAGGAACTTTCTAGCAGACAATCATTTATGGGTTACTTTTATACTCTCAGTTAACAGAGTCTTTTTCTGTAGGACTATATCAATCTGACCTCTTTTTAATCACTCTGGTAGGACTCACATATCTTTCAGTTCTTTACATACTTATGCCCATCTGGTTGTTCATTCTTCCTGCTGGTAAATGTTAACAATTCAGTAAGTTTTAAATTGTTGCAACAAGGTTAGCTAGCCTAGTGTTTTAAATTGTTGCAACAAGGTTAGCTAGCCTAGTTATGTTCCTTGCATTTATGTGGTAACTCCCCTTTCTTGTACACCTTGTGCCTTTATATTCTTGATCTCATGGTCTCTACAAAACCTTGTATGCCTTCTCTAGCAGGAATGGAACTTAACAACAGACCAGACCAGACCAGACCAGACCAGACCAGACCAGACCAGACCAATAGTGTTAGAGTAATAACACAGTTCCTAGGTTGTAAAAAGCGGGTGCTTGAGATGTTGCTTCACTTCCTCTGGGAGACCTTGGCTCCAGCTTTCCTTATTGTCCCCAGCAGTTACCTGGCATTTGTATACTCTTGTCTGTACCATGAAGGAGCCCGGTGAAACACAGTCGATACTTTCCTTAGTTATGAGAAAGTTTCAACAGAGGAACCTAGAGAATGTACTATGTTGAAAAATATATGAATTTGTTTTAAACACACATGAATTCCAATTCAGTGACAACTCCATATCATATCTACTATACACAGCTAGGTGCTGGGAAACAACAAATCAAATAAACATGAAAGAAATGTGGTTTCTTTCCTACCTTTCTTTCTTCCTTCCTCTCTTTCTGTGAGACAGGTTTTTTAATGTAGTCCTGTCTGTCCTGGAACTGTCCGTGTAGATTAGACTGGCCTTGAACTCATATAGGTCTGCTTATCTCTTTTAAGAGTGCTAAGATTAAACACATGCATTACAGTGCCAAGCAGAAGTGGAATATCTGGTATTATATCTTAATGATGTTGCTGAAAACGTGGTCTCAAAAATTCTGTAAGAACAAATGGCATCATAAACTTTGCAGCAAAGTGGTTTGAATTGTAGATCATGATGTTTAGTTGGCAATTGGGACACAGAGCCATGAAGATCATGTTTCCTGTCATGCACTTAATCTAGATTTATTCTATTCACACCCCCCCCCCCCCCCCCCCCCCCCCCCCCCCTTCCTCCCTCTCTGTGAGTGATGGCTAGTTTTAACTATCAACTTGACACAATGCACAATCACCTGGAAAGTGGGTCTTTTAAAGAGACATTGTCTAGATAAGATTGGTCATGTTTATGAAGAATTATATTGATAGCCTTAGTTGCTATAGGAAGACACAGCCTTAAAGTGGGTGACATCATCCCCATGTTTTGAGTCCTGGATGATCTATAAATGAAGAAAGCTATCTGAATATTAAGCATGCTGCTTCTATCTCCTTTTCTGCTTTTGACTGTGAACTTGCTTCAAGTTTTTGTCTTGACTGCCTTACAATGATGGACTGGAGGCTTGGTCTTGTGAGCTAAAATAAGCATTTTCTACTGTAAAATGAATGCTCCTTGTCAGAATTTTTTCTTGTCGGTATTTATTTTTATCATAGTAACAGAAATGAAAATATGACAGTGTGTATGTATGACATATGTATGGCTGCATGTATATGTGTGTGTTTGTGAATGAGTGTGGTCACATGCCACGGTATATGATTAGACATCACAGAACATCCTCAGATCTCAGTCTTTGCCTTCCATCTTCTTTGAAGTTTGATCTCTTTGCTTTTTAAACTGCATTTGTTAGGCTAGTTTCCAGTGAGATTTTAAGAATTTTCCTGATTCTAGGGACTACAGATTAGTGTTTGGCTTTACATGGGTTCTGAGAATTTAAATTTAGATTCCTATGCTTCTGAGTCAAATACTATATAAATAAATTAATTATTATATGTGTATGTAAACATGAACACTGGAGAGTGACAATTTGCAGAGAGTAAAGGGACTAGTTGGAAGCTGAAGGAGGTGTGGGGAGAGTTAGGGGTGTTGAGAATATGAAAAACGTGTGCTAATACATGCATAAAAAGAGTCAAAATTAAACTCATTATTTTGTATACCAGCTAGACTAATTACTTATAAACATTTAAATAAATATTAACTTGAGAGTGACAGGATTAAAAGAATGTGTGAGTGCCTCTGCCCTTGATGAACAGCAGAAGTAAGTATCTGGGATGATATTCTGGAAATTAAAATAAATAAATTTTAATGAAAAATTCTTTGACCCCAAATTGGATAATTTATAATAAATGATTGTTTAATGAATTTTACTTAAATAAGCTCATGCAATTAAAAAAGAACAATCAATAAAAGATATGCTTTTTCAAAATTAAATTAAGAAAAATATAGAAACCCTAAATGTCTCAACCACATTGAGTCGGTAATAAAAGTTTTTCTTAGTTAGCAGACATAAAATAAGTCTGGATCAAGATGATGTAACAGGTAAATTCTGTCAAATATCTAAAGAATCAAAACCAATATTTATCCTTAAATTAAAAAAAATAGAAGTCAGAAAACTAACTATCTAACAGGGTAGCTCATTTCCACATATAATTCCAGTCCCAGGGGATCTCAGGCCTTCTGAGCCTTCTGACTTTTGAGAGTTTATTTTTTTTCCTAAATATTTTGTTTGTTTACATTTCAAATGTTGCCTCCTCTTCCAGGTCCCTACTCCAAGAGTTCTTCACCCCCATTCCACCCCTTTGCCTCTGAGAGAATGCTCCCTGACCCACTTACCCTACTCATCCACACACTCCCTCTTACTTTATCTCCCTTTCCAAAATCTTTCTTTCCCTGGGCATCAAGTGTCTACAGGATTAAGTGCATCATCTCCCACTGAGGCCAAACTAGGCAGTCATCTGCTACATATGTTCAGGTGGCCATGGACCAGCCCATGTATGCTCTCTGGTTGGTGACTTAGCCTCTGGTTACTCTGAGGGGTCCAGATTAGTAAATACTGTTGTTCTTCCAATGGGAATTGCCATGCTCTTCAGCTCCTTCTTCCTTAAGACATCACTCACAGGGCCCTTATTTAGTTTCTTTACCTTCACAGTTATTCCAGACTAGACACAAATCTTAAGATTTGAAGTCAGGGTCCACATACGAAAAAGAGCATGTGCTACTTCTCCTTCTGAGGTTCAGTTACATTATTCAGCATCTTTTTTTTCTAGTTTCATTCAATTACCTGCCAAATTCACAAGAAAGAATTCATATCTGTCACTCTTACTTACTTACTTGCCAAACTTACTCTGTTGCTGAGATAATTGTCATAGAGCCAAACGACCCTCTAAATATTTATGTTTATACCCAAAGACAAATTCTGCTCCTAGCCCTGATCAGAGACTCCCTTTCAGTGATTGCCAGTGAATGCAGAGATGCACAGCTGCCCAAGGTTGTAAGTGTTGATGATGGTCTAGTGCTGCTGTGTATTCAAATGCTAAATTCTGTACCCCAAGATCTGATTGCCCCAAGATGAGTGAATTCTCACTAACAGCAGCTTTTGTTGTATAAACTTTGCTCCATAAGTAAGTTGGTCAATAAAAGGTTAACTCATGTCATTGGGCAGTAGAGAGAGATATAGGTGGGACTTCCTGGGAGGGAGAAAGGAACACTGGAAAAAAGAAAGAGAAAGGCTTTGCTGAGGAGATGTGAAGTGAGTTGGACATGACTACAGGCCTGGAGGTTATAGTTAGCCATGTGGTTTGGTAGGGCTGGGTGGTCAGGTGAACTTAGATGAACTAGTTAAGAGTCTGCCCAGATAAGGCCTTAGCTTAAAAATATTAAAATGTTGCTGTGTTGTTGTTTAGGAAACTACCTAGTTAAGCAGTAAGTGCCAACATATCACTTTCCAGCTTTAACTGATAAGAATAAATAATACAGAATATTAATAATTTTTTTATGGATAAGAATAAGCAACGGTTGAGTATGAAGCCCTAAATGGAGCATTTATACTACTACACACCAAAGACTCTTACCCATTGTAGAAGAGGGGGCAGAAAGAATGTGAGAACTAGAAGACAGGGAAAAGGACTGTGGAATGACTTCTGGCCATGACAGAGACAATGCAGTCATTACCTTACATCAACAGTGGCTGCCTGCAATGTGTCCAAGTAAGACCAGGCTGAGCAATACTAAGTAATAGATGGGAATGTGCCCACAGGCTCAGCTCAGTGCAGCCAGTGCAGCATCTCAGAGCAACAGTGGATGCCAGAGCAGCTGCACCAGCAGCAGAGACAGTGGAGGCCCTCCCCCCTCCCTGCTCATTCCTTTTCCCCTGTGCTTGAACTGTTCTTTTTGGTCTGGCCACAGGTCACCAGGTGACTCCTATACACAGACAGACAGATTGAAGAGATGGTTTAATGGGTAAAGGGCACACCCCATAAGCCCGATGACCTGAGTTCCGATCATAGGACCCTCAAGCTGTGGAAGAAGAAAATTGATTCATATATGTTGTCCTCTGATATCTGCTCTGCTCATATGTGTGGCATGTGCATACCTGTCCATACTTTAAAAAAGTAAATGTTAACAAATAAAAATAAACCTTGCATAGTAAAGAAAATAATTAACTGCACAGACAGTTGGGAGATAATATTTATAAATCACATATCTGATGGATTAATATGTAAAATATAAGAATGGCGTAGAGCTCAATGGTAGAATACTCATGAATCCAGTTAAAATGGATAAGAATCTGAGCATACATTTTTGTAAAATATGAAAAGCTAACAGTCTATGAAACTGCTCGATATCACTAATGACAGAGGAATGCTCATGAGACATCAGTTCACATCTGTTAAGCTGCTTTTTAAAACCGAAAAATAACATGTGTTGGTGAGGGTGCAGATAAAAGAGGCACCTGAGTATCTAGGCATCTGATTTCTTGGTATGTAGACAAGAGTTGAAATGAAGACCTCAAAGAGCTGTTTGAACACTCAAACTTGCTGTAGCACTATTCATAAAGGCAGAGGCATGGAAACAATATAAATGCCCAATGACAAATGATTAAATAAAAATGTGTATGCATAAAATGAGATATTTAGCCTTTAAAAAGGAAAGAAGCCATGCCATTTGTTATGTAAATGAATTAGAATCATACCACCTGGTGAACTAATTTAGATTAAGAAAGTTAGATTAAGAAAGAAAAGTTGATTTCACTTACATGTGGCCTTTAAAAGAGCTCAACTCAGAAAGTCTAAACACTGAATAGAGATCACTGAGGAGTGTGTGTGTGTGTGTGTGTGTGTGTGTGTGAAAAAAAGGGAAGTTCATAAATTTCTTGCAAGATGAATAAATTCTAGGGATTGAGCATATGGCATAGTGCCTGAGGGTGGTGACTGCACTTCATACTTTAAAGAAGTCTGCTAAGAGTTAAAAGCTAAATGAAGAGGGAGCAAGGAACTGTTGGGCCATAATGGACTGATGTACACATGCATATTTATGTACAGTGTGTGTGTGTGTTTGTACTTAGTTGTAAACTATGTGAGGACAGGCACACTACAAAACTTGTTTATCCTTACACCAAGGTTTCTTAAGATGATTACTTCAGCCCTTTGCTTATGTCCGGCAAATTGCCGTATGTTAGTGACAACCATAAGCCTCTGCCTACTTGATGACAGTAACACTTGGAGTAGCCAAAGGTATCTCTAAACCTTGTCAAAAGTCTACTGGGGTAAAATTGCCCTTCAGTGGAGAGTCAGCTTTAAATGTTGGATTTAGTGTTTAGGATAGAAGAGTTAATAGTTAATGACCATATTAATAAAGTTATTAATTAGATGTGAGAATTAAGATGAGAGAATTGGAGGATGCCTCCATGTTTCTCTCTTTGTATAGTAATTATATCTTTTACAATAAAAATGAAATGGTACATTATAATTTTTAATGTTTTTCTTAAAAATGTGGACTTAAAGTTGAATTGATACTCCAAACAGAATTTATGCACAACAGATTTCTGTTTCTGTGTGCTAAATCTTAACAACTATCATGTGCCCCCTTTATGAGTTATGTATCACTTTCATCTTTTTTAAAAGTCACTCTAATGACTTATATTTAACTCAAAGAAAACTAAAACCCTCTATTTGCAAAGAAGCTTATTAGCTCTTATGCTCTACTCTGTAATTTCCACTTATGATTATAAATCATATTTTATATATTTTTATTATATTTTCTTATGAGGTTGTGTTTGTGATTTTGCCATTATTTTAAAAATTTATAACTATTTGCATATTTCATATTAGGTCTTTGCCTAATTTGATCCTACATTTTTGTTTGCTTGGTTGATAACACTTTTTGTTCTGAACACAGTAAAGGATGTAAAAAAACAACATAATTGAATATTCATTAAAGTGCTGGCATGCTTATCTGAGCTCAGAACAAATATAACCAAATCATGGAATAGTTATGTTAATGGCCTCAAATTTTCCCCTTGCCTCTAATTTTAAAAATTAAAATGAGCAAAACGATATCACTATTTCAGAAATATGCTTCTGAGAATAAAGATAGGGCATATAACAACTGTGAGCCACATAAATTTAACCTTCCTTCTCACCCACAGACTCAGTTATCACTTTGAATCCGTGTTGATGTTACAGGCATGCGTCACAGTTCCTGGCTGCTCAGCTTGTTACTCTTGCATTTCTATGTGCTCTGCTTAGAGACTAGCTGAGATCAGCTGTGCCACTGGCATGAAATGAACCAGGACCACAGGAAAGGATGGGTTTTAAATGTTGCGGAGTATGCTTACTAATGAGTGTGTAATGACTTCACTATGCTTTGTGCTCTGTAAAAGAACACAGAGAGTGATAAGCATGCCAGTGCTTTAAGACACTGGATGAACAGTATTTATCATGAGTAATTGATACTTGATGAATAAGGGCCATCTGATAAAGATAAGTCATAAGACCTCCTCATGGAACTGCACAATAAATAAAGAGAAAACAAATGCAAGAAAAACAAAGAAGCAAGTTTTTTTTTATAAACTATATTTATAAGATAATGAATGTAGCTTCCTCATAGTGAGACTATTTATAATCCATGTCTATATTTTGGGCAGGATTTACTTCTCTCTCCCATGGAATATTCCATATCTACTCTTCTGGCCTCCCCTCTAGTTATCTCTCATCAGTATTATTTACAGACCTTACCATTGTTCTCATTTTCATAGATATATCTCACATGTGACTCTCCCACCACTGGCTACCCTTGCTGCTTTTCATTTTGTATAGAGTGATTTTCAAAATGTACAGAATTGCACATAGGACACTGGGTAGTTTCATTTTTGATTGACCTTTTTACGCTTTTTCCATCAAAGTTACACTGTAGCCATATTGACCTACTTTATATTTTTGGATGTCCTGTGCTCTTTCAAACTTCTGTGCTTTTGCTCACACTGTCATTCTGAAAATAATGCTCCTCTCTGCTTTTATATTTGGTAAATTCATTGGCTTTCCTTGAAGCCAAAGTCAAACCTGACCTTCTAAATTTCCCAATCCTGACTCTGCAAAAATTGAACTATCAGTGAGATTTAGTTTGTGAATAATAAATGTTTCCTAATGGTTAAATATTAAATATCCAGAGTATGAAGCAAGGGTGTTTAGTTTCATAAATACTTTATTTAAAAACTTCGGTTACACAATAACATTTGTAGAGAAATTTAATTCCATCAACATGACTGCTTTGTCAAGGAATCACATCTAAAGACCTTTTAGGTCTGTGTGATCTGGCTTGGAATACAGATATGCTCTTAGTACACACCTTTAATGATGGTAAAATTCGTTTATAGAAGGAAGTAGCCATTTTTAAAAGTGATGTTTAACCAAAGGGTAGACAGAGTTGTTGTGTTTTATAAAGGGCAAAGATACGTTTTGTAGAGTCAGGTATGGTGTAGTGGGAGGGAGTACCTCAGCAGGTCCGTGTTGAGGCATCTCCCCATTTTCTGAGGCACCAGCCATAGGATAAGTCTAGTATAGAATAGTTTATTTGAGAACATGGGAAGAGGAGTTGAGAATGAAGTAGACAGGAGGAAGAAAGAGAGAGAGAGAGAGAGAGAACAGTTTTACTTAGACAGTTTTACAGAGACACGTTGCAGGTGAAGACAGAATGAGCCAGGGAAGGAGAAAGAACTGGAAGATTAGAAAAAGCTGCCAGAGTTTGAGGCCAAGCAGAACAAGTCAGTCAGAAGCTGAGAGAAGCCAGGTTGAAACAGTCAGTTTAGAGAGAACTTTGAGCCAGAACTTTGAGTTGAATGAGCCAGCCAGAGTTCAGAAAAAGATAGAAAGGTTGACCTTATTCAGTAGTAAGCCTCCAATAAGACAATTATATCTGGCAAATAAAGCCAACACTTATAAACATCTCTAAAATATTACAAATATGTAATATTTTAACATGTAAGGCGTGATTGAAGAGAATCAAGTGAATAGTGCTACTTGAAAAATTTAAAAGCACTTTTAATGTATATCATTTATTATATTCCATTCTATAGTTTCTCTACATAGCCTTAATATTGCCTAAATAAAGACACCTAGTGAATGTGACTTTAATCTTGTTTCTCCATTGTAAGTTGAGATATCAAACCAACCAGGTTCTGCTGGGTTACTATTTTTATTGCTATTATTTCTTTTGAACAATTTTAGTTAGAATATTTGTTCTGACAAGACTGAATAGTTCATCTTTGGAACATTGTTTAACAGCACAAAACTAAAGAAAAATTCCTATCATGTTCGAATGTAAGTGGAGCACCTCTTTAATTATAGGACTGTGGGAGGCAGAGGCAGGTGGATTTTTATGAATTTTAGACCAACCTGGTCTTGATAGAGAGTTTCAGTTTATCTAGGACTATAGAGTTAGATGTTGTCTTTAAAAAAAAAGAAGGAAAAAATAAAGCACTTTTGAAAACCTGGAACCAGTGAAACAAGATTTTATTTTATTTATTTTGAAAGACACAGCTGATAAGTGGTGAAGCAATGCTGTTGAAATGAAACACAACATTTGATAAGATGCACAGAACACCGTGTACTCTGACTTATACCTTCCATGCAGGCCTCTAAGACATGAGAATTAAGAGGTGAACTGTAGCACAGACAATTTTGTGTCCAGAGAACTGAGCTAGGGAACACAGCGGCAAATATGCATTAGCAGCTATGTTCCAGCAAGTGAAGCTTTCATTTTCACGAAGTGTGACAAGGACTGTGACTTTGTTGTGGCCTTGCACTTGAGACCAAATAATATATGCTGACAGCAAAATGAGACCAGTTTGAGAATGATAATTGCAATTCTACTGGTTTATAATGTTACATAATTTATTTTAACTAACCAACATGGCTGCTTTTATATCTTTTGATTAGTACCAACAATACCAATGCATTCACATGTTAACTCCATAAGAATGGTCACTCATATATTTGAAGTAGAGATTTTCCATTAAACTTATTTTCCTGTGTAAACAAATCATCACATTTTCAAAGCATTCAGGCCATCTTCAGAATACCACCAAGTTCATCACATTATCCTCTCAGACATCATAGAGCTGGTACAATTTTCCATCTTCAATAGAACTAATAATTAAACCTCATTGAAAAGACTCTGAATTGTCTTCGCTGAAAATCAATGCTTTAATTCCAAACCACAACTATATTAGAAAAAAAGGAAGCAAAAGGAAATGTGGTTGAAAGCTGTGGTCAATCAGGTTGCTTCCCAACCTGCTGCATGAGGGAACAGTCCGGTGGGTGTCAGACCATAGATTGATTAGGATTCGGGAGTTCCTCATATTCTTCAGCATAGCGTTGATAGTGATCAGTGAGGAGAGGCTGGTTGGCTTCATTCTTGGTCCTTCTAGAACGGATCAGACAAGAAGCACCCCCAAAAATGGCAGCTACAAGTACCAGCGCAGCCACTACAGCAATTGTAATGATTTCAGATACAGTAAACTCCTGGCCTATTTGAAAAATAAGATGAGAGTAAAATGAATATTAAAATAATTATCACAAAAATGGACAGCTTACACTTAGGTGGTGTTCAAGGCATGGTAGGAGAGACCCTCATGTTTAGTTTTCGTCCGGGATGTTACATGAGTCTAGTACCTGCCATCTTGAAAGGATTTTTTTAATTCCTTTTGTGAGTGAGCCACACTGAGATCAATGTTATAATGTTATTGTCATTCTAAGGTTAAAGACATGCGATATTTCAAAGAATTGAGACCCTGCACAGGGTTAATGGGCTGTTGGAAGAATTGCTTTTTTTTTTTTTAGAGCCCAGCCTTTTCACATCTGTGATTCTTCACTAGCTTTTGTTTGTTGAGGAAAATTTACAGTTGAAAGTCTTGAATTTTAAAATCCCAGAAAAATCTTTGAATATTTCAATTACCTTTCCCTTTACAGGTATCTACATTTAAAACTCATAGTCACCTTTACCTGAAACGTAACCATTTCAGTATTAGAACTAATTTCTAATGTTTGAGTTTTTTTATTTTCAAAATGAGAAATAAAATACTTGTCTCCAAAGACTATGAAGATCAAGTAAGATAGAGTGCTGTTCAATTATTTTAGTACTGGGTCAGAGTGAGTAGTCATTAAATGATAACCTTTTGGTTTTTATTCCCAAGTAAGAATTCATGGGAGGACTTCATATCCAATAGAACACACTAAACTCAGAACTATGTGGACCTTACTTTCAAGATGACAAATTTGCTTTGGAGAACACCACAGTAAAAATACACCGACAAAACTGACCTGGCCATTGAACTTCATAAGCGTATCCCAGGTTGTCTGGAGCAGTAACAAACATTTCTGTGTTGGTAACTGGAGGCCAGAATGGTACCATGTTATATTGCCTGTTATGTCCAATGGGAGCATTTTCCAATGGGAAGGTAGAAATATCTAAAATATTTCAAAGGGAGCTTGTTAGCAGACAGGAAGTTGATATGAGAGTAGTTGCTATGTTCTGAAGGTGGCCAATGTGCAGGAAATACATCAAAAGTGTTTTTTATAGATTATATCAAGTATACTCACAAGGCAAGTGGCTCTGCAGAACAGGGAGAATGTAGTACCAGCACTTGTCTTGATACAATGTGAGTTATACTTCTGTATACGATTCTCAGCTCTTCAATTTTAAAACCACACAAGTTAATTTAAATTAATTCATAAAACACCTTTTTCAGTCAATGAAGAGCCAGATCTGCCCTTTCTCTATTATGGTCTGTAACTCAAACTTGACAGATGATTGTCCTTGATCTCAATTATATTTGTTTAATATTTCTGTTTTTTTTTTTTCAGTTTGCTTGGAGAGAAATCAGTATTAAATTTATTCCCATGTTTTACTGTTAGCAAACGGTTCTTAAAATTTGAATCTGATCTCTAAAACACTGTTCCCTGTTGTCTTCTTTCCTTCTTTTACCCAAATCAGTCATTTAAACAGAAGGCATTTATCTTTTAGTGGAATTTTGTGATTAAGGATGAATGTAAGGATAGGTTCTTTGTGTGAAAAGTGAGCTGTGTTTTTCTTGTTAATCTGTATTCGTATGAGTGCTATTAAATACCAAATAGAACACCACAAAACTCTAGCTGGATTTATGCTTAGGAGGGCACTAACTGCTTCTTTGAGGACACCTGGCATATGAGAGGCCAGAAAGGGTAAAGAATGTTCTTTTGTGGGAGGCTTGGTATCTGTGGAGTCATGAAATCTCATAATTCAATTACAGTTTGAAACTCGCATTTCACCTGTCACTTGAATTCTGACTTGATCACTCTCAATTCAGTTTGCTTCTGCTATAGGATAAGGTTCACTGAAATGGGAAGAAGAGTCATCGCAAAAACAGCATTCACAATTGTATTATAGGTAACTTCTCTCTGCAAGATCCTTCTTAAGATTCCCATTTCTCCAAGGCTGTAATTCAGTGAGTCTGAGTGTCTTCCCATTTTTCTGCAGAGCCCACGTCCTCCTTCCTCCTCTTCTCAAGGTCCATCTGTTCCAGCCACATCAGGCTCCTTCAAATTCTCTTGTTTTAGGATGCTCTTCCATTTGTCTACACATCAATCCCAACCTCATGCCTGATTTTATTTATCTACTACAACTTTCCATTTTCTACTATACTGTATTTATTTATAGTCATCCATCTTAATATCTACCAATAGATAGGAAAATTTTAGGAGGATACTACTTTTGAGTTCTGGATGCTACGGCTGGTTCTTAGGATGTCATCTAGGAAACATTAAGTGCTCAACTAATGTTCAGGAAAGGATTTATGAGTGCTCCATTTTCTTTCTAGCTTGAGAAGAAGTAATCATTTTGGAAATGTACAAACTGCTTTCTCTGGAGAAAAATGCATGAAGTTCTGGAACGCTATGTTTGAAAAAATATGTAATTCTAAAGTAATGGAAGAGGGATATTGAGTTGTATGTTACTCAGATTGGTAAGAGTAGTAGTGAGAGGCAGAGACAGGCAGGTCTTTGTGAGTTTGAGGTCATCTGGGCTTACATAGCTAGTTCTAGGGCAGGGCTATGTAGTGAAACTGTCACTCAAAATAACAAGTAATCAAACCAACAAAAATTCATGAATAAGAATGCACATGATTGATGAGAGCATTCGAATGTGCTGTACTGCATTGTTCTGTGTCCAACAATAGGGTCCTGTAGCATCACATTGTAAGACAACCACCTGTTCAGTTTTTCCCATGCTGTTATTCTGACTTCTGATTTTTTATAATTTTACAATTCTGATTTATGAAGACCCTGCAATGGTTAAAACCTTTGGTAGACTTTAGAAAAACAACCCCATCCTTTTTGGTCCTGGCCTCTTTCCAGGACTTTCAAAAGGTCTCCTGCTTTGTGGAACTCTTTAGAGATTTTTGCCAAGTCCTTACTTTTGCTGATCTTTTTAATTCGCAGCATCTTTTCCTATTCATTCATTCAGAAATAAATGGAATACTTGAGAAAGTATTTGATTGGTCAGTTTTTATTTTTATGCGAATTTTCAGCATTGAAATTCTATAGTTTAAGACCATATTTTATCAGAAAACTGTCTCCGGCTGAGAACTGTTTATTTAGGACTCTTCTCTACCCAATGTCTGTCTAGTAGCTGAGAATTTTTAAACTGCACAAAGCTCAAGCAGAGGAGGGCAGAGGAGAATGAGAAGAAAACACAGCCTTCTGGTTCATTAACAACCTTTAAATTAGACTTGGAATCTTTAACAAATTGATATGAATGTGTATTAACTGTTTTTCAACCAGAATATGAAAAATAAGTAGAATTTAACAGTTTCTAGAAAGTCTCTAAAAAGACCATTTCCACTCCCTTTGAGAAGCCTAACACTCACAGCATTGGGGACGGCTATATAGATATTTCTGTATATTTTTGGCTAGTTTCCCAAAGCCTGTATGTAACAACATCTGATTTTGTTAAATTTTTAACCTTTTACTTCTAGCTTGTATAGTGCTATAATAAAAACAATCTACTTAATCATACCTGAAGTAACAAATAACATTGAAAACAGACCAAAGAAGCAAGTACCCAAAGTGCCCAAAGTAAAGCTATAAGTTAAGGACTGAGGGTTACTGTTGCAAAGTTAGAGAAGCTGAAAACCTAGATTACTGTACTCAAATTGTATCATAAAAATATGAATTTCTTATTTTACTTTAAAGAAACTATGGTGGTTTGAATGAGAATGCCCCCCCCCCCATAGGCTCATATATCTGAATGCTTAGCCACGAGAGAGTAGAGCTGCTTGAGAAGACTAGGCTAGGGAAGGTTAGGAGGCGTGGACATCTTGGAGTAGGTGTGACCTCAATGGAGGACGTGTTTGACTGGGGTGGGCTTTGAGGTTTCCAAATTCACTTCAGATCCTGTATCTTTCTCTTCCTGCCTGGTTCCTATGGCTCAGATGTAAGCTCTCAGCTACTGCTTCAGCATCACACCTGTCTGCTTCTCACCATGATAATAGACTCACCCACTGAAACTGTTAAGTGAGCACCCAAGTAAATGCTTTCTTTTGTAAGAGTTGTCTGGGTCATGTTGTCTCTTCACAGCAATAGAATAATGACTAAGACAGGCATGAACACTGTAAGTAATTGTTGTTATGTATGTAAATACACATGAAATATGAGCCAGGATACCAATTGTGTATTCCAATTTATAAAACATTGACAGTTAAGCAAGAATTTATGTGCAAAAATTTCCTGTCTGATTTTTCTTTTTTGAGCCAGTACCTCCCTTTGTACTACATACTGGCCTTGAACTCTAAAGCCTCTTCCTCAAACTTCTGATTACCAGTATTATAGATTGTACCATATATGGCAAATTACTTGTTTCTTAAGCGATTTCTGACAGAACAATATATATTTTGACCAACACATAGAATAATAGTCTGGAACAGGTTGCATTAGAGGATTCTGTCACACACAAAGAAGCATGGATGCCCTCACTGGAAAGATACAACAGAGTGCTAACCTTCAGCATTGTGTGTGCATGATAAAGGCATGGCAGCTAACACGCAGAACATTTTCAAAGTATGAAATTTTATGATGTTTAACCAGTGGAAGTCCTTTCATGGTTTGGTTTGGAAAAGCATTACACTTCTCTTAGCTGAGTAGGAGTGCAGTAAATTAGGTCTCTAAAATAATACTTTAAAGAAAGCATTGAAAGAAACTTAAAAGGGATTTCCTATGGTGTGATATAAAAATGGTTAAAATTTCAAGTCGAGCAAAATTTCCATTTCTGTGAGGCAGTAAAGTAATACAAAACAGAACTGCAGCTTATGGATATGGCATGTTTAGTCTTTTGTGAAACTCCATAAAAGATCTGTAACATCCTATTTATTCTAAAAAGCAATGAGAAGGTTTGTTGGAAAATATAAAAACTTGGGACACATCGTAGTCATCTTTTTATGACAAAAATGACTCTAGTGTCATCTTATTGGTTACTGTCCTGAGAAACTTCTGCACTTTTCAAGGTGGTTTTGAGTATTTGACAAGGGCTGGATGTGAGAGCTACTGCATCTTTATTTTGGAGCATATTTCATAGGTGTCAAGAACTAGCTTAAATTGATAACTACACCTCTAGGATAATCTCTTTGTAAAGCCTGCAGAAAACATAAGAAAGCATCTCACCGGCGTTATACCTCCTTAGCCATTCGTCAAAGACCGCATCAGTGAAAGTATGCAGGAGGACAAAAATAGGATCATTGGGAGACAAATGGGTTTGTCCTCCTGTTCCATTCAGGAAGAGGTGGGCCAGGTTGTGAAGGCTTCGAACAGCAGGGTCATATTTCCCCGTGGGCTCACTGTAACCTACATTTGAAAGTAAGGATGAAAAGAGTAGACAACATTGATAGTCAACAGCAGTTGATTAAATTAGGAAAAAGGTTGTCAAAGCTCGCCCGGCTAAATATCGCCTCATTAGAATAGTGTTGCCTCTCTGGAGCAACGGTTGATGACATTTGCTTGCTAAACTCAGAACTAGGTTAGTTCTGAGCTGGTAGCATGGCATTCCAAATGTAGTTTTTAGGTTCACAAAATGACCTGCAAAGTATAATAGTCAGAATGTATAAATGCTGAATTTTGACAAGGCACAGATTGTTCTGCATGGAAACAGACAGTGGAAATCCTCCAGTTACTGCTGTGACCACTGGGGAGCTATGCTGTCACTCTTCTGGACACTCTCCCACCTGCCTCCTTTTCAGTGACTGCCAGCATATTTATTTTTAGAGAATTAATTTTGTGGGGATGCTAATGTGTCACCATTTGCCTACTTTTTATATATAGTTTTAAATATCTGGGAGGATTACTTTCAAAATATTTAGGGAATTTTTTGTAGTCACTCTACATATTTAGGCAGATTCAAATTAAGGCCAAATAGGTTAGAAAGCAGTTAGAGGGCTTGAGATTAGGGATCGAATTAATCTGATTGGGTTGAACTGCCATGAATATACACTCCTAACTTAATCATTTTTATACATTTATTCCATACCTTTGACACAGAAAACGTAGTATATTGCTCTAAAAATAAACATTTTAACTTTTGAAATACCAAGTCAGTTATCTGTATGAAGTAAATATTGTAGTAAATATTCAATTTTGTCGGTGAGTTAATACCATTTAAATAAACTTAAGGAGAGTATACAATTTTGATTAAAGGGCACAATATTAAAAGTAACGATTGGATTTAAGTTTTACATATTTTAGATCATAGGAAAGGAAGGGGGTTAGTACACCTAACAAGCATGATGCAGGAACTCAACTCAAGAGAAATTTAAACGGTAACAAACTTAAAATTAAGTAAGACATAATTATATCCCCTTAGAAATTTGAATATATATATATATTCAAATATATATATATATTTTATATATATATAAATATATATATATATATTTGTTGGCTATCTTAGAAAAGTCATTGCATTTATGTGAATTGTGTATTTTCTTAACTTTAAAGTACTTTAGTTGTTATGAAATGAGGAAAATCAAGCTAAACCCCAGTAGACATTTATTTAAATTTTTATAGACCTTAAAATTTTATACAAAGTGTTGAACCCTAAATAAGACTTCTCAACAAATCAGATCATACAGACTGTTAAGTAATTGGGATTTAAAAGAATTATTAACTTTATTTTGTAAACAAACAGCTCTATAATCATGGGAGTCACCTGTCAATGCAGCAGTACAACGTTATTACACAGACTGGTCTCATAACTGCCAGGCACCTACGTTAAAGAGGCTCTAGATATTTAAGAGGTTTAAACCAGTCATTCCCCATGAATTTTCTCTCATAGCCAAATGGATGGTGATACTCCCTTTAGTTTTGAACCAGAAATTGTGACTGAATCAAAATCAACAGCTAGTTCATGCGAACCTACACGATCAGTATGGCTTTCAAAGCCTTTTCAAAACCATCTCATTTGGGCCACTCCAACTTGCATTTCTAACTAGGTTAATTCAAAACACCAATTTGGTTTACTTGCCTTCCACTGTGTTTCGAAAACTGTTTGTTGAATTGGAATAAAAAGGGGGTGTGTCAAACACACGGACCTCCAAGCACTGAGTGACATCCTGTGGCGCAGGAAGACGCTGCACTGCTGGTCTCCCTACATTTCCAGCTGGGTTTCTTCTGATTGGCCCACCCTCAGTGCCTAGAAAGGAAAGGCATGTACACAGTTAAAGAATATCTACAGGTCTGAGCATTGCTCTGTTTATACAGTGAAAACACAGAAAATAGATCCTTATGGAAGAGATATGAAAAGACATGTTTACTGTGAAATACATCTAAATTATATTATCCTACTTCCATGAATTGAGACAACGTGATATACAAAAACACTGGAAGGAAAAACCAATCACACTGAAAGGTGCGGGTATGAGTGATGCTAAGTCGCAACAAGCTTTATTACAAGGATATAAGTACATGAGAAACTGGATTTTGTTATACATAATTTTATAAAACTAAATAAAACTGAAAATATATATTACACACACACACACACACGTCATCATTCAAATGCCATCTGTTATAAGCCTTCAAAAAATAAAAAAAAAAAAAAACCCTCAAACCTCACTGGAACATTGTGCATATTTCAATCAACAAATGTTTTACATTTTTAAAAATCAATCAATGTCATCATTAAACTGAAGGGTGGTATAGAGTAGGAAAGAAAGGCAAAGAAAGAGAGGAAGGGAGGGAGAGGTAGAAAGAAAGGAGACACCCAGAGCATGACAGAGAGACACACAGTGACACAGAGAAAGACAGAGAGAAAAAGAATAAGATTTACAGGAAACTCTGAACTACTGAATGATTGGGGAAGAATTTACACAGGTAAAGTCAGAGAGATTTTTGCAAGATGACTAGTCTAGAATAAGAGAAGTAGCAAAAACCCAGAAGCTTCCTCCTGTTTGTTTCACGAGAACATGAGCTTTCTCACCATTCCTGGAACAGTGCCTTGTGTTTTTTTTTGGTGACAAGGAGTTGCTTCATATTTTCTTGTGGCTGCAATAAGGGATCTTTTTGGTGGAAGAGTTTGTAAGGAGCAGAACAGACTGTCAGGAGAATGAGAAGCTAGACTAGTGCCAAATTGTGAAGAAATCAAGTACCAAGCTCAGAAGGTTCTGTTTATTTCAACTGGAAGTGAAGGAAAACTGGAGCCTTATGTAAATGGGACAAGGTAAGAATGGTTCAGAGCACTTCTCATGAGTATTCAATGGTGATTGATAGAATCATAAGTACCCCATAGGGACAAGGCAAGTAATATATTGGCATGTGAGGGACAGCACTGCAACTACAGCTTGCTTTCCTCTTCATTTACAAGTGTCTTCTATTGAATTCTTAGCACAATGCTGACTGCCTGATACATTAACATAATGGCTATTAAATATTACAGCAGTAAAACTTAGATCTGCATTAGAATTGCAGTGTCCATATACATTTAGGGGTATAGACTATCTTCAAAAAACCTCCAGGCATCACTAAATCTCAAGTCTGATTTTACAATGGTATTTTGGGGATTACTGTTTGGGGAATTATCATCAATCAGTCCCATTAAGTAAAAATACTGTCTGCTTTGGTTGCAAGCAACTGTACCCTAGTTAATGTTCATGGAGTTTCATGGTTGAGAGTTTGGCCAGCTAAAGCTAAAATAACTACCATTTTAGTTATTTTAGGTTTTTCCCAGTGGTTTTGAATATTAGTTTGCCCACGAACAACCTTTGGTAACTCAATCATTAATGTCCTATGACTTATATAGGCCTGTAAAATTTCCACATCTGAATGAATTAGAAGTTCAGAATGTCCAAGAGAAAATATAGGTTTGAAAAATCCTGTAAAGAATGAACCAGTGCTTTTCATCTGATGAACTGAAGATGTATGCGAGCTCAAAGGATGACAAGTGTCACTAAATCACTCTTCCTACCACTAAATTCTGTGAAACAAATAACAATGGAAGCATGGAATCTCCAAGGAAAGGTTAATCCAAGGACATGCATGCACCAGTCTCCTGGAGAAGATGTCAATGAAACTGGAGAAATAAATAACATCTTCTCAGTCACAAACAGATAAAAGAAATAACTGAAAAAGACACAGTAAGAATCTTATTCAATGAGACACATGATGTGATTGATACAGGCTGTTTTCCTTTATTCTTTACTATGTTTGAGTTTCGAAGTTAAGTGTGTGTGTGTGTGTGTGTGTGTGTGTGTGTGTGTGTCTATGTGTGCACATGGAGAGGTGAGTGGACCACCATGTGCATCTTAGGAATTGAGTTCAGGTTGTCATGGCAACATGAGATTTTACTTGAGGAGCCATCTTTCCAGCTCTCTTTACCATGTTCAATAAATATGATGTTTGATTTTTACATCTTGAGTTGTCACAGTAGGCAATCTCAAAATTTGTTTAACCAAGAATCAGCACTCTTCAGCTTCTCATGATATTGTGAGGCCTGTTGAATTGAATGATAGGGAAAGCTATGGTGAAATGAAATACTTCCACTTTTGTTTTTCTCTTATACTATATTTTGTACATTTATTCTTTTAAAATTATTAGTCCTAAGCTGGGAAGATAGCTTATAAAAGCAAAATACCTGAGAATTCAAGTTTGATCCAAGAACCCACAGAAAAGAAAATGAAGTAATTTAGGCCACACTTGCAATATCAGCACTGAGCAGGAGGAGACAGGTGTGGTCATGAGCTATTCATTGATGGGCTCTGGGGCAGTAAGAAACATTGTCCTCTCTCTCTCAAATGTAGATCTTGGAGCTTGGTGTTAATCCCAGCACTCAAGAGACAGTAGTAGTCTGACAGTTGGATCTCTATGAGTCAGAAGCCAGCTCTGACTGCATAATGAGTAGCAGGACAGCCAGCGCTATATAGTGAGACACTGTCTCAAAAATAAGGTAGGAAAAGCCAAAAGAATGACAACTGAGGGTGTTCTATGGCTTACACACACACACACGCACACACACACACACACACACACACGCACACACACACACACACATGCACGCACGCACGCACGCACGCACGCACGCACGCACGCACGCACGCAGAATCAGCATGGTTAGAAAATATCTAAAATCCTCCAGCCCTAAATATAGCAGTCTGGTGAGAAAGATGAATGTGTTAGTATGTGAGGATATGCTGACCTTCAATTTCATTCCTCTGTCACAAGGTGGAACCAATTGCTCAGGTGTTAGACTTCTAAAGGAAACTTTCATGTATTGTCACATTTAAAAAAAATGTTAATACACCGTTAAATGCTTTCCTAATGGGGAAAATGTACTTAGTTCCTTTGATTTATTTATAACTATTTCCTCTTTAAGCTTCTAAAGCAATTCAAAAGTTGATGCATAAAATACAAGCAGAGTGATGTATCACAAATGCAATAATAAATCACAAGTCTAATTTTCTTATGGAAACCAAGTATTTAAAATATGTGTGGAAATGCTTGAAGAAGAAAAAGAAGAAGCAGTAGAGAACCCCAACAATGTAGACTAGCAGCACAGTTGATGGTTATTGAGTTGATGGTTAATGAGGGTTAGCAGCACAGGAAGGGTAACTATGTTTCATGGAAGAAAATGAAAGCTCAGGAACAAGCTGGTTTAGAGCAGACATATTCCATGGCAGAGGCACAATGGACAGACATGGGGACACTTTCTTTAGGAAGTTGAGAAGAGTGAGTCTGTAGCCATTGCTGTTGCTATACCTTCCTATCCGGAAGGGTATTCCTAGGAAAGGTATCTGTTTCAGATTTTAGTTCTCTGGCTGAACAAATGTAGACTTTCCCTTCTCTGCTTCTCTTCCTCTTGTTTTGCTCCCAGAGCACTCCCAACCAATTTTTACACATTTCAGATTTTTTTGGGAGACATTTTCAGTGAAATTCCAGCCCAAGACACATGACTGCTAAGCAGTTCTGGGTGTATTAAGAGGATTAATCTACACTAGGCCTTTTGAAAATGAAGTTAGAAATGTACTGATTGAACTGCAGGAGAAAATCAATAAAATACACAAGTACTTTGTGCTTCCAAGGAGCACCCTGTGAATTGCCTTGAGTCTCCTTTGGTTCTCAGTGTGCACCTGCACTGACTCTCTGAAGAGGGATAGCAGATTTCATATTGAAGAAGAGCCTTACAGGCAGCAAGGCTCTTATAGAATAAAGAATTGTGAAGAGTAGCTGTCATTTGGGTCTTACTGTTGCAAAGGGTTCCCAGGGTATCGTACTCTTCTAAGGATTCACAGACCACTCTCCATTGCGAAAAGACAGAGTTGGGGCTTATAAGAGTAGAATCGAAGTTGCTTCTGGATCCCATCAAGTCATCAGTGCAGATGTCACAGACATTTTTCCCAGTTGCAAAATTCCAGTAAGGAAGGGAGAAAGAAGGCTCCTGCAGCATCTCCTAGAACATAGAAATCCGTTAGTGGTCCCTACTTCAGCTTACATCTTGTGTCTTGGCTTGTGTGGCCATGGTGTCCTTTTTCTTTAGCTCTCTACGTGCTAAGGAACCAGTGAGTGCATCAATAATGTCTGGGGTCCCAGAGAGTCAAGGACCTTATTGAACAGAGTTTGGAATTAGTTGGGGAAATCAAATGGAAAGTAGAAGCAATGAAACTCACTTCATGAAGAAATTTTTTGAAATAATTTGGAGAGAAACATAGTTTTCATTTTTGGCAGATATTGTGTTTCTACTGGTTATATCACAATCCTTGATTTTTCTGTCTCTTCCACTTTATTTTTAATTGAAACACCATGAAATCAGCAATGTGTGTGACTTTAGCTTTTAAATGATTTGTGGAATGATAATTTCTTTGGGTCTTGTTTATAATGTGGTCTGAATGACTGTAGTAAGTTAGATTCTGGTTTGCTGACAGACTGCATGTTTTGTCTCACACAAACTCCATTTGCAAAGCACTAAAGTAGTTTTGTTTAGAGACCAACACTTCAATGCTGAACTAGGAAGACAGGCATCTGCCTGAAGCTAGCAGACAAAATGCTAAGCAGAAGCAGAATGGATTCTGTGCCTATTGTTCTTAAGACCAATGACCTAGTTCCTACTTTGAAACCATCTCACATGTTATTGAAAATTCATGAGACCAAGGACACATACTTATATTATTGGATTCCTTAAAACACTGCTTCTCTTATTTCCCTTTCTTAGCCCTTGGGGAGTTAACTTCCAGAGGGCGGTGGGTGTAGTGTGGAGCTGCTTTTGCCTTCTGTGTCTTTCAAGCACCTGGTGATTTCTGCTCTTTAATTGTATCTCTTTTCCAGCAGACATCTCCTTATCCTTGGGTGTTTTAAAGTCAGGGACTGTTCAAGGTAAGTCTAGTTATTGATCTCCAAGGGTTTATATCACGCATACAAAAACTGTTATTGTGTCTCGCAAAAGTTAGTGACAACTTCCAAACTCATTATGAATCAAGAACAACCGTGATTGGGCAGCTGGCATTTGAGCACACTCATTTAGTGCTGCATATCACTTATAGCCTGGAACAGTAGGATGCCTTGTGCTCTGGGCTAAAAAATGGAAGTCATTGAGGTGGAAGTTATACATGCATAACTGTGGTTTTTAGACACTTCCCACCTGCCCTTTCATTTTGTTGAGCCATTGGGAAAAACATCTTGAGAGAATGAAGATCTAGAGTCAGTTACAGATGACAGATTTATTGACTCACAATCTATTTAATGTCTTCCTTGTAATCAGAGCTTTAAAATATGATGCCGAGAGGACTAGAGGGGCTGTTCAATCACCCTCACAGTGCACATGCCCAGACTCCTTTCAATTATCTGACTCTGTTGTAGTGTATCACGTCTGTCTCTGCTACCCATTGTTTCCTTTAAAATGCTAGCATAACAGCATAACACTCTGTAAATGAACAAATAAGTCTAGAGAGGTAGACTTTTGTGTGTGTGTTTAGGTAATTTTAGTGAATTTTAATACTTTAACTTTAGGGTAGAGATTCATGACTGCTGTTTCATATAAGAAATAAGCTTAATTTATAGAGTTAATAATTGAGATCCAATAATAAATAATTTGATCTGTTTAGTGGTGGTACATGCCTTTACTCCCAGCACTTGGGAGGCAGAGGCAGGCAGATCTCTGAGTTTGAGGTCAGCCTTGTCTACAGAGTAAGTTCTAAGGGCCACACAGAGAAATCCTGTCTTGAAAAACCAAAACTAACTAACTAACTAACTAACTAAATTGACCTAGGGCCTTGTGCTTACTAGACAAGTGATCTACCATTGAGCTAAACTCACAGCCTCTAAAATGTTCACTTTTTGAATAATAATATTTTCACCCAAAGTAGTTTATTAGGGAAAAGGCAATAATTCCATACTTATGCTACCAGATACATTAGTGTGTTTTGAGTACATCTGCTTAAAAGCAAAGCAAAGCAAAGCAAAGCAAAGCAAAGCAAAGCAAAGCAAAGCAAGCAACCAAAAAACCCTTGGTGTTACTGTGCTTTAGCTTTATGTTCTTCTTCAAAAATCTAGTTTTCAATAGAAAATTCATGTCTAAAGATATGTCATTTTGAGGTCCTCCTAGAAAAAAACTGGTATATAAAATGATGTGTCCATGTATATGAATATATATATGCATGTATATACTATATACACGTATACACACTACACATACACACACACATGTACAATGCACACAATGAAATGATTACTACCTACAGGAAACTGAACACATCCATTATTTCTATACAGTTTTGTGGTGCTTTTGAGTGGGTTTTTTTGTAAGTCCTAAAATGACAGAGAGTATAGAAAATATAGTTCAGTGAAAATGAAAAGATTTAGGCTCTAGAATCATCAGCTGTAGTGATGGCTACACATGGATGAAAGGGTGAGAAATGCAGGTATACCCCCAGGGGGTGACATCTGCTTACATTCCACAGAGGATGAAGACCTGGAAAGTGAGGTTTTTCATTTTTTTCATTTTCCTTTTTTTTTTTTTTTGGTTTCATGAGTCGTTTAGTTCAGTTATCAAACTATCAAAACAAAATCTAAACTTTTAATTCTTGCCTAAACAGGTCTCCATTTTTCTCTCATTAACATTACTTTCATTTCACAGTTGATAAATTATCAAATAATCAGTGTATGAAGGATCTTATCTGAACGTCTAAGAGTACCTTGATAAAGCTCATTCTTGTCATTCAGTACAATGTGAGTTACGTGTAGGGTGCTAAAAAGCATGAGTCAGCATACCTGCATGTCTCTTTCCAGCTGCAGTAGATGGTACCTGTGCCACGTGAGAAAAGCTGGTCCTTCATGTGAGAAATCTACACCACCAAAGCTTTCTTGTCCTGCTCCAAGAAAGGTCTTTTTGACTGAATAATAGTGTGTCCAAACAAAGTAGTTGTAAATAGAAATGTTCTCAAATTGCGGTGTGTTGCCATCTGGTCCCAGTATGTCTTCTGTCCTTCTTGTGGCAATGACAAATTGAGGGTGAGTTGTGCGCTTCGCCATATCCAAGGCCCTGACAAAGCGACTCTTTTCTTCTGTACTTAAGTCGAGAATATTTCTCCTGACTTTAAGAATAAAAAGATTAAGGCATGAGAACTAGTATAATCATATTACAACATGCTATGCCTCCAGTACCTGTTCAGATCTTTTGTACATTATTTAGTTGGTTATCATTTCCTCCTTTTCTTGAGACAGGGTCTCTCATAGGAGTTCATCACTTTTTAGTTATACCTGTGATCTTCAAAGCTCCAGAGATCCACCTGTCTCCCACCCTTAGTGCTGAGCATACAATCACAAGTGGCCACACCCATTTTCTTACCTGCGTGCTGGGGATCTGAAATCAGGTTCTCTGAGAATGCTCTTACCATCCACAAAGCCATCTCTCTAGACTTATGGAAATGCTATTAGTTAAAAGGTGTGGGTTTGGTTTCAGTCCCAAGCTTCTTTACTAGACACATCCCTTTGACTTTCTAAGCTTTGGTTTGCTCAACTGAGGAAAGTGGGCTGAGTTCTAGGATTTAAGGTGACTCCTGACCTTTGTGATTCAGGATTCACATATCCTTGCATCTAACTCAGTGAAGCCGCATCCCCCACCTTTCCACTTACCTGTGAGACTTTTCTGGTTGCATGCAGCTCCTCTCCACCCAGGACGGCAAGTCCCACAGTTGTGTCCTGAGAAATTACCATTGCACTGACATGTCCTATTGAAGAACCTCAGAGGCCAGCCTTCTCGGTCATCTCTACCATCATGGGGATAATGGCGGCTGTGGGGTCGAGAGTCTGCGGTCACAGCCACACACCTGCCCCTTCCTGATGATGAGCCACAGCGGTCAGTTCCCGGTCCAGAGGAAGGGAACAGGTCTGGGCAACACACTCCACTTCTCAGAGCCTCAATATTGGCACACTCTCGTGGAAATTGAGCCCAGACCTGATGAAACAGCATCAGGGAGAGGAAGATAGAGACTAGGGGGAAGACTTTTCTAGAAGACTTCATTCTTCTAGAAGCAAGAGTGCAGGACACAGGTCTAGTATGCTGCTCTTTGTATGGAGAAGACAGGGGTAAACAGATGGAAATACAGCTGAAAAAAAAAAAGGCAAAAACAGAGTTGCAAAAGTTTTTTTTTGAGTTCTTTCAACCCATTCCTGTAACAGAATACTTTCACATGAAATGACACTTCTTAAGAAAAGTAAAAACAACTATTCACCTTTAAATATCTGCAGGCATAATATTTAGATCTCAGAATCCACTCTCCTGGTATTTGAGTTTTCTTATTTAAATTTTCTACCAATAAGAATACAATTCTAGGGCAGGAGAGATGGCTCTGTGATAAAGAGCATATACTGCTCTTACAGAGAAACTGAGTTTAGTGCCTTGCACCCATATCAGATTGCTCCCAACTTCTTGTAAGTGAAGCTCTAGGGAATTCACCTTTGCCCTTTATGGGTACCTGTTTTTATGCACATGTTTCCTTGTATGTGCATACACATAATAAAAAAAAAATCAATCTAGTCTAAAAAGACTTATCCTAGATGTCATTTACCAAAAGCATCTACTAGCAGGTGACTACCATAGTAATATTTAACCATGGATATGAAAAGGGAATGGGGAACAGGCTTATAGCAAGCAAATCTCCTTCATTCTCATAGAGCCTTGGCCACAGTATACCCACCACAAAGCTGCTCACCAGCACCATTAACTCCTGGAAGGTTTCTCGGCTGATCTCCTTGAGAGCTCCTGTTGGATGTGTGCTTTTCCCCTGATGCCAGCTGTTAATTGCATGTGGTTTTCTGCCAGACAGTAAATCCCAAGCCAGATCACTCACACTGGGAGGGGCTGGTTCTCTCTTCCAGCTCTCACTAATCCCTTCTCACACCAGTGAATTCTCCTGCCCTTTAACTACTTCTCGGCAGCACATGACTCCCTCCCCACTGGTTTCCTTGTGATGGTTAAAGTTTTAAGAAAAGGTCAGACACACTGATTTGGAAGATGTATCAGAGATACTGAAGAGCTTTTGTTTTCGTTGTAGTGATTTTATTTTTTCTTTATCGATATACCACAAAGGATGAAACAAAATGAATTGCTTTCTCAGTGGAACAAAGGCCAGGGTAACGCTTGTATCTTCTGTGAGCTTTTGGTTGTTCTCTTTTAAGGAGACGTTTTTCTCTGGGAAGTTGAAAACTCATACATATGTAGCCAACATTCAAATGTAAGCCTGAGTTTGGAATACATGATTACAAAGCTTGTCAGAACTCATGATCAATGTTGGCTGGCCTTTTGATGCCAATTTAGAAGTATACAAAAACTATATAAAACAACCAAGTGTGTGTTTAACAATGAAAAAGACAACTAAGGATATATCTTTAATTAAGGCAGGAAAGAATAAGAGTATGCGCTTCTACTTTTACTTTCGTATGTATGCCAGCCACATCATTTGTTAGAAATGGGGTTGTATTAAACAGTACTTGATATAGATGCCTGAAACCCTGAAGTCATTCTTCCATTTCTTTCAGGTTTTAGCCACTTATGCATACAACTTATTAATGTGTACTCATTCTATGACATTCCTTTAGGTACTTAAAGGAAAATCAGGACATTTCTGTTGGGGACTTATTCTGTACATAGGGGACAAATTTGGCTTTGTTTTTCTGTCTCTGGGCAATTTCAACCTCATGAATGACCATTTCTATATAAGCAGGCTTCAGAGACTAGATTTTCCTCGCCACTAACACTGTCTCAAAAGTGTACTTGAGTTGCTGCATATGAAACACTACAGTAAAATTTTATAGTTTTTATGGCAGTTTGACATATCACTCTAATAATATATAATAATTCTCCAGTTATTGGACTTTTGGGTTGTTTTTTATGTATTTTTTTATCTCATGAAAATACCACTATAAATAGTCTTCAAATGTTTTTTGTTTTATATATATGTGATATATATTTATATATCTCCATGACAAATATCTGTAGAGGTAATTGTTATCTTGAGGCTTGAGAATGTGTATAAAGTAATTCTAAATTACTTTCTAAAGTGTTTATATCATTTTTTTTATTTTTTTCTCAGCATTATTCAAGGTTAACATTTAGTACTAATAAACTTATTTATCAGTTCTACATTGAGTCATCTGCCCTTCTCCTCAGCTTTACTCTCTGTGGTTTCAATTCCTTGTAGTTTGCTGGTCTGAAAATATTGAGCAGAAAATTATAGATATAAGCAGTTCATAAGGTTTAAACTACATGCCATCTGTGTGGAATGATGAAAACTCATACATACCATCTGGACTCACTTTATCTTGGTTCTGTGTTTCCACGCCATCTCTGCTCCTGATTCTCTGTTACTAGCATGCTGCTCTGACCTCCATTTAGCTCCCAGGTCTTTGTGATCTTCATCAAGTGACTTTAGGTAAGATACCCAGAACAATGTAAAATGTAGATGAGGGTTATGGTGGAATAACATGAGGCATTTTCAAGGCTGAGATAGACAGTAGCCAGAGGTATCATTATGTAAACATACATTTTTGGATAGGTTATGTGGTATTTGTAAAGTTCACAGAAAACAGCTTCCTCTCTTATAGTTTAGAAAGTCACATCCCTACCCAGGGGCCAGAGAAGCAATTCGGATATTACTATTTTGACCAGTAGTCGAAGACCTGGGGTTTCAGCTCCTGGTTTTATAAGCTACTGATTATGATGGAGGCTCATTCTAAGTAATGTTCCAGCCTGCTGATACTTGACTTGCTGGGATCAAACAAGTTTTATGTATTTATCAGTGTAAGGGAAGTGAGCCTGGAAGCCAGGGTCCTAAAGAACACCTAGAAGTGCTTCTCTTAACAGGAAAGGTAAAAAAATTTTGATTTAGTAAGGAAGGAAAAAAAAAAGAACAAAGAAGTGTGTTGACATTTCTAAGGTATAGAGCAAGAATGGCTAAGACACTCTCCCTCCTCATCACTTGCAGAAAAAGCTGGCCTGAGTCATGAAGTCAAGATAGCAGGAGAGCTGTCCCTGCCTTTCACCTTCTGCAGATCTATGGAGTGTGGGCCCTACACCTCACCTGGCTAGCACAGTAGAGCTAACCCTGGTGGCAAGGGGGGTGCAGGTGAGCCAGTCCTTAGGGCATGAGGGGGAAAAAGCTGGCCCTGCTCCTCTCCTTGCTTTTGGAAGGCATGGGCAAGGCAAGTGTGCTTTCTCCACTTAGTCCCTTGCTGCCTGCAGCAGACAGAAGAGCAGGCCCCAAAGTCACCAGAGCAAAAAAACTGTTCCTAGCCCTCACTAGCTGTAGAACTTGGGCGAGTAGGCTCTGCACCTCACCTGGCTAGCATAGTAGAGCTGACTCTGGTGACAGGAACCAGATGAGCTGGCCCTCACTGTGTGATCAGAGAGCTGCTCTTAAGCCTGGTACATACTGAAGCTTTGAGTGAGCTAGCTGGGGTAGTGCTTGAGAGCTCCCTGGTAGTGTGGGCCCAGGAGAGCTGACTGGCTGATTAACTAGTTACCTCCCAGGTCTAGATTCAGGGCTTTGACTTGACTTACCCCAATATCTACTCCATCTATGATCTGCTGAAGTACACAAAAGGGCTAGTCCTGCAAACCCAAAGCTGCAGGATCTCTATGACACAGGATAACCAGAAGGAGTCTCTGTGAGTATCCAGTATAGATAGTGTAGCAGAAGTCAGAGGCCTTGAAACAGACCAATGGATCAGTGCAATGGTCAATTTCAAATAAACATTTGTGAACAAGGGAAATACTATGTGACACACTGTGACCCACTATAAGATAAGGTCTCCTCCTCCTCCTTCTCCCCCTCCCCCTCCTCCTCTTCCTCCCCCTCCCCCTCCTCCTCTTCCTCCCCCTCCTTCCTCTCCCTCCCCCTCCCCCTCTCCCTCCTCCTCCTCTTCTTCTTTCTCTTCCTCCTCTTCCTCCTCCTCTTCTTCCTCCTCTTCCTCTTCCTCCTCCTCCTCCTCCCTTATCTTCTTTTCCATATTAAATTCCATCTTATTTTAATCTCTTTTGGTGCTGAGATTGCAGGTTTGGCTCTGAAGGAAGAGAGAGATGTGTACAGGATTGGAATGCATGATGTGAAATTCACAAAGAATAGATAAAAAGTTGAAAAATGACTAGGACAAAATAATAAACACAGGAAATCTTATTTGATGTGATTTCAGACATTCATTAGGAGGTGTGGAAATGTACCCTCAGGTCATAGACTAGTGAATTCCTGTTTTTTCAGCTACACAAAATATAAAATATTTTTAAAAGATGTATTTTTATTTTATATGTTTGTGTATCTGTGGATATGCAATGCTTGCAGAAGCCAGTAGAAGGCAGCACATCCCCTGGCACTGGAATTATAGATGGTTGTGAGCTGCCTTGTTGGTTTAAATCAAACTTTAGTCTTATGAAAAAGCAACCAGTTCTCTTAATTGTGAAGCTATCTCTTAAAGCTCAAAACATCAAATATCTTCATTATCATTGGTATCTTAATTTTAGAGATAATGGAATCCTTATATTTCTCCCTCTGTCTCTTCTTCTTCCTACCCCAAGCCCTGTAACATGCCTCTTCTCACTCTTTTTCAGATCCAGGTTCTCATTTTTCACTAACTGTTACTGCACATATGTGTGTTTGTTTGTATTGAGAATACTTTTTCATAGACCATATTCTTTATATCCTTGTCTCCACTCATTTCCTTCTCTCCTAGCCATTATCCAACTTCATGCCTTTTTTTCTCTCTAAGAAAATAAACCAGCAAATAAAAAAAGACAAAAAATAAATTAAAAATTGAACAAACTAACAAAGAAAAAAAGATAAACAAAGAATGAGCAGGTAAAACACAAACATGCACATATGCGTGTACACACACACACACACACACACACACACACACACACACTACACACTCCATAAAAGCAAAAGACAAGTGAAAATGTTCAAACAAAACAATATGAGACAAAAAAGGCCTCTAGAAATACTTGAGTTTATTTTGTGTTGGGCATGAAGCCTGTCCCTGAATGTATCACTGGTGTCTTTGGGTGAGCTTGAACTTCAGATTGATTCTTTAGCTCTTTCTTTCCATCTCCATCTTTCTCTCTCTCCCTCTCCATCTGTGTGTGTGTGTGTGTGTGTGTGTGTGTGTGTACACTTGTTCTTGTGGGTTCAAGTGTGTGTATGGAGGACACATATCAACGTCAGATGCTGTTCCTCTGGTACTAATCACCTTGATTTTAATGACAGGGTCTTTCATTAGTCTGAAGGTCACTGAATAGGCTAGGCTGACTGGCCAGTGAGCCCCAGGGAACCATCTGTCTCATCTTTTCTCCAGCGCCTGGACTACAAGTGTTAGCTACCACTCTGGCTTTTTTATGTAAGTTTTGGAGATTGAACTTAGGTTCTCATGGTGTGGGGTATGCACTTTAGTTACTGAGACATGTCAGACCATTAGCTTACACGTCTATATGATTGAAATACAGGTTGTAAAATAATAAAATGAGAGTTTAAAAAATATGTTGATATTACTATGGCTAAGTGAATTGATTCTTTAGAGCATGTGTTCTCTCTGTCTCTCTCACTGTCGCTGTCTCTGTGTCTTTGTCTCTTTCTGTGTGTCTCTGTATCTCTCTGTCTCTGAATAGATTATCTGTATCTTCACTTCTTCCAAGAAAAGGCTATTGTTTTCAAAGTAGTAGATCTCAAATTGAGTAAGGAAAATGAATATAAGTGAGGGTTGAAAGTATGACTCTGTAAGGATAGCCAGTTTTCTTATAATATTCACCAATGGCACTTTTTTATGGCCTACATTCAACAGTTTATTTCTGTATTTTCAAGACAAAGGCTCACCATAGTGCAGGCTGTCCCTGCACTCACTATGTATACCATGCTGCTCAGGATCTTAAGGATATCTACCTGATTCTGCCTTCTGAGTGCTGAAAAAACAGGTGAGTGCTACCAAGCCTGCCTTGGTTCAACATTGTAGTTAGATGCATGCCACTTGTAATTAATTTATATCATATGCATTACTCTGTAGTGAACACTTACTCTAAACCTTAATTATGCCTCATTTTGTCAGGGTCTAGGATGAATATTTCAGGTGTAAATGTTTATGAAACACACTGAGCATTTGTCTTCAAGTTACGAGTGTTTAGCTTAAAAATACTGGTGGATTCTCATATTCACCAACCAATATCTCAGGACTTTTTATCCGTTGAGGGCAGAGTTAATTGTGAAAAACAATAGATGTAAAATGATATTTAGATTTTTTTTTATTAATGGCCTTGGCCTTGACTTTTTAAAATTATTTTTTGTCAGATCCCAATAGATGGTCATTTCTATCTCTTGAGTAAAATTAGTATGAAGAACTCACACTCAGTGAGCTCACCCTTCCTGTGTCTTTCAGCATGCATGTCACTTGTGCAGAATGTCTGAATATGAGTCTTATTTTTGAAAACTCTAATTGAATGTATAGAATATTTATCAAATTAATATGTGTTAGCATTAGGGGAAAGTGCATGAAGCACACAGGTTGACACTGTGAATTATTATTGCATCTTTTTCTAGAGTTCCAAAACCAATCCTAGGGTGAACAATGCTCATCTTATAAACAGATATTTAAAAACCCACATGCTTTCCCCTTGTGTACTCATCTGTACAGATATAAGTAAATTTTACATGAAACACTATATTAAAAGATAAAGAGACTGAGACTATCACCCTCACACAATTTTGTCTAATTTCCAGAGTTTCCTGAGACTGCTACTGGATTTCTACATTTAGCACTGTAAAATAAGCTTGAGAATGCCAAGAGGGCTGTGTTCATTATGAAAGACACCAGACTAGCTCAGTGAACAAGAGCCCTTTGGCTGGATGAGTTTCATTTCCTGTTATGTAGAATAGATACAACAAACATATATTGTTATGATAAATAAAGCTTAAGTAAAAGTAAGTATTAGGGTAAATATGAAACCACAATGAGATAAATCAAAGACAGGTATCTTGAAGTGAATGGAAAATATTGAAACTAATGCTAGATTCATGACTGTCTTGGACTGAAATGCATTAACACAATGTTTTGCTTATCGCTGACATCCAGACACCAAAGAAAGTGAAAAATTTGCAACAGCCTGCTCTACAATGAAATCCTGCAAATGGACACACTGTTCACCAGCTTGCAGGTGTTATTTACTGCAAGACATTGGTGCTGAGAATATGAAGGAAAAATATACACATTGTCGTCCTTTGCTTAAACCTGTGGAAAGGTTAAAATATCATCAGCTATTATAATGCATGTCAGATATAAATGGTAAAATTCATGTCTGATACTGTTGGAGGGAATTGTAGGATTTCTTTTGTAACAAATAAGTTTTGTTATTTTTGTCTTAAACTAGTTCCCTTGGCTGCATCTAATGCAGCAGGAACCAGGTAACATATTCACAATGATGAACAATCTCTTAACAGTTAACTGTAAAGCAAAATACGAATGCTGAGACAGATAAATTGTATCATAATGCACTCCCATCAGAGAAATAGATTAGAATTAACAGGAAATAAACAAGGTAAGAGAACTTACTAGAATTAGACCCACACTGCTCAGAAATGAAAACATTGGCAGCCCCACCGTTGCCCACATTGGTGTGTGACTCTTGTAGCTGTAGTTATTCTCAGATTGTAGTTCAGACTGAGTAGTTTTTCTAATTTTTGCAGTTTTATAATTGTTGCTTGCAAATCCAATACCTAAATAACAGAGAACGGAAGCTTGGTTAACTTGAAGATACAGAACTTATTAGAATCAAGTGTTATTTTTTTCTGAGAAATTTGTTAATGAATATTAATGCTTTGTTATTATTTGTTGCAAATGTAGCAAATCCATAAATTATCCAGTTATATGGTATGATATATTAGTGAATTCTCTCCTCAGCTGAACTAAGCTTTGTTTATTGGCTGCAACATTGTGGGAGTTAAGGCAGCTATCCTTTAGGCCAGTCATGTGTTTTTACCTCAAGGAGAAGCTTAGAAACAGTGAACACTAGGCAGTATGTTCAATGAGGCCTAGGCTTTGTGTCTGGCAGAGACCCAGTCAAACACAAGCTTCATTTAGGGGAGAATGTTTTGCAGAGTTTTTGGTAATGAGGTTTCTAATAAATTGTGCTGTTAGGTTTTTAGATGAACCTTCGAACCTGAACAGTAAATTCCAAATGCTGGCATGGGACCAGCTAGCAAGAATTTGATTTCTGTTCACTGGAATTGCCTCTTGCTAAAGTAAGATAAAATAATGTAAAATTTTTATTGTGCTGAATATTTCATATTCTCCTTTTCTGAGAAAATTACCATGTATGATTTCACTATTGAATAACCTGTGGATACCTGTGTGAATTATCGAAAATAGTCAGTTTGGAGTATTTATGCATTGGTGTGGGATTGAGTATTTGTGCATTGCAAGTACCCTGTTCACCTCCAGTGCGAACACAGTGTGGTGCTGGTGAATGACAGTTTCAGTACTTCCAGTATTCTGAAAAATTTCTCTCTCTGCCTCTTTGTTTCTCTCTGTCTCTGTCTCTTTCTCTGTCTCTGTCTCTGAAAGAGTTTTTTTGGGAGGCCAGTCTGATCTACAGTACTTGTTCCATGGCAGCCACACCACACACAGAAACTTTATCTCAGAAATAAAACAGAACAAAACAAATCAAAACAAAAAAATTTAATTTTATAATTTTAAATTACATGCAACTGTGTGTGTGTGTGTGTGTGCATGTGTGTGTGTGTGTGTGCACGTGCACACACTTAAGTGCAGGTGGTCTTGAGAGCCAGAAATATTGGAGTCCCTGAATCTGGAGTTACAGACAGTTGTGAGCTTCCTGACTTGGATTCTGGGAAACAAACATGTCATCTGAAATGACAGAACCTACTCTTAATTTCTGAGCTATCTTTTTTCTCCCCCAGCATTCTTGTTTCACATGAACTATGGGCAAAATAGTGACCTGGGTATCTAATGTCTTGGAAATATGAGTGTATATCTATGTTGGTACAGGTACATATAAAACAGTTAAATATTTGATTTGTGATTTATGCATATATACACTCATTTAATGATTTGTTTTCAGAAAATTGGCTTTTTTTATTATTTATGCCATATTTAGAAATAACAAAAAGACCAAAAAAATCAACCTTTTATAATTATATAAATAATAGTGATGCAATATATTCTTTCATTTCCATCATAATATAGAAATGTAATTATAGGCTTAGCTACATATTTGACTAGCAAATAAATATTTAATAAGTCACATGATTTTACTGTGTAAAAGACCAACATATGTTGAATGACTAGTTGGTAATGTTTTTTTATTAAGTACTTCAAAATGTCTTATATGTGGAATGGAATATATAAAACTATAGAAGTAAGTTTTATAGATATATCATCTCATGTATAGTAATTGTAAATTATGTAACATAAAGTATGCTTATATGCAGATGTCTAACAAATAACTTATGTATTGTGTGTATAAGTTTACATATGACTTTGTGGAAGTTTTAGAAAATCCTTTTTGACCATCCTGTGAAGCTCTGGAACTCCATCTCTGTATGACCCTTATGTGCGTGTGTACCAATTACGAAGCTCATTTCCTAGAAGAAATGTGACACAAAGACAAAGAGAGGATGTGGCAGATGTGAGGTGAAGTCGGAAACTAAGTAGTGAGAATTCTTTGTCCTCATTTTTCAACATGATACGATATGCGAAATGAAAGAATGGTAGACCTATGTCTTTTTTTCCTCCCTCTTTAAGCTGTAACATTTTGTCTATAAATTAAAAAAAAAAAACTATTTACTCTTGGAAAATTCTATGTGTACGTCCACCATAGCTTGACTGTATGGTCAAGATTCTTCTCACTCCCTTCAACTTCCCTCAGGATCCTCAGCACCACATCTCCCCACAACTTATACTTTCTAATTAACTAAGTCATTATATTGGTAACTCAGTGTTTCCCATTAGTGCTGCCCCTTTTCAAATGGATGAGACGGTCATTCATTTGGGTCCAGGGAACCTATCAATGGCAATGCTTCTAAAGAAAGGTGACTTTCCTTCCACAGCATCCAACCTCTGCCGATAGTTCATCAGCTAAGGTTGGTGCTAGATGTTCATCAACTGACAGATCAGCAATGCAGTTCTAGTACTACACACAATTTGATACGGATCATACTGTTCATGAAGTTTACAGGTAAATCAATGGGTATGGGGTTGTCATCAAGGAAAAGGCAGTATATAACAACAATGATGTCATAGTAATGACCTTTATCAAGAAGCATCACATCAGGAGTAAGGTCTTCAGCAAGCTCTGGGCAAGGAGAAGATGATAGAAACAAAACTGGCTCAAGCCTTTTCCAAGTCTATACAACTTTCATGAATCTTCTGTGAGACACCATTTTCTCTTAGTAGTAGCTGCTTTGCCAGGAACCATATAGACGGATGGCAGATCCCAGGACTGGAAAAACAATCACACTTCCAGTTTAGTAATATATCAGATTTGTATTTAAAAATAATTTATCAGTAAAACGTTTATGAAAGATTGTAAGTGTTCCATTAGAAATGTTAGAAACACCTTGATATTTGTCCCTGCATTTCTTGTAGACAGGAAAAAATATTGTGTCAAAAGTTTTGTGGGTTGGTTGGTGTCCTTGTCTCTTCACTGGGGTTCCTGCCTGGCTACAGGAGGTGACATCTTCAAGATCTATATCCCAACTGCTATGCTTCTCAGCTAAGGTTATACACATTGAGTCCTGGAAATTTCCCACATCTAGTTTTTCCAGATGTCCACATCCCCCACCATCACCAACTGAAGATTTATATTCATTCTTTTGGACCTCTGGTCCTTTCTCCTGTCTCTCCCCACACTTGATCCTGATATCCCTTATTCCCCTCCCTATACCTCCTCACACCCAGTTCTTTCCCTCCACCTCCCTCCTATGACCAGGAGGGGTGGCAGGGATGAGAATGTACAATAAATAAGTAAATAAATAAATAGGAAAGAACGACAAAGTGAAGATACTATTACAAGCATAGGAGATGGTAAATGGGGAATTAAAGGGGCAAAAATAATAATTGGAAATAAAAAAAACCCAGAAATGTCAGAGTTTTCTGTTAACTTTTAGTAGCATCAGTATAATTCTAGTAAAAATGGCTACTACCTGAAGTTAAATGCTGAAAAAATAAAGAAAACTTCTGGAATATTGAATTAGAACTCCTCTTTGTTGCCTATGTTGGGCACAATTACTAAACATTTTAAGGTGGACAAGTAAAAACTCCACTCTCTATCAAGAGATGAAAATAATCCTCAGAACATACTATCAGCTTTGGATAAAATAAGAAAAACACTGAAGTAAGGACCTGTCACACCAGGATAACTCCTGATAACAATGAAACTACATAAAGTGAGAGGGAGAAGTGGGAGCCAGAGGAAAATTCATAGTCAATGGGAACACAATGGCACTCTTATTTTTATTATAAAGTGACCTGTTAATTTTATTTATATCTTTCAAAAACTCATGGATTACTGTTTTCAGTTTTTATATTTGTCTTTTGTTGGTCTCAATAATGAATTTTTGTCTATGCTGTTCACAGTCAGGCATTCCTATCTTACCTATTTATTAAGAATCTTTTAAAAACATTGCTGTAGTGATTAAAAGGTGCCTTAAAAAAGGAAGATGACTCATAATCTAAAAATAAAATATTGGGAGAAATATTTTAATATATTTTAGTCAATACTCATATTAACTCCTTGTTTATTATGGTTCAGAAAGCTAATAAAAATCTGTGATGTGTGTATTTAACAAATAAGCAAGCTTCAGTTCAGTGTGTGTTTCATTCCCATTTCCAGCTCCATTCTCACAACAGTGTAACTGACTGTGGGTTGGTTAGTGCATAGCTTTAAACAAACAGGCTAAGTAGGGTGTGTGTATGTGTTTAAAATAGAGTTATAATAGAATATTATAGATATGTAAGACAGAGTTTAAAATAGAAGGTTATAAAGTCTGTTGAATCAATGTATATGGAACCTAAACACCGCTTGAAGGACACTTTAAATGATGAGATACATTAATGTGTTAATATATGATGAACAAAATGTTTTTCCTACAAAAGGCCTCATCTAAATTATACAATAATACTCTATGTTCAGCTTTTAGCCAGTGGACCTTGATTATTATTATTATTATTATTATTATTATTATTATTAATCTTGAACCTTTTGAAATTAACTTATTTTCTTATGCAGGACTACAAATGAGTTAGTAAAATAAAATATTATATTCTTTCTGGGATATTCAGTGATTTTCCTCTAACATATATGTAGCAAACAAAATAGTAACATGATGAGAGAGAAGATTAGACTCTGGCACCAATCAGTAGGAAATTTGAATGTGGAGGGAATGAGGCTTCCTTTTGATAGATAAGAACAGTTGGTGCCTGTGAAATGGTTGATGCTTTCAATTCTTAAAATGTGTTATATGAAACTGCTGTATCATCACTTTCTTAATCTTTGAATAGAAATTATTAAACACTTCCATCATCAGAGTTTGATATTTTTAAATATGGTATACAAGATGTTAATAAATTAGGAATATTATCTTAAAATGTATTGAAACTATAAAACCTTTTTATATAGCTAGAAAATTTTTTTCATAAAATCGGATTTCCAAAATAAATGTTACAAACAAAGAGAGAGCTAGATACACAAAAAAGGATGAGTCTCACTATAGCTCCATTTCCTAAAAAAACGAACTTAGTCTAGGAAATTAAGACTGTAATTTGCTTCTTATATACTCTGATTTTTGTAAGAAGGAAGCTTTGCAATTGAATTTTTTCAAGTATGTGTTCTTAATTATGGCTTCTTAAATTGTAGCAGATTTTCTATGCTTTTCTAAAACTAATGTAAAAGCATTGGCTATGATAGTCATAAGAGAATTTTGGAAGTTATAAAGAAGATAATTTGAGTTTAATAGGTTAAGCAAAGAAATACTTTAATAATGAGACCATGAGATCCAAGTCTAGAAGGTAAATGAAGGCAAGAAAAAAACTAGTGACATCCTGGAAGAGAGTTACACACCCAGATGGAATTAAGACTGGCATGTAATGTGTAGAACCCATTAATGATTGTACTGTGGCCAATATTATAGTCAAGACTTGTAGTAGTCAGCCATTATCCTATTCTACCTCCTCCCAGCCATTTGCTGTGTTATGAGTTTTCTTTACTGCCTGGTGAACATTTAATGCACTGCTTCTAGGATGCCATAATTACTTAGTGTGCTTTCCTCTTCTTTCCTTTTGTTTTCCTTCTTCTTTCTTTTCTTCTTTCCTCCTTTCCTCTCTTCCTCCCTCCTCCCCTCCTCCCTCCCTCCCTCCTTCCCTCCCTCCCTCCCTCCTTCCCTCCCTCTCTCCCTCCTTCCCTCCCTCCTTTTTTTTACTTCCTTCTTCTCTCTATCATCTCTCTTCCTTCCTTCCCACCCCTCTTGTTACTTACAGGAGAGTGAGATGATCTTTGGCAGCCATGTCATCAAAATGTCCCAACCTAGCATGGCTGACAAATATCCAACTAGCTACTGAGGAATGTATTAACCGTGAACTCTAGGCAATCTTCCATTTCCTACATATTGTAACTCATAGTGCTACTTAAAGCAGTACCTGGGATGTCAGGTTGCTTCTTTGAACATCCTCCTTACACAGATCTGTGTTAACTAGTCTCATTGCCATTAAAATAGCCATAGGGAGCTGTGGGAGAAGATTTAGCTGCAAAAGTACGTGCCAACAAGCAACAACTATGATAAGAGTTTGGATCTCCAGAATCTGTATATATTCTGAGTGGGTGTGGGGGCCTCCTTGCCTTTCCAGTGTTCAAAGATAGACAGGAGGTCCCAGAGCAAGCAAACTAGTTGAGTAGTCCTATGGGCAAGCTCTGAGTTCAATAGAAAGATTCTGTCTAAGTTAATATGGGCAGTGGATGACTCCTGCAATCAACTTTGCTCCCCCAATGCACACATGTGGACTCATAGTACAAACACACACCCTTGTACACATACACAAGAGAAAGTTACTGACCAGCTGTATTTCTGTTTGTATTTCAGTACCAAGGTTGTGGAATAAGGTCACCATAGCAGTGTTGCTTTGTGATACACGAGTCCCACTGATTGCAGGAGAAACAGCTACACTACAGATCTAAAACAAAAAAGATAACAGAGACAACCCAAACTAAAGGTGGAGCAAGGAATTGTTTACATGGTTCTATGAAGAAGACAGAAAAGTGATCAAAAGACACATGGACAGTAGTCATTATAATAATCAGGGACAGGTAAATCAAAACAGGAAGGAGAGAGAACCTTCCACTCAGATGACCATTGTCTTCAAAGTAGCAGACAACAAGTAAGGATGTCAACAAATTGGAACCCCATGCATGCTGTGTTGGTGGGAATATGAACTCTTTGAAAAATAAGGTTCTTTCAAAAAAATGAAATTATCATATAATTTATCAGGTCAAGGTATTCTCATGAGAATTAGAAGCAGTTTTGAAGAGATTTTGTACAAAATTTATGGTTGTATTACTCATAATAGCTACAATGTGGATGCTACCCAAATGTCAATTAACAAATGATAAGACTACCAACATTTGCTGTAAATATTGAAGATGCAAAACCACAACTCACACTTCAAATATAATCAGATAATTTATTCTGGAGCCAATATGAGTGGCCATATTGTGAGGTTATGTTAGCATTGCTTTTGTTTTGCTTTTTAAAAAAACTTTTATTTTCTAAATTAGCTTACAGTATAATAGTTTTCCACGTGGGGGAATTACATGCATTACATCCCGATGACAGTTTCCCCTCCTTCCTCTCCTCCCAATTCCTGTCCCCCACCTCCCCTCTTCCTACTCCCTATTAACTCTTCCTCTATTTCCCTTTAGAAAAGGACAGGCCTCACAGGTATATCAATAAACATGGCATACCAAGTTAAAATAAGACTAGGCACCTCCACTCATATTAAAGCTGGACAAGGCAACACATTAGGAGAAAAAGGGCTCCCCCAAGCAGGCAGAAGCATCAGAGAGAGCACCCACTTCTACTGTTAGGATTCCCACAAGAAGACCAAGTTATACAACCATAACATATATGCAGGGGGTGTATGTCAGACACTTGCAAGCTGATTGTCATCTCAGTCTCTGTGAGTCCCTGTGAGTCTCAGGTAGTTGATTCTGTGGGTTTTCTTGTGTCCTTGAACCCTCTGGCTCCTATAATCCTTTGTTCCCTCTTATGCTGGATTCCCTGAGATCCACCTAATGTTTGGGTGTGGGTCTCTGCATCTGTTCCCACTAGTTGTTGGATGAAGCCTTTCTGATGACAGCTATGCTTGTCCCTGTCTATGAGTATAGCAGGATACCACTGGGAATAACTTCATTACTTTTTCTCCCTGGTTGAATTTGGTTCTATCCTAGGTTTCTGGCTATCTAGGCTCTAGTTTTTTGACTCTTCAGTTTTCTGGTTCCTGTCAAGGATAGGTTCCTCTCATGACATGGATCTCAAGCTGGACCAGTCATTAGTTAGTCACTCCCACAATTTCTGTGCCACCTTTACCCTAGCAGGCTTTACAGGCAGGACAAATTGTAGGTCAAAGATTTTGTAGATGTGTTCCAAGCCCACTACCTGGAAGTTTTGCCTAGTTACAGGGCACAACCTGAACAGGCTTTGTATCTGCCATTACTATGATTCTCTTCTAGGGTCACCTTCATTGATTCCTGGTAATTTCTATTGCACTAGGTTTCTACTTCTTGTTTCCATCTACTCTTTATATACTTACTATGCTTCATTAATATAATTTGTCACAGGTGTACGTGGATAACATGTGTTCTGTAGTATCCTTGATTTGGGGGTCCACTAGGGACTGGAAGTATATTATCTGCAGCTCTTAAGTTACTGCTGTGCTAAACAGTCAAGATTTGAAGACAGAAAAAGAGTGGAGTTCCTTATGCTTCCTTCTTTGAGTGGTTATCTAACCTCTTAGAGGAGAGATTTGATGAAGACCTCTTCTTTAGGCCATGTATTTAAAGGTCTCTTACTCTCTACATTATATCTAGTTATGGATCTCTGTATTTGTTCCTGCATGCTGCAGGGGGAAACATTGCTGATGATGACTGAACAAGGAGCTGATCAATAAATACAGCACAATATCCTTAGTAGTCATTTCATCACTGTATTTTTTTAAGACAGTGATATTTGGTTTACCTTATGTCCCTGGGCCATCTAGTCTTTGATTCTTTGTTCTTCAAGCAGTGTTAGATATAGATTCTATCTTTTGGCATGGTCTTTAAGTCAAATCTCATTTGGCTGATTACTCACACAAGCTTTGCACCATCATTACCTTAGCATATCTTTCAGGCAGGATACCAGTTTTATTTAATGGACTAGAGGGCAACTAACCATTGGCCACACAGCTGAAGAAAATATCTCTTCTCCCTCCAACAGCCATTAAATAGCTGTAAATCCCCAGGAAGGTGCATTGCTTTATGTGCCCTTTCTTTCTCCATGACAGAAGAATGTTAATGGATGCACTCTTGTACAGGTCTTGTGGAGATAATCAAAGCTGATGAAAGTTCAATAGTGGAATGACCTGTGGAATGGTCATGTCTGTAAGACAGTATTCCAGAACACACTGCCCCTTCCTCTGGCCTTTTCATTCTTTCTAATGAGTTTCACATTCAATACAACTCTGAGACAGAGACAGAGAGAGAGAGAGAGAGAGAGAGAAGGGAGGGATAGAGGAAGGAAGGAGAGAAGGAAAAAGAGAGGGAGGAAAGAAAGAAAGGAAGGAAAGAAGGAAGGAAAGAAGGAAGAAAATGAATAGAATGGAGTTTCTAGAGATGAGAAGGAGGGGGAATGAATAATTATTTTGGTTGTATACAGTTTCTATTTTGTAGGATAGTAGTCTAGATGGAATTCAGTAAATGGGCAGTGGCTATAATTATACATAAAGATAAATGTACTTGATGCTATTGAACTGTATCTAAAAACAATTAAGGCAATATACAGTTTATGTTATGTGTATTTTATCACTTTGGGGAAAACACCCTATTTAAATACTCGTATTTCATCCTCATTTTTCACAGAAGGACTAATTGACCAAACCGCAAAAAGAAATTGTGCATAAAGCTGAAATGTCAAGTTAAAAGAATAAAGTAAGACTCTCAGATACATTTGAATTTTGGATAAATGACAAGAAATTTTAGTTCAAATGTATTGCATTAGACATATGCCAACATTTCACTCTCCCACCTTCAGATTCCCAATTTATTCAGGAAGCATGCACTCTGTTTACTAACCCTAGAAATCTTGTCATGGTTTTCAGGGTTCTCACTGTCTCTGACAAGGTCGGCATAAGTACATTAATTTTGTGAACAATAATGCAACTCTTTTTAGATGAAAAGGGAAAGGGTCATTGTTCATTATCCACTTGCATTGTTTTCAAGTAAAGGATATGGACAATTTGATCTACATAGAACTGATAAACTCACTGAATTGCAAAGACCTCTCTGCCTCTACTTGGCTTAAGTCAGCGTAGGATGAACAACTGCAGGCAAACAGTAGAGAGTCGTTACCTGGCAACAGTCACCTCCAGGTGGGACTTTTGTCAGTTTGTTATACTGTTAAGGGTGATTCATACATCAATTTCTTTAAAAAAAAATTAGTATCCTTATCTACCATTGACCAAGGTCTTCAAGGAGAAGGCTAAGATTCTTTTCTTTTTAAAAGTGAAGAAAGGTTTTTAGCTCATCACACTACTGGTCAGTTGACTTCCCAATTGAACAGAAGTTAGTAGCGCTGTAGGCTTTGACTATTTTCCTCTTTTGTTGACTCCTAACACATGGTGTTTGAATGCATAATTAGAATAACGCAAGCTACAGTTCTTGTGATTTGTTCTAGTTCAGCTATGCTCCGCTTCATTTTTCATATGACTTTTTAGGTCAGATCATTCTTCCAGAAGAAATAGTTTGCATTCCTTTCTTCCTTTTTACACTAACTCATGACTCCAGAATAATGCCATGTTCCCAGACTGAAATGCAGCCTTTTAGTGGTCACGTATCTCAAAGTCTACACACACAATTCTGTCTTTGTTGCAGAGACTGATTCCAGCTAAAGTTTAGTAACCCGTCAGCGGCTCCATCTAATGCAGTGAAGTACACAGACAACTGAAATGAGCATTCATTGTTAAGGAATATAAATCATCAAATCCACAAATATTTATAATGATTCAAATATGCTGGTCTCAATAAACTTGCATTGTAGTTTAAGATCCAGGTGAGAGGAGAGGGAAGAAGGGAGAGATGAGAAGGAGAGGGAGAGGAAGGGGAGAGGGAAAGGGAGAGGGAGAGGGAGAGAGAGAGAGAATAAAGCTGCAAATACTGACAACAATATATCACATCAAACACACAGATAAAACAGTCACAGCAGATGATTTGAAGGAAACTATCACAGAGGTGAAAAAGACACTAATAGGCTCTCCGGAGTGCTTTTATTTGTAATGAGGTCACAAAAGTCGTCAGGAAGGGGGAGTATTTAACATAAACCATATTAAAATGCTGCATATTTAGAGAATATGCCTTTATATAGGATGTAGAATTCTGCCTTTATTTTTCAACTGTAACAAAAATTGCTCTTTCATTTTTCTGTTGCTACAGAAAAGATATACAGTATCTTATAAAGCTCTGCTCTCTGAGTCTCCTAGTTTGCTTTTTTTGTTGGTGTGATAAAATAAAGACCAAAAACAACTTGTGAAGAAAAAGAATGCATTTAATAATAGACTTCCAGATAATAAGTAAATCATTTAAGGAAGCCAGTACAGGAGTTCAAGGCTAGAACCTAGAAGCAGGAACTGAAGTGAAAACCATAGAAGAGCATGATTTATTGACTTGCTCCCTGTGGTTTGTTCAACCTGTTTTCTTATATAACCCAGGACAGCCTGTGCACAGTGGGCTGTGCCACCCCACAACAAGTATTAATGAAGAAAATGTCCACAGACTTGTCTGACGGCCAAACTGCTCGGGGAATTTCCTCAACCAAGGTTCCTTCTTCCCAGTCAAGGTGACTGTAGTTTTGTTTCCAGTTGACAAGAACTAAACAGGTCACCTAGTTTTCACCTGGAATTGTATTTATACAGTTACATATTGGGCTACTTATCTCTATACATACTAGAAACATTGTTTAGTAGCTGAGGTGTTAAAAAATTTTAACTTATTTGATATACAAAGCAGAGTCCCAGAATTCATCATACCAAGCGTCTTTCTCAGGGTACTTCTTAGTTTTAAATTTATTTATTTATTTAATTTTATTTAACCTTTTTTTTTTTTTTTTAAATACTCCAGATTTTATTCCCTTTCTGGTCCACCCTCTGACTGTTCCCTATCCCATACCTCCTTCCCACTTCAGATTCCATGAAGATGCCCCCACCACCACTACCATCAGCCCCACAGACCTCTAACTAAACTTCCTGGGGCCTCCAGTCTATTGAGGGTTAGGTGTTTCTTCTCTGACTGATCCCAGACTAGGAAGTCCTCTGATGTATGTGTGTTGGGGTCCTCATATCAACTGGTGTATGCTGCCTTGTGGGTGGTTCAGTTTCTGAGAGATTTCGGGGGTCCAGTTTAATTGAGACTGCTGGGTCATCCTACAGGGTCGCCCTCCTTCTTAGCTTCTTCCAGCTTTTCCCTAATTCAACCACAAGGGTCAATAACTTCTGTCCCTTGGTTGGGTGTACATATCTGCATTTGACTCTTTCAGCTGCTTGTTGGGTCTTTCAGAGGGCAGTCACGATAGGTCCCTTTTTGTGAGCACTCCACATAGCCTCAGTAATAGTGTCAAGCCTTGCGGCCTCCCCTGAGTTATATCCCATTTTGGGCCTGTCACTGGACCTCCTTTTCCTCAGGCTTCTCTTCATTTTCATCCCTGCAGTTCTTTCAGACAGGAACAATTATTGGTCAGAGTTTTGACTGAGGGATGGCAACCCCATTCCCTACTTGATGCCCTGATTTTCTGCTGATGTGGGCTCTATAAGTTCTCTTTCCCCTCTGTAAGGCATTTCATCTAGTGTTTCTGAAACTACCTACAGCTATCAGATGGCTAAGATCAAAACCTCAGGTGACAACACATGTCGGTGAGCGTGTGGAGAAAGGAACACACTTCCATTGCTAATGGAATTGCAAACTGGTACAACCACTTTTGAAATAAATCTAGAGGTTCCTCAGAAAATTGGAAATAGGTCTACCTGAAGACCCAGCAATACCAAATCTGGAAATGTACCAAAAAGATGCCCCACCATGCCACAGAGGCACGTGTTCCATGTGTTCATAGCGGCCTTGTTTGTGATAGCTAGACCCTGGAAACAATCCAGATGTCCAATGACAAAACAATGGATACAGAAAATGTGGTTCATTTACACAATGGAATACTACTCAGGTATTAAGAGAGAGGACATATTGACTTTTGCAAGCAAATGGATAGAATTAGAAATATCATCCTGAGTGTGGTAACTCAGACCTAAAGGGACATGCATGATATGTACTCACTAATAAGTGGATATTAGCCAAAAAAAAAAAAAAAAGAGTACAGAACACCAAAGATGCACTCTACAGAACTAAAAAATGTCAACAAACTGAATGACCCAAGTGGGTATACCTCAATCCCACTTGTGGGGGGGGGGGAGAAGAAAAGCAATCACTAGTGAGTAGTGAATGAGGAACCTCAGTGGGAAAGGGAATTGGGGAGGAAAAGAGGAGAACATGATCAGGTATTGGGTGGGGGAAAAGGACTGAAGCCCTGAGGGCCAGCAGAAAGAATGGAAACAAGGAAGTAGGAGGTGGTGGTGTGGGGGGACCCTCTAGAATGTATCAGAGACCTGAGAGATGAGATACTCTCAGGACTCAAAGGCAGGGATACTTCCCATTTTATCATTAATTAGCAACCACAGTCATTGACACTATCATTGAACTAAGTTCTGGCTGCCCAGTGATTGAAGGCCAATCCTCATAGGACTAGAATTGATGGGAAGAAATTAGATTCATTCAAGAAATTTATTTGTGGGATGTGGAGGAACTGTTGACTTCAACTTTTCTTCTGTATATATGTTGAAGAAATAAAGGGTTTTATAGTGACTGAAAGGAGGAGCAAGGTGGGCAGGCTATGTACAGAGCACACAGAGAGGGCTCTTCCTCAGACAGGTCCTTAATCTTCTATACGTGCCAGTGTTTCTGTGTGTGTATGTAAAGGTCAGTATTGGCGGGAGGGAGTCTTAAATTGTTGGTCAGCAAGCTCCAGGTATACATCTGTCTCCACCATTGCTTCAGATGCTAGTCACCATGCTATCTTTCATGTGGGTGCTCATGATCTGTCTCATGCTTGGGCAGCAAGTGTTTTCTCCACTCATCCATTTCCCTAAGATTTTGTGTAAGTTCTAAAGACCAAGAAGGCATATTATGAAGGTCACAGGGTGTTCTAATGTCTTTAAAGACAGAAATGAGTTATTTGGAAGTGTTTAGGTGAAGTTTCTATTTACAATTTAAAATGTGTAGTTAAGCACATGCATGTGAGTAAGCATCTCTTCTCTCTCTCTCTCTCTCTCTCTCTCTCTCTCTCTCTCTCTCTCTCTGTGTGTGTGAACTTTGTAATGGAATTAGACTTAAGAACAACCTTCCTAAAGGGCTATAAAAGCAATTTCCGGCAGGGATGAAGGGTTTGACTCCTTGCTGTTAGTCCAACTGATCACGCATCGTAACTTAACTGTTGTGGATTTTGAATGCTATTCTTAGCTCCTCTTGTAGTGAAGAATCATCAGTGTATGTGAGGTTTGTGTTCTACCTATTTACAGAATCCCTTTAATATTTCTAGATGAGAACTACCTCAAAACCATAGATCCTGGTTCTACGCACGAATAGCCTTTGAAGGTAGAATACAAAAACAGTTTATTCTTCTGAAGCTCACATGTACTAAAATTTTATATTCCTTTTATTACCTACAAAGTGGTTAATTTCTTTGCTCCTTAATTCTGAAATTAGTGCATCCTTTTGACTTTCATTAATTAATCTAAATCTATCTTTCACATTTTTTTTACTGATTAAAGTATTTATAGAAAGATGAATGTTATACTAAGAAAGCTCAGAAATAACCCACATGATGTGGAATTTTTGCCTAAATGGAAGGATTAAACTAAAATGTAATTTTTTCTGAAAGCTAATGGAATGGAAGAGATTCAGTTTGATTGGTTAAATAGGAGGTAGAAGGTATCTTAAGTGGCCAATCCTTTATCCACTAGGTATCTGGGAAGAAGTTTTTATTTTTTCTCACTTTATATCTTGCTCACTGCTCCTTCCCAGTCATCCCTCCCACAATTCCTTTTCTTCTGTCTCCCCGTATCCTCTGAGTGAGTAGAGCCCCCATGGGTTTCCCTCCACCCTGGTATATCAAATCTGTGCAGGGCTAGGCACATCCTCTCCCATAGAAGCCGGATAAAGCAGTCTAGCTAGAAGAACATATCCAATGTACAGGCAACAGCTTTTGAGTTACCCAACCACCCCCACTCCAGTTGTCTGGAACCCACATGAAGACCAAACCATAAGTCTGCTATGTGTATATGAAAGGAGGCCTAGGTCCAGCCATTATATGTTCTTTGTTTGGTGGTTCAGTATCTGTGAATCTCAAGAGTTAGTTGACTCTGTTGGTTTGGGAAGAAGCTTTTAACACTAAATATCTTCATTATTTGAGCAAATAATGACTTATTTGCTTTTCTAGGTAGGAAGAATCTTTAAAATCCCAAGTTTAATAGTCTTTGAAAGTGCATTTTTTTTTTATATTGTAAATTTATCTTTCCCAGAAAATGTCAAGAAATCATAATTTATTTAATATTCAAGTTACTGTTCAACTTTTTGGAGTAAGATTTGCATAAACTTGTGGGATATCCATATAAACTACATATTAAAGTTTACATAATAACTTTTCAGTTGAACCTAAATGGTAAAGAAGTTATCTATAACATCACAATGGCAAACCTAAGGGCCGCACATGTTGTTGCTCAGTATGGTTTTTTTTTTTTTTAAAGACTCAATAGCTTTCTAGAGTGATGAGTCATTTTAGAGCCAAGAAACTGATCATGCTGTTCTTTATTTAAGGCACACTGGTGGTTTCCTTCGGACATGGGATAGGGTCCTAATTCTTCCTGATGCTACAGACCAAGAGACAGTTATCATTTCAAGTCTCCTGGATCTTGCTGCTTTTTCATTAAGTCCATCTAACTGGGTGCTTCTCAACCTGTGGATCAAGACCACTTTGGGGTTAAACGACCTCACAGGGGTTGCTTAAAACCATCAGAAAAGACAGATATTTAAATTATGATTCAGAACACTAGACAATTTGGTTATGGAGTAGCAATGAAAATAAACATATGCTTGAGGGACAACACAGATGAGGAACAGTGTTAAAGGGTCAAAGCATGAGGACGGTTTAGAAGCACTGATCTAACCTAACCACTCTTGTGCATCTCTCAGCCTTTTCCTGTGACTTATGGACTTCCTTCTTTTCTTGGAGTGCTTGCATTTGCTGTCCTTTCTCGGAAACCCTGTAGGTCTTCGGTAACTTTGAAAATTATTTAGGACTCAGTTCCAACTGTCACTTTAAATGTAAGGCTTTCAGCCATGTTGGCTGTCTTAATTTTCTTTCCACTTACCTTTCCACTGAAATAATTTTATATGTGTCTCTTTTAGTCCCATCTTTCTTTATGCATTCTCTCTCACCAGAATGAATGCTGTTAAGGAAAAAGCTACTCATCGGTCATCTTCAGTGTTACCTTTTTGTGGAACAGAATGATAATGAATATATAGTAAATACTCACTGCAGAAATGAATGTGGGAATTTTGAGTTTCTACTCAATAGAAGTGAAAAGACAAAGGTGGCAGGTCTTCTCACGCTATTCAAATCCAAAAGTCATTCTTATAGAGGTTTAGAGTTTTCTTGCTGATGGTAATAAGGGGAATTTCTTCAAAAGGAATTGGAACAGACATACTGTGCTTTATATGTTTTCAATGAGATCCTTGGGGCTTTCTTAGAACCATGTTTTCCTAAGTAGCCACTTAGTCAGTTGTTGAGTTCATTATGCACAGATAGTAAAACAGCTTCTGTTTCTCCGTACTGTAAGCATGATATTTAATGCTGTATCTTATATACTGGCATAATCATCTGGTACCTTTTGTTTCACTGTGCCATACAAGCATAAAACCAGCTTGCATTGTGACTTCACTATTCACCTGTAGCTGCCAAATTTCATTGTTATTTGTTTTCATGATTATAGCTAACACACACACACACACACACACACACACACACACACACACACTTGTTGTATATGTATATACGAAACTTAGATTTTTAAATCATTCTATCTCCAGGCCAGTTCTCTTACTGTCCACCTAACAGGTTTCCAGTGGTCTATGTTACACTTGAATTGTTCAATACAGAACTAAATTTAGATTCTTCTTATTTTTCCAGCATAGAATAGGGATGCCATTGCTGAGTATCTTATTCTTCAATTAAAGAAATACGAATGTGCTTGGTTTTCCAGTAAATCCAAAGAGTCTTCCAAACACATACAGCTGGTAGAGAAGTCTGTCCAGTAAACCTTCTCTTATGATTTTGGTGCCTAATTTTTATTTGCTCAATATTTCCACTTCTGCGGAATGATCATTCTAACCTTCCCCAAAGTCTTTATATATCATCTTGTCCCTTGAGAATTTGATCCATATGTCTGCTATATTTTTCAAAACATTGTTATAATCTTAACATTTGTCACTATAATTCTATATTTTAGAGTTTTTTTCTTGTATTTGGGTTTGCTTGACTAATAATAACTCTTTGCAAAAGCTATTTACTGAAAAGTCACTTTAGTTCAGTCCTCATTATTTTAGGTTTTGCAAAATAACAGCATAGTGATAAGAAATGACGCATTTGAAACCAGGGATAATATGTCTGCAGTATTCTTGTGACTTTTCTATAGAGAGAAAAATAGGGAACAGTGACATGATTCTAACTGAGATCAATGGATAAAATTAAACTAAGAGATTCAGATTAAGATTGTAACTGCATTCAAAAACAAAGATATGATACATGGCTATTATTAATGTTATTATTTGATTATAGGTATCACCATTTGTATTAGAAAGTAATAATAGTAAATAATAATAATAATATGTGCTTAGCACCTGTTATATGCCATGTACCTTGAAATTGCTAAGAAATTTTGCATAATTTTATGATATTATGAAAATATGATCTGTTAATGTTAATTTCTATATTAAAGATAAATTTGGAGAATTTAAATATATTAGCTATGGGTAAATGGAGGGAAATAGAGAAGCCTATACTCTATTAAGGTCATTTGTGTGAGCTGCAATACTAATGTCATCTATTAAATACAAGGAATAATGTGTTAGCCATGGCCCTCAAATATCACCTGATACAGCCAAAACATTTACACATGAGAAACCAAAACTCAAAAGATGGACAGAATGAACCACACTGACCAAGCCAATTAGGAAAATTCCAAAGCAAGAAGAGTAAAACCATTTCACTGTCTTTCTTTCTTTTTTTTTTAAAGAAGAAAAAAACCCAAAGAAAATTTTATAAAAGGATGTAATTGAATGAATTCTCTAGATGTAGTTCTCATGGATACTTGGCATTATTCACAGAACCAAGTGACATCAGTCATGTACGTAGGATTTGTACAAGTGACTCATGACTTGGAAGGCAGACAATGCAATATTGTCTCCCTTCACAAGTTTGAAAGTCACCAGTTTAAACTTTGAAAATATTCAGTCCTCAAAAATCAGCGCCACCACTTCTCCTTCCTAATTAAGTTTGTCATGCTGTGGCCAGATCCCTGTCAGAGCCACAGATCTGAGACTGAGAGACATCAAGATGAAAATAGCACCTAGAGAGAAGTGCAAATAGTTGAGAAATAGATGACTAGTTTTCCAGAAAACCTGACAGCTCCTGAATCAACAGTCTACATTCATATTAGTGTCTTAATTATATAGGCACAGCAATTAACTTCTGAAAGCTAATGACTGCTGAGAAGCAACTATAAGTGTACCTACCATATTGCCTTAAAGCTAAAAAGTAAATGCATTTCTCATAACTCCACTTGGTACTGATGGCTCTGAGGACAGTGACAAAAACCAGCAACATCATAGGAACAAAAAGAACACAGGTTGGTGAAGAAAGCAGGTATAAAGGCTGTGTTGTGTAAGTGATTTTGTTTTTATTTGCTTGCTTTTTGTCTCCTTGGTTACATATAAAAAAGAAGCTTTCTGACCCAATGTGGAGAATGTATATATATATATATATATATATATATATATATATATATATATATATAACACACACACACACACACACACACACACACACACACACACATGTATTGCTGCATTTATGGCTACTGATTTCCTGAGACCATGTTCTCTGCCATATCAGATAATATATGTACTAGCCTTGAACTAGTAGCAGGTCTTGGTTTTCTAGGTGTGATGGCTTTCTTTGTCATTTAAATATAGTTGCATATACTTGGTGAGAAACTTAGGAATCCTGATAAACTTGAAGGAAAATATTAGTTTAATCTTAGACCTGATTATTTTCTATCTGTAATGGAGATGATACATAAAACTTCACTAATCTATCAAATAGTTCAGGCCCTGCTGGTTTTTTTTTTTTTTTTTTGATGAAAATACTCATGTTTGAAAAGACAAATGTGATTAAATGCAGTAATTTCTGTGTAGTGAAACACATTAGCATTTTAAGTTGTACATGAACACAGTAAAAAGTGAGTTCACCTGGTTCATTCCCTAAAGTCCCCAAAACCCCAATCCTAAAATATCAAAAAGACTTATTATAAAATCAAAGTTTCACAGGACATACACACACACACACACACACACACACACACACACACACACACACACCAGAAAACAAATTCCATATGTCAAAATATAATAAACCTTAACTGTGAATTTATTAGGCTATATAAATAAACATTTAGTTTCAGAAAAATGATTAATAATGAAGAAAAAAGAAGCATGTAGTTTACAATAATGTTTAAAGAACCCTTGGGAAAAACCAAATACCTGTGTCTGATAAAAACAGAACATTGTAAAACTATAAACAATTTTTTCCCTTAACTTCAGTGAAAAATGTATAAAAACACTGAGAAATACTAATGTGGTTCATGATAAAACACTTCATTAATTTTTATTAAAATCAAAATGGGGTTTTGCTGTTGCCATGATTATGATTATTGTTTTAGATTGTTTTTTCCTAATGCAGTGAGACATGTGATAGAACAAAAACCTATGTACTGGAACGGAAGACACAGTTTATGCTGCTCTTGCTGGTGACAATATGGCAGAAAATCAATTAGAGCAATTATCTAGGGGCTGGGGAGATGGCTCAGCGCTTAAGAGCACTGGCTGCTCTACTAGAGAAGGATTTGACTCCCACTACCTACTTGTTAGTTTACAATGGATTGTAGTTCCAGTCTTAAGAGTCTGATTCCCTCATGTGCCCTCCAAGGGCTCCAGGGAAGAGCATGGTGAACAGACTATTTTCTTCTAAAACTAAAAAGTAAATTTATTTCTTATAACTCTAGTCTCATACTGGTGCTCTTGGGTACAATGACAAAACCACCCAACCAACCAAACCTACAGACAAACAAACAAACAAAAAAAGACAACACAGAAACATAAAATACACACATTGATGAAGAAGGCAGGTGTAAAGGCTGTCTGTTTTAGTTAAACACAGGAGACAGTTAAACACCATACACATAAAATAAAATTCTAAACTTGTTCCTGTGTGTTATGTTAGTGAGGCAAAACAGGTAAATTAAAACAGTTATGTAAAACATAAATGTCTGTAGAAGAAAAAGCAAGTGTTTGACATAAATAAGACAGTATTTTTCACTACAAGGTCTTTATTGGCAGAAAAATATCTATAAAATTGTAGATGGAAACCTCAAATTATACATACAGTTTTATTAAAAGTTTCATCAAGGGAAAATGATGGGAGGAATTATAGGAATAGGATGGTAGGCAAGGAAGGGTGGATTTGATTAAAACACTGTATGAATGTGACGGTTTGATTAGCATGTGTCTCATAAACTATGATTTGAATACTTATGGAGTGGCATTAGGAGGTATGGCCTTGTTGGAGTAGATGTGACCTTGTTGGAGAAAGTGTGTTCGTGGGGGTGAACTTTGGGGTTCCAAGGGTAAAAGCCAGGCTCAGTGTTTCCCTTCCTGCTGCCAATCCAGATGTGGAACTCTTGAGCTCCTTCTCCAGCACCTGCCTCTGTGCTACCATGCTTCCCACCATGATGATGATGAAACAAACCTCTGAAATTGTAAGCCAGCTCCAATTAAATGTTTTCCTTTATAAGAGATGCCATGGTCATGATGACTCTTCACAACAGTAAAACCCTAACTAAGAAAATGACTGCACAAAATTCTCAAACAGTAAAAATAGTCAATCAGCTGAGTAGCAGGCATATGGTTGACACAGGCAGTTTAAAAAAAAGACATAGATAGAGACTTTAGGAAGATATACGAAACTCTATAGTACAGTTAATATCAGATGTCCTTTCTGACCATTGGCAATAAATTTTTTAGAAGGATATAAAGTTCCCAATGTGTCCTGTTATGCACCTTTACAAACTGCAAATAATTAGGCACTTATTTATAATGTTTTTTCTTAAAATAATTTTATAGCATATGCCCAAAACTTTAATCTTCATATGTGTATTACTTATTTTAATGATGCTATCATCAGGGAAAAAAATCAAGGAAATAATCACACAATTATATAAGATTTTCATAGAAGTCCTTCATGTTAGTAATGAATAATAAATCTATGCAAGACAGTACAATAATAAATTAAATATAGAGAAGTCATGGGGATAAATGCAAGTCTATGGAAGGTGAAGCACCTTGGGTGCATTGATCTCTGCTATTATGAGTATCTCAAATGTTGTCACAAACAGTGTGCCCCTGAGTAACTGTTGAATGAACTGGAAAGTCAGAAACACAGCTATGAGGACCGAAATTTATGGGAGGAAAAACTAAGACATCAAGATATATCAAACCGTGCTATGAATCCAATACTCAGTGAGCTCTCAGGTTAAAAAATAAACTTATTTATAGTTAAATAAAACAATACCCAGAGAAATTAAAATATTTAGTGTTAAAATGATAGTTTTACAGTTTTTATTTTGGAACATTTATATGGTTTCTAGCTTTCATATAATACATTTGTTTTGTTCTTACTGCAAAGAGATGTAGCTATATTAACTTTATTCATATTAATCTTATTAATATTAATTTTAGATTCATGTCTAGACAAACAAGCAAACCCATGCTTGTCTAGAGAAAAGTACTGTAAATCCTGCAAGAATGGGATTGCTTATATTTCTCAGTTTCTCTAGTGACAGGTCACTATATTCTTTGACTCAGCCTGTGTGTTCAATATTCATTCACTAAATTAATGAACAACTTTTAATTCTGATAATTGCCATTTATAATTAGACCAATTTTTACAAGGCTAACTAACAATTATCTCATAATGAATCCAACAGTCTGTTCACCTCAGGTGAAATTACAGATAATCTAACACTGCCTTTCTTTATCACTTCTTTCATTTTTAAAATTATAATTAATGTCATTTTTCTCTCCTTTTCTTCTTGCAACCTCTTTCATATATGCGTCATTGCTTTATTTTAATACATGAATTAATTTTCATTAACTATTGTTACATGTATATATGTATATACGTATGTATTTCTAAATGCAACTTGCTTAGTCTGTGTAATGTTATTTAGATGTACATTTTCAGGGATGACTATTTGGTATTGGATAACCAACTGGTGTGATGTTCCATGGGAAAGAATAGTTTTTCCATTCTCAGCATTTCCTATTTGTCTGTGGTTCTTTGAGTAGGACTGAGGTCCTGTAGACTTCCCCTAGTTCTCTTAAGCACATCTATTGATGTTACCTTTGTCCAGATCATGCTTAGTCAGCCATGTTTCAGATCCCTTGTTTGTATAACTTACAAAATTCCTAGGAGAAACAATCTCATTGCAAGGACTTGTTTTGTAGCTGTATCCAATGGGACTAGGCTCCACATTTCTGTATTTGATTGGTTGTGGTTTTCTGTAATGGTCTCTGTCTCTCGCAAAAAGAAGTTTCCTTGATGAAGGCTGAAGACTACATTTACCTACAGTGGTAGGAATTATACTGGTTTAGTAAAGTGAGAGTGGAAAGATTCTCCTCCAAGATCCAGCACTTCAGTAGGTAGTTGCTTAGGTTTCTGGCACCAGTCATGGTTTCCTTCTTGTTGAGCAAGTTTTAAGTTCAGTTAGAGAGATGTTGGTTACTGTCAAGGTATACGTATCACTATTGCACCAGTAAGGTTACTGTGTCATGCTGGTTGTTGTTGTGGTTTAGAGTCTAACACTGATTTTATATCCATCAGCCTTTCAAATGCTCTATCAGCTTTATTTTATATGATCTTGAAAAATTATTGAAACTTGGCCTTGAAATAGTTTACATTTAGTAGATGGATTTTACTGTTATGACTTGTTCTATTCCTTTCCTTAGCAGAAGGTCTCTGGGTTTTCTTCATCACTTTCTAGAATGCTCTTTCTCCATAGTAGCCATTTTTGTCAAGGTATCTATTAATTACTCTCATTTCTAATAATGTATCCCTTCATTTGTACTTCTGATTCTTCCACAGCCTGTTGTTTCCTTCACAGAGGCTATTCTTGGTTGCTAACTTGATTACATTCAGAATCAACTATAACCCAAATGGCTAGGCACAACTATGAGGAATTTTTTTTCCCTAAATTAAATTATTTCAAGTGGTAAGGTCCACTTCTAATCTGGATGTTTGAAGTGGGAAGATACACTTTTAATCCAGATCTTTTGTAGTAGGAAGATCCCTCTTTAATCAGGGCATCTTTTCCTGGCAGCCTATATAAAGGACACGTAGAAGGAAGCTGGCTCTCATTGCCTGCTTGCTCTTGCGTTCACTAACAAGTTCATTCCTTCAGTGGCATTTGAGTCTACTTAATGAATCTGGGGTATACTGCAGAGCAACTGAGACATCCAACCTCATGGGCTGTACAACTGCTGGATTCTTGAACTTTCCATTGGTAAACAGATACAGATATTGTTGAATTCACATGTAATCCATTCTAATAAATACCATATATGTAAATATCTATTTGTTCATTCTATAAGTTCTGTTCTCCTAGACAATCTTGCTAGTACTATGTGATTTAATCTTTATTCTAGATTTCAACACAGTTTCTATCACACAAGAAGCAATTATTCATTACCACATACCAATCAGTGTTTATTGCCAGCAAATTTCTTTGTACCTCTTAGATCCTGAATATCATATTAATCTTTCCATAAATAATTTATATATTTCCACTAAGGAGAAATTATTGTTGTAAATAGGAGAGAAGCTCACAATGTCTGACTAAATAAATGATAAACCCTGTGGAATAAGCCTCAGATTCTCCAGGCTCCTCAGTGCTGACATCAGAATGGTAACAGGATTATACACTGAAGGCTCCTTGCAGAGACTTCAAATATGATACAGCCTGAGATATTGATCTAGTAGAGCAAACAAGTATCCCATTCACTTTTAAAAATGAAATATTAATTAGAGATTGCAAATTTCCTTTCAGTCAGTAGACATTAAAGTGTTCATTGTACCATTAGTGTTGAATTTTAATCAATATTTCAAAAATAACCTGATGAAACATTAATGTTACATTGCTTTTACTATTTTTGATAATCAATGGAAAGGATTATGGGGAAATATACTCATTTTTATGTCACTATACACATGGCAAGTTACCTGTTTCTGGGAAACAAGATATAACTTGTGTGTGCTGTGGGTGCTTTGTCTCCACAGCTCTTCCAGAAGACTGATGTGGCAATCACTTTTATAGTTCACAGTGATAAATAAAAATTGGATGGAAAATGAATTTCTTTTCAATTTTAATTTCTAATTTGGTGCTAATAAGTTATGTTAATGACAGAGATTCAGTTAATAGCACCATATTCTGAAATCAGGAACTGTTAGTCTTCAACACAAATATCCTAGGTATGATTTAGTAAATTCCAAGGGAAAATGCAGTGAAGAAACTGAGGTCTGAGCTTGACAAACACAATAAAATATTTGAAATGTGCAAGTATGGATATGAAATGTGAACGACCTCTTTATCTGCCAGTCTTAAGGCTGATGGTAGTTTTTTTCTTTCTCCCTGTGATTTTATAATAGGTCAGAGGTTATTAAGGCCTCACATGCATATTTCTGAAAGGGCAACACACATTGAAAAAATGTCACTGCATTAATGTGTGCCATTCTGGGCTTACTTGGCCATGCCCACTTGTCACAGTTATTGCCAAAGCAATGCCATTGTGTGTCCTGTTATTCTCTGCCTATGCAGTTTAGACCACCCCATTTCCATGTTTTTAAGGTAATTATGTCCAACGAAATGTCAGCTAAATGATTTTGACATTCAAGATTCCTCACAGCTTTTGAACACCATGTTATCTGTGCTCTTTGTAATTCATATTCATTCAAATCCCCATCCCCTGCCACATTATGCCATCCCATCTGCTGAGAAGGTCCCCACTCTTCTCCCTTGGAATTGTTGGCTGGGGGAAGTAATACCCTTTGAAAAGATTCTTACATTGCTGGCTGGATTTACAGATTCTACTGCTGGATGTTCTGGCCATTGCATATGAAGAAACAGCTATTTCTTTTAATGGAAATATCTACTTAAAATTCAGTCTTTAGCATTATCTTGTACAAAACAATAATTATTTTCTTACTTTGAGGTGTAGCAATAATTTTATCAGAATCTTTTTTTTTTTTTTTGCGTAAGTGTATGTTGGTTTGCCTTATTTGCTTATAAATGATTTCAATATTAGGAAAAATTTATAGAGGTATGTCCAAGCATAGTAATCACCTTTGAAGCCTTATGTAATATAAACATTTGCATCAGTAACAACCTCATCAGTGTAAACTAGAGTCTCCTGAAATTTAGGCAGACCAATGTGATTTTTGTATTAGAATGACTTCTTTTTAAAAAATTCATTTGATTCTTTTTTTTTTTGTTTATTTTTTTGACATAGTGTCTACATAAACTTAGTTGGCCTGGAACTTGTTATATAAACCAATTTGTCCTTGAACCCACATACATTTGAAGGTCTCTGAGATTAAATATGTATACTACTACACTCAGCTATAGGCTTGTAAAAATTATTATAATATCAGAATAGTGGATTATTTTATAATTTGGTATGATCTTATAAGGGAACCTTACTTATAATTTCACTGGTAGATGGTTAAACATTTTTTTTTTTGGAAACAATCCATTCTCCAATAAACACTGACAAGTCTCTTAACTCCTGTACTTACCATTAAGATCTCTATTTGGTGCACTGACCTCTATGGTCATTCTTAAAAAAAATAATTTCTCATCTTAGGTAAATATGCCTGCTGCTACCCACCCAAGAAATATGCTGCAGACAATTGCTTCTGTGGGCTACAATTCTGTCTGTCTTTGTGAATTACAATATAAGGCTTCTTCTGGGATAGTATTAGTTCTGATTGAGAAATTCCAAAACCTCTCTTATCCCTAGATTCAATGGCCTCTCTCTCTCCCCCCTCTGCAAACTCTCTTGCCCCTGAAGCAAATAAAGATATATTGTTTATGCTGTAAAAATAATCATGCTGCAGAATGTAAAAATAATCATATGAGATTAAGAGGAACATACTCTTTTATATTTGCTTTTATGTGGGGGATTTTTTTTTTACAGAGATGTTGTCTGTACATTCTTTCTACTCTCTTAAAAGATCACTTAAAATAATTAGTGATCTCTTAAAGTATCATTTAACATACATGGTTCTGTAAATCAATTAGACTACATGCATTATCTAACTGAAGTTCTGAATTTCTTAGGAAATATGTTTTCTCTTCTGCATTTTAGCAGCTGCTTCTATAGCCATATTTGCTTTGAAACATTGTGAGAATAAAACATCCCTCACTATTTATTGTGTTGTTCACTTATAATGAAAATCAAAGACTGTGACACTTTAGTTCTTTGACATCTGAATACAATAGCACACTGAGATAATCTGAATCATGTTTTTAAAGAATCTACTAAGAAGAAATACAGTCTTCAGAGTATCTCAGAGAGAATTTTGTTATAGACTGAAAGGAGTAGTAGATTAGCTTAAGTTTTGTACACTTAACACGAAATTATCATACATCCCTAGAAAGCAAAGAAAAGGAAAACAATGCTTTCAAAGAGCATACTAATTTTGGTGCTCTAAGATATTCACGTGCTACAATGCATTTTCCTCATACTCATCTTTGGTGTCATCATCAATGTCAGGTTACATTAGATACTGAGAGAACTGTGACTGATAAGGTCATGAGTTCTAGTACTCCATTCTTAGATGGTGGATTATTAAGATCTGAGAGCATGTCACAAACTAGTATCTGCAACTTCAGGCAAAAGGCAGCGCAGACAGCCTCTGATGACATGCAATCATTGCTTAGCTGTACAGATTGCTCAAGTTTATGGCCACTTCTATGACCCCTTATTTTGGCTTTTGTTGTCGTTGATTATGCTTTCATACTACCCAGTGTATGGCAAAAATCTTCAAGTTGTTTTGATTCACATTTCCCTACTGACAAAAGATAATGACATTTAAAAGCAGATGATTCTTACCCTTTGTTTTCTTCTCTGGAGAACTGCCATGGTTTCCCTTTAAAATTATATATTTTATTATTTAAAACAATTTAAAAATGTTTTTTTTTTAATCACATTCTTCCCTTTTGCCAAGTTCTCCCAGTCCTCTCCCACTCTCTAACCACCTAATTTTAAGTTCCTGCTCAAAAAACAAAACAAATTGAAACGTAAAAGCAAAAAAACCCATTACAACAACAACAAAATCCACACCAAACTGTAATCAAATAAAAGCACATAAGATACTGTGGAGCCCATTGTATGTCGCTCAATGACTACTGAACATGAGGCCTGTCCTGGAGTGGTTCCCCAGTGTTACTCTACTGGAGAAATCTTATTTTTCCTCTTCCAACAGGTATAAGTGGCAATTCAGTTGTTTATATTTACCCTAGTAACTAGTTTTTTATTCATTTATTCAGTTTTCAAAAATATAACAAGGTAAAACAAAAACTATCAATTTAGAGTTGGATAAGACAAACCAATAGAAGGAAAAGTGCCCAAGAGAAGGTACCAGTACCGGAGACCCACTTGTTCATTCACTTAAGAATCCCATAAAAGCACTTAACTGGAAGCCATAACATAAACACAGAGGACCTGGTGCAGACCACACAGGCCCTGTGAGTGCTGCTTCAGTCTCATGAGTTCATATGAGCTTTGCTCTTGTTAATTTAGTGAGTTTTTTCCCCTTGTTATATTCCTTCTCCTCTGGCTCTTATCCTTTTTCTGTCTCCCCGTTTTCAGGGTTCTTTGAACTTTGCAAGGAGGGACTTAATGGAGACACCCAGTTTAGGTATGAGTGTTCTCAAAACTCTCATTGTCTGCATAGTGTCTGGCTGTGATTCTCTGTATCTGTTCCTAAGTCATTTAGGAGGAAGTATCTTTGATGCTACTTAAACAAGATAGTGACCTGTGAGTGTAGCAGAATATCAGTGTGGAGTCATTTTATCACTACATTATTATTTTTTCTCTTTTTAAAAAGGAGTATTCTTTGGTTTTCCCCCAGGTATCTGGGAGTTCTAGTCTCCAGTTCTTGGTCATCCAATCAGTGTTGCATCTGGGTTCCATCACATTGAGTGGGCCTTAAGTAAAATCAGATTTGGGTTGGTCATGCCCATGAACTTTGTTCCATTTTTACCTTAGCATTTCTTGTAGGAAAGACCTCATTGTAAACAAAGTGTCGTGTCTGGCTTGGTGTTTACTTCGCTTTCCCATCCCTATGCCCCAACATAGTATCTCTGTGTAGCCCTGGCTGTCCTGGAACTTACTCAGTAGACCAGACTGTCCTTAAACTCAGAGATATACCAACCTCTGCCACCCTAGAGCTGGTCATGTGTCACCACTACCCAGTTTATGTTACTCTTCTGGTTGTATGCAGAGTACCTCCCTGCTCCAAGGACACTGGGACATAGGAGTGACAGCTCTAGGGAGGCACTAGCTAGATCTCCCCATGTTTAATATAGGTGTTGTCTTCAGCAGTGGGCCATTGCTGTTTTTGGAGAACAATCAATTTTCTTGGCAACAGCCTGGGTTGTTTGGGAGATTTCCATGGGGATCCCTTTGGCCAATAAGTCAATTTGACATAACCCAAATTCCAGTACTAAAAGTTTTGTTGGAAGACAAGACATGGCCATTTGGGATTCAGTCTTCCTCATTATTTGGTGATTTTGTTTAGACCCCCTTCATACACACACACACACACACACACACACACACACACACACACACACACACACACGTTTCTACGTTTTCCCATGATCCCTCAAATGTTCATTCATTTTAGCTGTCTCTACTTTGATCCTCCCATTCCAGCCCTCAACCATTTAATGCATATATATCTATTTCATTTCCCTTTCCCAACAACACCTAACTAGAATTCCTTACTCTATATCTACCCTCTGTGGTATTCTGTTTTATAGCTTGGTTATTACTGACTTGAGTGCTAATATATACATATAAGTAAATATATACCATATTTATCTTTCTGGGTCTGAGATACCACTGTCAGGATGATTTTTTTTATAGTTTCATCCTTTTGTGTGCAAATTTTTTTGATGTCATTAAAAAATAATTGTTGAGTAAAACTCCATTTTGTGAATGAACCACATCTTTTTATTTATTCTTCTGTGGAAGGGCATCTAGGTTGTTTCCAGTTTCTGGCTATTATAAACAGAATAGCAATGAACATGGTTGAGCAAGTGTCTCCATGGTAAGATGAAAGGTTCTCTGGGTTTAAGCCCAAGAGTGGTATAGCTGGATCTTGAGATAAAGCAATTCTCATCTTTGTGAGGAACTGCCATAGTGGCTGTATGAGTTTGTAGTTCTACTAGCAACATATGAGTGTTCCTCTTATTCCACATTCTTACCAGGATGAGCTGTCATTTATTCTGTTGACCTAGCCATTGTGACAGTTATCAGGTGAAATCTCAAAAGTGCTTTTGATTTGTATTTCCCTGTTGACTAAGGATGTTGAACATTTATTTAAGTGTCTCTTAACCATTTGAGTTTTCTCTACTTAGAATTGTTTATATTTGTACCCTATTTTTAGTGGCGTTGTTTTCCTGATATCTGGTTTCTTGAGTTCTTTATAGATTTTGGATATTAGTCTTCAATTAGCTGTGTAGTTGGTAAAAGTCCTTTCCCAATTTGTAGGCTGACATTTTATCCAAATGATGGTATCCTTTGCTATGAGGAAGTGTTCCAGTTTCAGGAGATCCTATTTATCACTTGTTCATTTAGTGCTGCTGCTAATGGGGTTTTGTTCAGAAAATCTTCTCCTGTGCCAAAGGTTCAAAGTCATTTCTCCATTTTAATACCTAAAGTATCATTTAAAAATAATAGTGTGCTAAGATGTATGTGCACAGTTTGGTGATGGTTTGCGTTTGTACTTATTCATGTAACCAGTACTAGAACAAAGTACAGAATGTGTGCAGCAATCTGAACTCCTACATGCTCTTTCAAGTCTACATGACTCTTCACACTGGTTTTCTGGACTTTTATCCAATGTGTAAAATATCTTTTCAGATTTGATTATGCTTCTGTGTGTAGCACATACTACAACTTTTGTTGTTGCTTTATCAGTATATTTATGAAAACAACATTCTTATTTACTTTTAATATGGTACAAATTTTACACTAACAGATAAATCTATGTACCATTTAATCTACCAGTGCAAGACATGTGAGATGCTCTTGAAAGTCTATTTTCTACTGCACTTACTGGGTTATAGAAGATGTGTGTGTCCAGTGTTAGTAGATATTGTCAAGCTGTTTTTTTTTTCAATAACTTGTGCAAATTCTTTTTAGCTATGTATTAAATTAAAATTTTCTCATTCTTTTCTGTTAATTTGACATTTTTCTAATGTGTGTGTGTGTGTGTGTTTGTGTGTGTGTGTGTGTTTGTGTGTGTTTGTGTCTGTGTGATCAATAGGTAGTGACTGAAAACATCTTTCGTTATACCTAATTTTACATGTTAATAGGTGAGATTTCAAATAACACTTTAAAATGTAGTTTTCAATTTGTCAGTCTCTAGTAAATAGAAGTGTAATTTATTATTTATATGTATTGATCTTGAATTTCTGAGATACTGATAATGAATCTTCCTTCTTTGTTTAAGAACACTGGGAAAGCTATTGTGGTGTTTGGGTTTTGGCTTTTAATTATAGGTTAATTCTTAGTCTTTTCTTTCTTTTTTTTCTTTTATATCTTTCCTCATTCTCTTCCTCATCCTTTTCCCTCCTGCCTCTCTACATTTCTTTTCTTTCTTTTACCTTTTCTGACAGTTCTTGCTGCATAGCCCAGATGGGTCTTAAATTTGCTTCCTGCCCAAGTCTGTTAAGTGCTGTGCTTGTAGGTTCAGACCACACATCAGCACAACTTTTCTATGGAGTTGTAATGTTCTATTTTTGTTACTCTTTAAAGTTATACTTTTCATTTTCTATACGTAATCTAAATCTAAGCTTTTATTATCTATCCTTTCAGACCTGAGGGATATTTTTTATAGTCCTAACTGTATAAAGTTTAGAAAATACCTGATTTATGAGCTAGAACATATTTAAGTTCAGTAAGTTTCCATGCACACTTGAAAGAAGGCAAACCATTCATTGTTAATGGAATGGTCTGCAATCACCATAGAAAACCTGGTTAATAATGCTGCTTCAAATTGTGTATGTCTTGTTTTGATGTTTTTCCCTCACTGCTCCCAGTGAATGTGCTAATGATTTTAAAACAACTCTTTTTATTTTCTTGCAACTATTTTACTTCTACATGTGACTTTCTCAGAAATAATTCATAGCTTTAATTTTGAAATCTCAGTCTATTTTTAAGTCAATTAAGGAAGTAAACATACCATTGTTCCGCTGCGGCTGATGTCTGAAGTACACGGCATCTTCACCTATAGGGACCTACTCTCTACCTATTGGAGGTAAGCAAGGGCAACAGCAATAACCTCTAATGTTTTGGGAGTCGTTTGAACAACTATCCCCAAAAAGCTAAAGGGGGTTATCTAATGTTCCAACAAAAGCAATTTGGGAAGAACAATACATTTCTATCTTTAGAAATATAGATTAATAAAAATAGAATTAGATACATATTTATACAAATGTATAGATATGTGTAGATATGTATACATATTATGTATTATGTATACATATTATATATGTATATTATTATAATACATAATAATATACACATGTATATTATTATAATACATAATATATATACATATCTATACATATGTATAAATATATATCTAATTCTATTTGTGCTAATGTATATTATATATACATACATATAGATATGTATCTAATTCTATTTTTATTAATCTATATTTCTAAATTTTGTGTGTGAACTTGAGAGAGTAATGGAAGATTGCAAGGGAGGGGCTGGAGGGAGACAAAGAAAGGAAGGAAGAAAAGTAATTATATATAAAAACAAAGTAAAATACGTATCCTTTAAAATGGAAACCATATGGCTCTCTCTAAAAAGCTGCTGGGAACAGTGATAAGTCTTTCCACATACCTAGCCCTTCCCAGACAAATAAGGTACTTTCTTTACTTTAAACAAGAGTAAGAACCATTGACCAGGAAAAGAGGAAACCAGATGTATCTCATCATAATGATGAAAATAGTCATTTCAGGATCTAAATTATGCAGATGGTTGTCTGTGTGACTTTGGGAGATGTCAATAAAAATGTGTGTTTTCCAGGCTCCGTGTAAAGAAAAATCTGTATTTTATCTAGGAAGTATACAATATTTTCAGATTTTAGTCTATATGTTTTGAAATCTGAAACTAGCTGGCTTAAGGAAGTTTACACTTTAAAATTGATTTTTCATGGTGTGCTAACTAGGTTCATGTCAACTTGACATGCAGCTAGAGTCATCTGTGAAGTGGAAACTTCAACTATGAAAATGCCCCAGTAGATTCGTCTATGGACAAAGCTGTGGTGCATTTTTTTAAAAGTAGTTATGTTTGTGGGAGGACCCTGATCACTGTGGGTGATGCCACCCCTAGACTGGCAGTCCTGAATGCTGTAAAGCAGGCTGAGCAAGCCACTGGGAGAAAGCCAGAAACCAGCACTCCTCCATGGCCTCTATGTCATTTCTTGCAGCCAGGTTCCGGCCTTGAGTTCCTGTTCTGACTTCCCTGGATGGTGGACTTTAGAAGCTAAAAAGTGAAATAAACAACTTTCTTCCCAAGTTGCTTTTGTTTATCATAGTAATAGAAACCCTAACTAAGAAACATGGTATTGGGGAAAGGGAGAGAGCATAGAGTAGAATTGGTGCAGAGACTCTAGTCCAATATTGGGTTAGAAGAAGCATTTGACTATGACTTGTGATAATATGAAAACATAATACAACACAACACAATTCTCTCAGAGACTCTAAATGCTCATATGACCCAGTTTCTGTAGGTCTGGACAGGTGACTGATAAACACATAGGAGTAAAAGAGAAAAGAACTTGGCATTTTGTTAGCAGTTGTCTTGTATCTATCACTGAACTGGAAACATTACACTTCATTTATTTGATATAAATATAGCAAAATAAATGTATGTGTTAAATATATCATTTGCCGAATATCTCTAGTGTAATAGACAGTCCATTAAATTTACATGACTTGAGATGTGCAAGGACCTTTCCCCTGATTTTGCTCCTGTTGGACGGCTTGTTGGCTCAGTAACAACTGTGCACTGAAACGCTGGGATGAAAAAGTTTATGAAGCAAAGTGATGTGTCCTTTGAGACTGGGCTTCACAACTCAGCATTTTCATTAGTCCTGGTTTTCTAGCTCACAACATTGTGAAACCTGAGGAAAGATGTAAAAGCCAGAGGATCAGGGTGTGAGCTGTAAGACTGTGTCTCTAAGTAATATTAGAAGCTAGAATGGTAAAGTCTCACCAACACGACTGATGAAACGTGAATTGAACAAGTATGACATCAATGAACATGCCAAACTGGGTGGAGAAAATCTCAGAGGCCCCAGCCCTACACAAAGAACTATTGGCAACTGAGGAAAGCTGGGAATCTGAGAGATGGTCTTCCTCAGGAAGAGCACACCAATTGATTGCCCAGTGCCAAGTCATCATCCCTGAACACATACATTTGAGTAACATTTTATGTACTGAGATGGTTAAATTTAGGAATTTATATTTGTATTCACATACATATTATACATGCCAGGACAATTGGTGAAAAAGGCGGCCATGAATTTCAAAAGGAGCAGGGAGATGGTGTATATAGGACAGTCTGGAGTGAAGGAAGGGTGTTGGGAGCTGACTCCAAGCAGAAAGCGGCTATCATCTTTGCAGCCATCTCAGGCCATATACCCTGACAAGAGACTTGTTTTCAACAGCCTACAACAGCTGAGCACACTCTGATAAACATCTTGTTTATCCCACGTATCTTGTTTTGTTGTTTAGTGCCTCCAGCTGCAAGGCAAACGTGGTAAAGAGTCTTCAGCTGTGTTCCCCTGCTTGTGCTTATAAATACCCAGGATTTCCTTGCAATAAACGAGACTAGAGACTTTATCACATCTTGTTTTGTCTCTATTCTTCTCTTTTCTTGCCCTTCCATGCTCACTCTCTCTCTTGCTAGATCCTGACCCGTGGACTGGAGCAGCAGCTCAGGCCAGGACACAGTGACCCTCAAGCTAGGCAGTGCATGCCTCAACAGAAGAGAAATGGAGATATATTGTAACTATATTATAATTTCCAAAACAAAATAGCAGGCCAGTTATGTGTCCTTTATTGCAGCACTCAGGAGGCAGAGATGGATGGATCTCTATGAGTTTGTGTTTATCCTGGTCTACATAGTGAGTTCCAGGATAGCCAGAGCTGCTTAATGAGACTGTGCCTGAAAAACCCAACCAAACAAAATAAAATACAAATTTCAACAAAAACAAAGAAACAGGAAAAGCAAAGTGCACCTTCATTTTGGAATGTCAGAAGTGGAACCAGTTGGATTTTTTTCCTTAGTTATTCATTGTTTTCAACAACTTTAAGGTCAATTCTTCTTGCTAAAGCTTTTAGGATGATGTTTGAAGAGTTTCTTCCTGTGGTAGCATCCTGGGTCTTGCAATGGTAGAAAATGACTTTATTTAACTCTAGGAGTTCAGTTCTGCCTTGCCTAGTCTCCCAGGTCTGAACTTGTTATTTTCTTTCTGTGTCTTGGATAGTTACACTATTTTATTCCTGCAACACACATTGCTGTTGGGAATTCTTTTGTAAAGCTGATTATTTTTTGTTTTATTTTTGGCAGTAAATAGAAAGATTTCTTCACTGAGAAGTTCTTAATATTTTACTGTCTCTGTTTAGATTCATTCTTATTATGTAAACTCTTTGGTAAATTTAAGTATCTAAGTTTCTCTAATTCTGTTGCTATTTTTAAATTTTTCTTAAGTCTTGGATTTTCTGAAATACTTTCTAGGCATTTTTGTTCTTTGTTTTTTTATTTCCTTTCTTCCCCACTAATTTGTTTGTTTATTCACTTTTCATTTTGATCTCAGCTCCCTTTCCTCCTAGTGCCAATCTTACATATCCCTTCTCTTAATACCCTCTCCCTTTTTCCTTAGAAGGAGTCCCATTTGGGTACCATGCTGCCCTGGGACATCAAGTTAAATAAGGAATAAGCAAATACTATCCCACTGAGGCTACGGAAATTTACCGAGTTAGAGGAAGGGGAATCTAATGGCAGGCAACAGAGTCAGAGACAGCCTTCGCTCCAATTGTTAGGGGACCCACATGAAGGCCAAGCTGCACATCTGCTCCCAATGTGTATGGGGACTAGTTTCAGCCCCTGCATGCACTTTGGGTGGTGCTTCAGTTTCTGTGTGCCCCCATGGGCCCAGGTTGTTGACTGTGTAAGTCTTCTTATGGTGTCCTTGATGCCTCTGGCTTGTTCAATTCTCTCCCCTACTCTTCCACAAAACTCCCAAGCTTCACCTGATGTTTGACTAGGGGGCCTCTTCATCTGTTTCCATCTGCTTCTGAATGAAGCCTCTCTGGAGAGAGTTATGCTAGACTCCTAACTGCAAGAATAGCAGATCATCAATGATAGTGTCAGGGGTTGACTCCCTCCCAAAAAATGGGTCTCAAGTTGGGCCAGTCATTGGTGTGTTGTTCCCTCAACCTCAGCTTCATCTTTATCTCTTCACATCTTATATTCAGGACTAATTTTGGGCTGAATGTTTTGTGGGTAGGTTGATTTCCCTGTCCTTCCATTGGAAGTCCTGTCTGGTTACAGGAGGTGGCCTCTTCAGTATCCATATTCTCTGCTGGTAGAGTTCTCAGCTAGGGTCACACTATTCAGGTCCCTGAGGCCTCGCCTATCCCAGAGATGCACACTCCCCAACTGATTTCTGTTCTCTGTCCTAACCTTTTTAATATTTTTTTTATTGTTTGGTGATTGAGTTTATAATGATTACAGCATTTTTCTTTCTACATGTCTGTGTGACTGTATCCTTTCATACCAGAATTCCCTCAATTCTTCATGACATACAGTTGGAAATGTCTCTATGTCACCTTTCTAGCTCCCTGATAGTAAATTTGGCTCATTGGATTTGGCGATGTTTATTCTGTCATTTAACATTTTTTGATGCTTTATAAATATCGTGTTTTTTTGTAATCCATATTTTCTGTGGTTTTCCTGTGAGTCCTTGTTTTCTAGTTATGCCATTATCTCCCTCAGTATTCTTTGAGAATATTGAATAAAATTTCTTTAATTCTTGTTTTTGATAATCACATCTGACTTTGTTGTTTACATGCTATTTGGATTGATTCATGCCAGTATGTGTGCTCTGATGATGTTAGAGTCTTGTCATTTTCCTAAGAGCTAGAAATTCCCTATGAATACAAATTACATTTCTCAGTGAAGTAAAAAAGCTTCTCTGACAAAGGTTGAGAGCATCACTAATCTCTGGATATAAACACAAATATTTAGAAGGTAGTTTATCAATTTGACAAAACTAGAGTAGTAAGTTTCCCTGTTGGTTTATGATTTCCCCAGCCTTTGGCTTTGACCATATTTACAGTACCAAAAATTAATTGCCTTTTTTTGGAGCAGGCCTGACATCCAACCAAAAAGTGCTTGGTTAGGCCAATAACCTTTATGTAATTTTATCCCCAGTGAGCACATCTTGCCTGGCATATTGGTGTTGTAATATATACTGTCCAGACCCAGGTAAAACTGTCTTTTATTTCTCCTTTAGTTTGTATAGCACCTTCTTGTACTATGAAAGCTAGGCAGAAGATTTATCTCCATCAGGCTTCTACTGAGTTGAAAGGTGTAATTCTCAGATTATTATGGATCTAGAAAATTCCATAATAGTGTTGTAGTCATTTTTCAAGCAAAAACTTCTCCTATTAATGAAGTACGTGTATGCACATGTTTGTGTGTATATGTGTATGATGGAGCATGTGCATGTGGGAGTCAGAAGTAGACATTGAGTATCTTTTATGTCTTTCTCAACCTCATTTTTTGAGGAAGGGTCTCTCACTAAACCAGGAGTGCATCAATTCAGCAAGACTAGCTGGCCAAAAACTTCCAAGCATTCTTCCTATTTCTACATTCTCAGTGCTGGGTTATAGTCACATGCTGTCATGTCATAATCTGCACATGGGTTTTGGAAATTGAAAGTAATTCATTTCAAGTACTTTATCAACTGAGCCATATTTGCAGTCCTGCAGTTTTAAAATTTAGTTAAGAACATCTAAGTGCTGAAAGCCAAGGGTCTTTGCTTCTGTACTACTGGTAAATTATATTTAATTGCAGAGATAACTATCTTAATTCTAAGAATTACAGATTTCAGAATTACAGAGATAGTCATGGGTCATGTAATTTAGCTTTCTTAATTTTGAAAGATAAAATAGGCTTAAGGAATTTGGATAATGACATATTAACTTGCCTTGAAAGAAGTAAAATAACTTTTTCATTGTTTTTGTGAGTGCATTTGTATTTTGTTTTGTGTTAACAACTTTTATCTTTCTAGTAGTTATATAATGTGTACTTCATAAAAATGATTCTCTTACTAAAATCACTATGACCTATAGCTTTAAAAATGATATTACACATTTCATTAGGTTAAATATCATCTTTCAAAAATAAAGTATACAATTAAAACTTTGATTAAACTTATCTAAAGAGTAATGTAAAAATTAAATGTTAAAATTATTTAAAATAGGAAGGCATTATTTAGTCATTTAAAAGAAAATGAAATAAACCATCTTCACGTAAGGCATTTTACATTGAAAAATTAGTAAAGTAAAAGAAATTACAATTGCATGAATTTTAATTATCTTGGAAATTGTGCTATGGTATTCAAAGCATTATAATAGTCATTTATATTTAAAACACATACATTCTTTATTTTAAATAATTGCTTATAGCAGCAAGACAATTTGCATCTTTGTGAGAGCATATGGATGTATTTTACAGTTCAAATTCTATGTTATAGTTTCTGAATAGCCAAGAGTTGAAGGTTCTTTCTCTCTTTCAGTCTTTCTCTTTCTTTATTCCTTCCTTCCTTGTTTAATTTCTCAATTGTACCCTGGATATACTGTTAACTTAATTTTCTTCCATGTTGGAGTGTCAAAGATTTGTGTAAATGAGTATTTGAGTTTATGTATGTATGTGCACTACATATGTGCCTGTTGGACTTTGCATTATTCAGGGTTCTCTAGAGTCACAAAACTTATGGAATGAATCTCTCTCTCCCTCTTCCGCTTACTCTCCCTCTCCCTCTCTGCCTCCTTTCTCTCTCTCTCTCTCTCTCTCTCTCTCTCTCACACACACACACACATGGAATTTATTGGAATAAAAATTAGCAGTACAGCTAATCTAACAATGGCTAGCTGTGAATAGGAAATCCAGGAATCTAATAGTTGCTCAATCCCACAAGGCTAAGTCTCTTAACTGATCTTCTATATATGCTGGAATCCTGAAGAACTAGTCTCCAGTGTCAGTGAAGGAATGAATGTGCTAGCAAGGCTAGGACAATGAGGACTTTGAACTGTAATGTAGGGCAATGTAGAATTTGAACTATAAAATAAGTCCATATGCTCTCACAAAGACGCAAATTGTCTTGGTGCTATAAGCAATTATTTAAAATAAAAAATTATGTGTTTTAAATATAGATGACTATTACAATGCCTTGAATAGCATAGCACAAGAACTTTCTTCTTCCATATCCTTATGTAGGCTTCCATCAAATGGTGTGGCCCAAATTAAAGGCATGTGTCTTTGTGCTTCAGGATCTGGATGGAAGACTTATCTTCCTAACTCTAAGGATGTACCCTCTATTTAAGGATTGTAGTTTATTCCAGATAAATTCAAACTGACAACCAAGAATAGGCATCACGCACATGGAATTCAGAAAAAGTTGCCAGATATTCTGGAACTATAATAGCACATGGTTGTGAGCTTACATGTAGGTGCCAGGAACTGATCTTGTATTTTTGTAAGAGCAAAAAGTGCTCTTAACCAGTGAGCCATCTCTTCAGCCTTGCCAAAGATCACTTTTGAAAACACAACTTTTCAAATTTTCAAATATTTAGGTCATTATTTTAAGCTTCTATCAGATAAACAACTACATTATCAAAATAAAGACAAATAAATATATGCCTTGCCAGTAGACACTATTGTTTTCAGTTATTTTAAACTGGTGGGTTTTTTTTTTTTAACATTTTTATTGGATATTTTATTTATTTACATTTAAGATGCCATTCCCTTTCCCCGTTTCCCCTCCCTAGAAATCCCCTATCCCATCCCCCCTCCTCCCTTTTGCTTTTATACCATTTTAATTACATGCAAATATTAAGGTCAGTTCTAGTTAACAGTCATATTCTAATGCTCTGGGAATTGGAAACACACAATCAGGCTTGAGTCCAAGTTTGGCTCTTGCTTTTCTGCTTTTCTGCTTGTCATAGTTGCTTCTTTAGATCTGCCCACTTTTCTCACCATGCTTTAGACTTATGACCAAACTTATGGACCTCCCAGCCTCTTGTTACTCTTGCAGTTGGATGTCTCCAATTTCAAATAACATCAAAGTTTTAGCCCCTTTTGCCAGACACATCAAGTAAGAGACCTTCCTTTAATAACTGCTCAAAGATCCTTCCTATATACATTTATTTGCATTCTGACACTTGCTCTTTTCATTGTTTTTAAGCAGAGTGATATTAAACACTTCCTCTTTAGATTGGACTGTGTTGGTATCAGTACACTCACCCACATTGTTGCAAATTATCCTTTTGTTAAGCTCTGATGCTCAGTACATGGTACGTTTAGGGTCTTTCCCAGAGCACAATTGCTTCAGTTGGAAACATTGTATGTGATCTTGAAACTCAAAATCCTGTTTATGTAATGCACACAATAACGTCCATTCCTGAGTTGTTTTGGCCTCTTTAAAAATGACATTGGTCAGTCTAGTTCAGGGTTATCCCTTTAGCTTTTACCTTTTGCGACAGTTCCTGTTTAGTATCCAAGCACCAGGTATAATGAAATCATTCTAATGTTTCCATTCCTCAGTGCACTGGTTCAAAATACGGGAAGAACTCACATTATTTGGCATCCCTTTTTTTCTCTCATCTGCTTCTTGGTTTCCTTTAACAAAGTTCTCTACCACTCACTTAGACAAGAATGACTGGCCTGCGTAGTTTCAGCTTCAATCAAAGCCCAATGGTTGAAAAGAAGTCACCATTTGGCCACTATCTCACAAGACAGCCTATACTAAATTGCCTGCTTACTTGTTGGTTTTCCTTTCCAGGAAAAACAAAACAAAACAAAACAAAACAAAACAAAACAAAACAAAACAAAACAAAAACCATCTGAATTGATCTCTGAGAACCACATAGTGGGTAGTTAATAAGACTATGGGGCTGGAGAGATGGCTCAGCAGTTAAGAACACTGACTGCAATTCAAGAGGTCCTGAATTCAATTCCCAGCAACCATATGGTTGCTCACAACCATCTATAATGGATCTAATGCTCTCTTCTGGTGTGTCTGAAGACAGCTACAGTGTACTCATGTACATTAAATAAATAAATAAATAAATAAATAAATAAATAAATAAATCTTTTTAAAAAACCTTTGCTGCATGATTAAATACATGAAACAAGACAAAGAAACATGCTTCAACAGTAGATTCTATTGCTTTTAGTTAAGTTAAACTTTATTAATTTTTTAAAGGTAGACCTTTGAGGGTTTGGAAGAGGGAGGGGTTTTCCGTCCTGGTGGTAAGGAGGCCTGGGTTGGTGTGGTCAACCACTTGCCTGAAAATCATGCAACACAAATAATACATTTATGGATTAATGGAATAAGCTTGGTTTGCTCAACTCTTTCGAGAACAAACATGTCCCTTTGATAACCAGAGCACTTATTCATTAATATCTGAGTTTTAATATAATTTCAAATGACGATATCAGGCAGTATTCTTACTTCCAAATTTCCCATTGCCTATAAGATTTGATAGGTGTAGTATACTGTGTGAAATAATTTCAAGGGTTCTGGAAATATAGTCTGGCAATAATATCTTAGTCATTTGCTATGTTCTTGTTTATACTTGTGTGGACTAGATTGAATAGCAGTGATTTAGCATTCAATCTTGCAATATTGATTCACACATTGGACAATGGAGCAAGAAGGTCTATTGAATATGAACTCACCCAAACTTTGATTTCAAGCCTATCCTCCACAGAAATCAAAGAAATTCTATTTCCCCTTGTTTTAAATATGAGATCATTTCATGGAAGTCTATTGTATGTCTGCTTTATAGATTATAAAGTTTTTCTTGCCATGTTAATAGTGTAATTGGAAAAACAAACAAACAAACAAGCAAACAAACCCAGTTTTAAGCCTCACATTCACTTTTTTGGTTTTATGCAATACATTTCTTGATTAGAATTCGTCTTTCTTTTTTTCCCAGATATCAGGAAGCTGTACTAAGTATACACTGATGCCCATGCTGTGACAGAAGGTCACCAGAGACTGTTTTCATTAAGCCTTCCAAACAGAGATAAAATTCTGAAAGCTGCCAGGCAGTGGTGGTGCACTCCTTTAATCCCAGCACTTAGGAGGCAGAGGCAGGCAGATTTCTGAGTTTGAGGCCAGCCTGGTCTACAGAGTGAGTTCCAGGACAGCCCGGGCTACATAGAAAAACCACGTCTTGAAAAACAAAAACAAACAAACAAAAAAATTTCTGAAAGCCACTACTGATAAATACTCAAACTTGCCTGCCAGCTACTTTACAGATGTTTTTGCTGTGGTCCAGTTGAACCTAATGTCTGCTTGGATGCAGTTTTTAGTCAGATGTTACATTTTTTCCATTAGTCATGCTAACAAACAAACAAGAACAAAAACAACAGAAAAATTGCTAACAAGGCTACTCACTCCCATTTTAGTTTTTATCTCATTCGTTGGATAAGCTTTCCTGTAACCTAGTAGATGGGAACAAAAGAGTTCATACTACTCTTTTGATATAAGTGATTGCACAATTTTAGGGCTTTGTTCTTTTCTTTATTTTTGGGTTCTTGCCACATTATATTTCTACATAGCCTGGCTCACTCTTCACCTAAAATTCTATTTTAGCTTCTTGGATGCTGTTATGATAGGTGTATCTTATCCTACATAGTCTATCTGAATTAAAGAAAAACAGACCAAAACAAACAAGCACCCTAACATTTATAGACTGGTGAATATCAAGGTAAGTCTCACTTCGTCCCACTATTAAAGTTGCCTTGAAGAAATGCCACAGGCTCCTCTCTGACATTTAAGCAGCACTTACTGTGTCCAGAATGTCAGGAGCAGGTTTACAAGTTTGTGCTGCAGCCTCTAACCCTATGTTTTAACATGCCAAGAGCAGATTGTCTTCCTACCTAGCCTGAACATATCTTTAAAGACTTGTGTTGGCCACAGTGACAAGAGAAATGTGATATCAAGATGTTGGGCAGACTCTGTCTTTCCAACCGGTGGATCCTGAGTGGGTAAGTGAGGCAATGGGAAGGAGACCAAGAGACCTTGAGCTGTGCTGGGCACTGTGAGAACAAACACTTGGGAGGCAGCTTCAGTGAGATGGCTCAATTTATTTATTTATTTATTTATTTATTTATTTATTTATTTATTGAGTTTTTATTTTGTTTTATTTTTTTATTGGAGATTTTATTTACATTTCAGATGCCATCCCCTTTCTCCATTTCCCCTCCCTAGAAAACCCCTATCCCGTGCCCCCTTTTCCTTTTCGCTTTTATACAATTTTTTAAAATGTTAATCAAAGGCTTTATAAGTTTGGTAATGCCCAATCAGAAGTGTAACCCAATACCCAACCTAGATATATAAACTATCTTTGACTGGTGGAGACATGTGAACATCTGCCTCCATGCCCCCTGTCTCTTTCTCTCTCTTTCTCTCTCTCATCACCTAGCTTCTTCTTTACTTCATTTTCTCCTCTCCTTACTCCATCTCTTCCTCCCAGTGCTCCTTCCCCCCTTAGCTCCTCCTACATATCACCCTTCCTGTTAAAATAAAACTTTTCTCTCAAAATACAATTAGAGCATAATTATTCCTATTTGTACCAGTGAGGTACAAGATAGTCTTAATACCCAGTCCATCATTTTGTTGACTAACCAGAACCTCTGTCATCTCTCTTGACGAAAACACTTAGTTTTGAACCTGGCTTTTTTCTTGGCTTTAGAATGAATGTCAGTTGAAAACCATCCACTCAGATCTTTTCTCTCAAGGTAAATAGCCAGGATTGGCTATGAGACTATAGGTCTTCAACCCTGTCAGAAATCCAGAATGACTGAGTTAACTGAAGCTATGGGAAGCACTAAGCATAGCTTCTAAAACTTAGCCAATTTATAGAGATCACTGAACCCCTGGACAGCCCCTATACTACTGAACGTTGGAGCGAGATGGCTCATTTTAATGGGAGGAATAAAGACTATTTCGAAGGTGCTGCAGATGCCTCATTTGCATAAGGAGGAATTCCAGGTGCTGCCTGACATGACCTTATAAGAGAAAAGGAAGTTTAACCTGGCTACCAGGCAACATGACCTCCTCCAGTGGGGCTAACGTAGGGGCACATGGCTAGGTCCACCCACCATGAGCAGGGTGGGGGGGGGAGCAATCATACTCTTGCTGATCTCATGACAAGATTTCCCAGGTTTGGACACAACTTGGTCCAACTTTTTCTCAAGGCCAACTCCCCATGGCTTCACAGCTCCCAGACCCCATACTGACATACTTGCAGAAGGAGGAAAATAGTACACTAAACTCCTCATCAAAGTCCACAAGGGCTATATGAAAGAGAGCTGAAAACGTGCACTTAAAAGAAGTCTAAGAGTTAGTATTGAAAGGCTTACATCTTAGTGGAGGCACTATCTGTGTGTTAGAAATCACGAGCTAATGATGCCTTTTTCAAAACTTTAGGATTTGAGACAAGACCTACTCTTGATACAACAGTCTGTTATCGAAAGGGACACAACTTATAGAATACATATTTATATGGGGAATTATAGAATGGCTTATGTAGAAAGGCTGAGAATCAGGCAGTTGTGCAGTCCACCAGATTAGATGTCTCAGCAGTTTCAATATGCAGTTGGAGATCTGCAGAGCTACGGATCTTCAGTCTACATTCTAATTCAAAATAAGTTGGTTCTAATACCACCAAAGGAATGCTTCAACGGGAGGGAAGGTGGACTGGCCAGTGAGACTGAGAGGAGCAGGCAGGAAGCATGGGCTTTGTCCATGGGCTGCTACCAGAGATGCTGTCCTTATTTAGGGTGGGAAAATCCCTCACAGATACGTTCAATCACTGGCCATTAATTGAGTTCAGATGCAGTCAAGTTGGCAAGCAAGTTTAGCAATCACATTTGAGGTCAGGCCAAGGAACATGGGAAAGCCCCGTTACCAAGAAACAAAACAATAACTACACTGACAGACAAACAAAACCAAAAACAAAACCAACAAAGAAAAACAAAACAAAACAAAAAACCCCAACCAACCAACCAACCAACTAACCAAACAACTAACCAACCCCCACAAACCCCCCCAAAACCCTAACAAGAAACATCTCCATTTAACCAATCTCCAATTTTATGAAATAGTTGCTGTGTATAAATAATAACTAAATTTCATTTCTTTCATTATTTTTGACTGTTATAGACTGATCATTTCTGTGCTTATTTTAGCACAGAAATATCTCAAAAGCCTGTTAAGTACTTGAAGCAAATCCATCTATGTGCATTAGTGGTTCCTGCTCAGAATTCTTTTTCCCAGTGAGTATCCATCTCCCCTTATCTCACCCCTCCTCTAGGTAACCAAATCCAATGAAAGTTTGTTTAGATATTCTTACTCACTTAGATGTAAAACAAATTAGAAAAGAAAATGTACAGCAAATGAATGGGTTCTTAGGAAAGGAAACAAACAGTGTTAAGGATTGTAATTGCATTTAATTGTCTATTTCGTGGAGCTTTATCATGTGAGTATTTAAATACTCTTGAGAAATGTTGAACAAAACATAATTACATGCATACTCACAGAGAGAAACTTCTGTTTTCTGTCTTAATTAAAAAAATATATCTTCAAAGGGATTCATTGATACTAAAATATACAGTAAAGTCAACCATTAAAAATACATTTACATAAATTCAAATAATGAAAAGATGCCTTCTTGAATATAAAAAGAAATACGAGTATAATTTTGTAGGTGAGCAAAAGGGAGCAAACAGCTATGAATAGCTCTCAGCACTCCTTAGCCAGAAGGACTCAAGTAGTTTCTTATTTGGAAAACAGTTATTCTCCTTGATAATGAAACTCCTTATATTTTTAAGCATTTTTTTTTTTTTTTTTGGCTAGAGTGTTTTAGGCAAAACCTAGCTGCATTGGTCTGCACCCTTAAACCCCCAAAGCTGATTCTTCTAATGACATGGAATAATTTATTAAAAAAATCTATTAAAGAACTGGAAAGCTTGGGTTCTGTAACAAAGGTTTTATAGTTAAACCACACACCGGTAATAATATATGAGAGCCTACAATACTCCCCCAAATCAGCTGGCCTGAACATGCTTCAATGTCTAGAAGACACTAAGCTCCTTGTGACAGCAGTATCTTTGTGATGATTTAACTTGGATGATCTCCTTCAACAGAATTCATAATCTCCTCACTGGTTCTTCTCTAAGGAAAGGCTTCTTTGGAGGCCTCATAAAATCCACATCACATTTTCAAACTCTGGTCACAGGACTATTTCTTCCTTATCTGCACCACCAGCAGGGTGAGCTCCCTAGCTCAGGCTAGGTCACCTAGTGCCTTCATTGGCAGACAGGGTCAGCTCTCCTGCTCTCTGGCCAGCTTACCCACATCCATGCCTCCAGAGCAAGCCCACTGTGCTGCCCAGTCAAAGCGTTAGGCACACTCTCCCAAGTGCTGCAGCCTTCAGGCAGCTCTGTCAGCTCTCCAGCTCTCACCCTCAGGCCTGTTCACCCACACCTCTGTACCAGGGCCAGCTCTACAGTGCTGCCTGTGTGAAGGGCAGGCCTGTTTTGCTGAGAGGTGCTACTGGTGAGAGATGGGACCAGCTCTTTAGAGCATCGCAGCTAGTGAGGGTAGGGATCAGTTCTACACAGTCTCTGGATATACATGTGGTCCACAGTGGCTGCCTGGAGCCACTTTAGTGGTAATATGAACCACAGAAATCAACGCTAATCTCTGTTGCTGCATAGCTATGACCCCAAACATGGCTCTAAGCAGGAGCTTGGGCTGGAATCTCACTATGGCCCCAGGTGGTGGTGCTGGCCCCCCATTCACAACAGGCTATTCCTTTCTACCTTCATAATGTTCAAGCTGCTCCACCCCTGTTTCTCTCCCACCTGCCTACCACATGTTTGTACACTGTCATTGCTTGCTGCAGAAGGGCCATGTGATTGGTGGGCTCCTGAGTGACATCCTGTCATGCTGTTTGGCATGCTAACAAGCAGGCACAAGAGGTCTCTGTTTGTCTTCCTCCTCCCTCACAGGGCTGAGTGGTGGTAGGTGGGTGGGGCTCTGTATGTGTATGGCTCACTTATGGTGTGGGGTGGAGGGCCAGTCTTTCCTCACTCTTGTGTAGGAACAGAAGGTCTCTGTCTTCTATCTTCTTTTTCCCACACTGTACTTCCTGGATATTTGATTTCATTTAATTTTTATGTTTCCTAAGCATAAAACATCTTTGAACAGCAAGCCAGGCCTCAAGATACAGTGAACAAGGGACTGTCATTTGCTCTGCCTCTAACTGATATAAAATTACTACCAACAGATAGTACGGGAGTGGGGCATATATATTTCTATGGGTGACATTTCACCACCTAGTTGTTGGTTCTATACAGACCTTGGTGACTTTAATAATGCTTCTGCAGGCTTTTTCGGCAGAGATGTGAGGGGCAGAAGTGATCCATGGGTAAGAAGACATGAATGTGGGCTACAGGAAAGTCTGCAAGTCCATTAGGTTAATTCTCAGAATTCCATCAAACCCAGAAAAGTGGTGAGGCAGAACACAGTTTGACCTATCACCCTATTCAAGATAGCATAGGCTGGGCCACAACACTGTTGGTGCTCCCATGTGATCTCCAGAAGCTTCATATTTACAGATGTTTATACCTGAGCCTTCTGTACATCATTTAATACACACTGGGCTTGGCGCCTGCTAAACCTCATCTGGAAGAGAGTTCAACTTTTCATGAACTTTTCACGAAAACTTACCTGTTAAATCCAATCCCTGTGTGAGAGAGATACAAACAGATACATGAGAACTAAAATGTGAGATTGGAGTTTTCGAGTACTTACCAGAAAGCCAACTAGTATACATGCAAAGTGCTCTCAAATGACAATCCAAACACACCCTAAAATGAGGAGTATGTGGGCCACAGAACATTGTCATTAATTAGAATTCACACGTTTTTAAAGAGGATCAGAGAGAGTGGGTCAGCTTGCTCAAACATAATCCAATACCTTAGCTATACGTAGAACCTAAAAGAATACTAGCTTAAATGTATTTAAGGAGGGTTCCTGTCATTTCAGTTTCTATAAATGCCCATTACTGATGTCAAGAAAAACTTTAAGTAAATAAACAGTACAGTCAGTTGGGGTTGCAAAGTCCTGCTAGTTACTTAAAATTAAGATCAAACCAGCTGCATGCTTTCTTAAGCTGTTTGGCATTAGAAACCACTAAGAAACTAGAATCAACCTGAATAAATCTTTGCTTGGAGAGCTCATTGTTTTCTGCAAAAATTTAGTGCAAAGCTTCCCAGTTATCAGCAGCAGAAACTCTCACTCTTTCTCTCCTTGGTCCTAGCACAGGGACTGAGGGAAATGAAGCTTTATTTTATTTCCTATTTTTCTTGCTGTGCCCTACTAAGTCCAGTTGTGGATAAGATTTTGACTTTTTGTCATCCAGCATAGGAAAGAGTCTAGGATTTAGACTCAGAACCTACATGGCTATTTCTGTTCATGCTGCAATCTACGGCAGAGGCCATGGACTGGAAATCAAAGGATAGCAAAGGATGTTTTGTTGAAAGCAACATTATCTGTCATACATCTACTGAGCTGTTCCTGAGTCTAAGGAAGAACAAGGACAATTTTGTTTGCCTTGGAAATGGGCATCTGTTCAATGTGGAGAAAGCAGAGACACCTTAAGGTGTTTGGAGACCGTGGGACCTGACATTTTCAGGCCTCATTAATCTTCACTCAAATTCTGTAATCCCAGCAGGCACCGGAGGCCTGCTTAATTACTCAACACTGTAGAGAAAGTATCAGTTTCTTTCTAGAGCTAATTTATACATTCTAATATTTAACCCCAGTGCCCTTTACTTGGAGACCAGCATTTTGTGGAAGAAGAGAAGGCAGAAAGATAAGATTTTCTCAGAGAAATGACAAGGCATTCTTCTGGAAGCAAGCGAACTCTCACATTTACTTGGTGTCTTAATTAGGGTTTCCATTGGTGGGACAAAATGACCATGACAAAAAAAAAAAGCAAGTTGAGGAGGAAAGGGTTTATTCAACTTATACTTCCAGATCATAGTCCATCATTGGAGAAAGTCAGGTCAGGTCAGGAACTCAAGCAGAGCTGGAACCTGGAGGCAGGAGCTGATGAAGAGGACATTGTGTGTGTGTGTGTGTGTGTGTGGGGCGTAGAGGGAGGTTGCTGCTTGCTGGCTTGTTCCTCATGGCTTACTCAGTCTGCTTTCTTAAAGAATCCTGGGCCATCAGCCCAGATATAGTACTACCAACTATGGCATGGTATGGCATATGACCAATTGAGAGACTGCCTGACAGTTGGATCTCATGGAGGCATTTTCCCTTTAATGACTCTAGCTTGTGTCAAGTTGACACACAAAACCAGCCAATATACTTGGTAACTGGACCTTGTTTCTTAATTAAGTTAAGAGGTTACTCCAAAAAGAAGACCTATTACCTGTGATGAATTGCAGTTACTATCAAACCAATTGGGTTTGTCTTTGATAATTGCAAAAATTGATAGTGATTCTAAAAAAAAATATTTTAACAAGTTAAAATTTGCATATCAAGTATTTGCAAGTAAAGATAGCTGATAATATTTTTTAAAATTTAAAACACTTTATTCATCAATATCTGTATAAACATATATGCTTATACATGTATACATATATACATATATATATATAAACGACAATTAAATAAAAGATGTATTTAAAAAGTGTAGGGGGTTGGGAAGAGTGGGAGGAAGGAAAGAAAGGGGAAAATTATGTAAATACATTTATACATACGTTTATACATCTACTCTGTGTTTAACATCTGCTTTCAGTAAGGAGTTAATTTGACCAGACTGAAAACAGGCTCCACAAAACAGACCAAGATAAGATGTAATCTACTGAAGCAAGAAGACACTCGAGTTAAAACACACATCCTCTATCCACTTGCAGTTTCCAGAGTCCATCAAGAACACCGCAGCCTAAACATCCAGAGATTACTGGACCTTAAGAGAAAGTTGCCTGATTCCTCTGAGAATGATGAGTCCCTCCTAAAGTCCCCACACTTAGGGAATTTAGTAAGGGAAAGGAAGAGTTCAAGGTCGGTCTCAGGGACACAGAGAATTGTAGGCCAGCTGGAGCCACACAAGACTGTTTCCGCAAAACAATACAACGAGAAAAAAACAACCAACCATCCATCCAAAACAGAACAGCAAACAAAAGCAAACAATAGAGAATGCTGGATGTGTACTGTTGCTAGGTACTTGCCTAGTGTGCGGCAAGCCCTGGGTTTGATCTCCTACACATACTGGGCATTCTGACATACGCTCATTATCCCAGTATTCTCCTAGGTGGAGGAAGAATCATTAGCTCAAGGTCATCCTTAGTCACATAGCAGTTTGGAATCGTCTTTAATTACTCAATGTGCTCTAGACCAGCCTGGGCTCTAAAAGAGCTTGCCAGGGGAAAAAAAAAAGCGTGCTTAAAGCTCTGCCACTATGACTTGTTCTTATGATTATGGTTCTAATACGCCACGCATGAATCCACCAAGTGCTAGCAGTTTACCTCTGCTGGACTTTCGAACCACTTTTTGAGATTGATGTCAGTCCTTCCCAGGTTGTTCTAATTATGTCATCCCTGTCAGCGAAATACTGACTTCAGCAGAATATCAGACATTGACCAGAAGGTGGCAGTGTCCGACCATTTTGGATTAACAAATTACAACAGCCCTCTGATTGCACGTTAAGACATTCATGCAAGGGACCATCCAAAGAATGGCTTTAAATGATTTATTTTCTAATACAATCTTGATGAAAAATGACCTTTCAGAATAGAAGTAATAAGTTTGCTCCCATTTGGTTTAAATTGAAATACAAGGGCCACTATGCAGAAAGCTGCAGATTTTTTGAAACTAGCAGATTTATGAGATCTAACTTTTAGGAACTCTAAAAATACACATTTAAAAGTAAAAAATTCATAGCTTTGTGCTTGGAATTTATAACGATACCAGAATTGCTTGTTTAGAGACTTGGACATAGTTCTGAGTACGCAAAATATAAAAGTAGGACCATCTGGTCAAGTCACCCAAGCCAGGTCTGTGGAATTATTTAACAAACGTATTATGTATTTATTTATTATTTATGTGTAGGCTCCACGAGTTCATGTCTCCTATGTACATGCAGGTGTATGTAGCTTCTCACAGAGACTAGAGAAGTAGTTTTCAACCTGCGGGTTGAGACCTCTTTGGGGGTCAAGCAACCTTTTCACAGGGGACACTAAGAGCATCAGAAAACCTAGATATTTATCCTATAATTCATAAAAGTAGCAAAATTACAGTTATGAAGTAGCAACAAAATAATTTTATGATTGGCGGTCACCACAACATGAAGAATGCACTAAAGGGTCACAGAATTAGGAAGGGTGAGAAGCACTGGGTTAGAGGTGTGCTGATCCCTAGAGTGACAGACTTTGTGAGCCACCTGATGTGAGTCTTGTGAACTAGGCCTGAATCTGCTGCAAAATCAGTAACGATCATATCTACTAATGTAACTCTTACTTCTAATAATGATCTTTAATCCCTGGGAAACTTACTTGCAAGTGTCATTGGCAATGATGATGGGGAGAGAAGAAAATAAGATGGGTGCTGGGTCTGGCATGGACTCGGTATGGGTAGACATGGTTCCCACCACTGGAACCCGGCCCACAGGGCATAGGCCTCCATGAGTGTCATTAGCTGTTGTGGGCATGAGGTGTGTTATAACTGTACATAATTTTATGTTTCTCCTCCAAGGAATGTTCTCTCTGTTAGCATTAATGATTACATGATAATCAGAGACTGTATGAGTCTGGGAGGCAAAGATGCGGCTAATGTCTCAGTAAAATGGTAAACGCTAGGAAATTCAGGACAGCTCTTAAGGCTGTGGAAAAGAACGCTAAAACCATGAATTCAAAAGTACATAATTTCTCAACTATGAAAAAATAAGGGTGCAATATGAATATATGAGGGGCTTTACAGAGCTAAAGGAACAGAGGCAGCGGCACTATGAGCCAGCTTGTCAGAAAAATACAAAGCCAGGAAGATACAAATGCAGGCAGATTTCTGATCCAGGCATGGTAAGAATGGTAATTCTATGGCAGGGTTCCATCCAGCTATCTTATTGTCTGTGCTTGTGCTTGCTTTCTTCTCAGAATCAAGAGGCTGGGGTCATGGGATGCTGACTCATAGGATAATCAAAAGGGAACTTGGAGTAAATGACTGGATTGATACATAAAATAAAAGATTGAGCTTATGATCTGTAAGAGATGAGCTACCCAATATACATATATATATGAATAGAAAGAAAGAATTGCTTGGAGAGCTGTCACAGAGGAACTGAAAGAGAGAGAGAGAGAAAGAGAGAGAGAGAGAAAGAGAGAGAGAGAGAGAGAGAGAGAGAGAGAGAGAGAGAGAGAGAGAGAGAAAGAGAGAGCTGTCTGGAAATAAACAGAGAATTCAGAACAGAGAGAAAGTTGGTAGAAAGCTGTCTTGAACAGAATGTAGGCCACAAGCCTGGACCTATGATTTGACTTAGAGTCATTTCTTTCCACTGCTCTCAGATAATCCAATTTATCAGAACCCATCTCCAAACTGAGGTTGGTAGGTGGAAATCAGTACTTAATTAAACTCTGTGTGCTCTATAAGGCTTTCAAGAATTTTTTCCTTAATTACAGTTTTTCTAATTATATCAGGAACAAAAAAGTGAAATCAGGCAGACAACTACAAAATGAAGAATTTTGTGTTTATTTTTGTGGTTCAAGTTGACATTCTGTGTCAACACTAACAGATACTGATGACTGTCACTGCATCATTGCTGCAAAATCACCCAAGGACTTCTTTTTGTTGTTGATTTTTCTCCTGATAACAAAAGCCAGCACTCAGGGACCTTGCATTTACTGAGCACATGTTCTGCTACCGAGGCCCCTCTTTATTCCTCTTTCATTATGTTGGACAGTTGGTCTTCACGTGAAGTATGCCTGAGCACTTGAGTTTATGAAATGACAAGCAATGGTGGAGAACTGCTGAGTCGTTATTTTTATTTTTAGAAATATTGCACCTCACTCAGAACTAATGAAAACAGGAGAAATACAATGACTGAAATGATTAACGAAATCCCTGGCCACTCAGTTTCAGTGTATGTTTCATACAAGTGGTTTTAAAGACTGACATATAGACCACAGCAAGAACTCTCAGTAATATGGTGATAGAACATGACAGTTGGATTCTGAGGAAAAGAAGAACCCTGAACTAGAGAATTACTCCTTTCAGACTCTTATGTAAGCATCTCTGGGAAGCATTTGCTTGATGATGATTGGTGTGGGAGGGCAAGCCCACTGTGGGCAGTGTCAGCCCAAGGCAGGAGGTCCTTCAAAATACAGAAAAGGAGGCTGAGCAAGCCATTAAAATAAATTTAGTAAGCAACACTCTTATCTTTTTTAAATTGTATTTTTTTTTTTACTTACACTCTCCCACTTCTGGTCTCCCTCTCCCACAATTCTACCCCCATCCCACCCTATCCTCTTGCTCAGAGCTGGTGGGATTGCCCCCCCTCGGCATTTTATGTCTCTGCAAGGCTAGGCTCTATCTCTCCCATTGAGGCTAGACAAGGCAGCCCAACTAGTAGAACATATCCCATGTACAGGCAACAGCTTTTAGGATAGCCCCGGTTTCAGTTGTTCAGGACTCTCATGAAGACCAAGCTACACATCTGCTACATATGAGCAGGGAGGCCTAGGTCCAGCCCATATATGGTTTTTGGTTGGTGGTTCAGACTCTAAGAGCCCCAAGGGTTCAGGTTAGTTGACTTTGATGGTCTTCCTGTCCACTTCAGTGCTCACAATCCTTCCTGCTATTCTTCCATAAGAGTCCTCAAGACCCATCCACTGTTTGGCTATGAGTGTATTTGTCTGAGTCATCTGCTGGGTGGAGCTTCTCAGAGGACAGCCATGCAAGCATAATAGTATCATTAATAGTGTTAGGGATTAGTGCTTGCCCATGAGATGTGTCTTAAGTTGGGACAGTTATTAGTTGGCCATTGCCTCAGTCTCTGCTCCATCCCCCATGTCTGCATTTTTTGTGGACAGAATAAATTTTGAGTTGAAAGTTTTGTGGGTAGGTTGGTGTTTTTATTGCTCTACTGTAGTTCCTGTCTGGCTACAGGAGGTGGCTTCTTTGGGCTCCATATTCACAATGTAGTGAGTCACAGCTAAAGTCACCACCATTTATTCGGGGGCACATCCCTTATCCCAGGTCTCTGTCTTGTCCTGGAGATTCCCCCTACCTCTTCACTCTCATCAAATGCAGATTTCCATTAATTTTATGACCATCTAGCCATCTCTCTCACCCTTTTCCACATATGATCCTGAATCTCTCATTCCTCTCCTCCTCCCACCTCCCTCCCAGTTTCCTCCTTCCATATGCCTCATGACTATTTTTTCCCCCTTCTAAGTGAGATTCATGTTTCCTCCCTTGGGCCTTTCTTCTTGTTTAGCTTCTTTAGGCCTGTGAAGTGTAACATGGCACCTGTATTTTATGGTCCTTTTGGGACTGGGTTACCTCACTCAGGATGATATTCTCAAGAACCATATTTGTCTGCAAAATTCATGATATTTTTGTTTTTAATGGAATAGTATTCTATTGTATAAATATACCACATTTGCTTTATCCATTCTTCAGTTGAGGGACATCTAGGTGTTTCCAGTCTCTGGCTATTATGAACAAGTTTCTATGAACATAGCTGAGCATGTGTCTTTGTTGGATGTTGGAACATCTTTTGAGTATATACCCAGGATTAGAATAGCTGAGTCTTGAGGTAGAACTCTTTTTGGTTTTGTGAGGAAAATGACAAATTGATTTCCAAAGTGGCAGTACAAGTTTGCAATCCCCACTGGCAATGAAGAAGTGTGACCCTTGCTCCACATTCTCACCAGCTGTCACTTGAGTTTTTGATTTTAGCCATTCTTACAGGTGTGAGAAGGAATCTCACAGTTGATTGTAAGAAGCACTCTTGCATGACTGCTTGTTCAGGTCCCGCTTCCAGGTTCCTGCCTTGAGTTCCTATCCTGACTTGCCTCACTGATGGATTATAACCTGCTGGCCAAATAAAACCTTCCCTCCACAGGTTGTTTTCTGTCAGAATGTTTTGTCACAGCAACTATAAAAAAAGCAAACTAGAAGTTAGATATTGAATATTTCAGATGACTTCTACATTTTATTGGGTCAGCACAATGAAATCATATAAAAGTGGACATGAATTAACCGTCTCTGAAAGTATTTGTCACATGACTACTCAATTGACATGCTATCTGGAGTTACTCATACACAGGTCTAAGAACAGAAGGATGGTGAGTTCTAGTGGAATTGCCAGAAAGAAAAAAAAAAACTAAATAAAGCATTAATTCCAGTCGAGCTCATATGTGTGGTGTGGTTTATAAACTTTTATTGATGTGTGGACCATACTGGGCATTTTTGGAAGATATTTTCTGTAGTGAGACAATTCTTTAAACGTGGTCATTGTTCCAACTCAAACATCTAGCTACTAACAGCTAAGTAGTTTACAGTAAAACCTGGGAGTCAAAATAGTGAAGATCGAAAGAATGAAGGATATGCTGTCAAACCAAAGTTTAGGAGTTTACTTAGTTGATGTCATACGTTTTATCACCTAACATTAGGCGAGAGGAACCATTCTACAGTTAGTTTATGGCGATATATTCAGAATAAAACAAGTAAGTCCTCTGAAAATCTTCCCAAATAAACAAAGTTTTAAAATGACAAGAACACTCTAAAGTCTGAAGCCAGAATTGAACATTCTATTTGTATTAATGCATGAGAGAAAAATATCATAATTCTAAACTAAGTTGGCTGGTTCTGAAATAACTGTGTGGTTCTTTGAGTTATTATTATTACACAGTGATGCCTGATAGGCTGCTTCAGACTGATGTGTTTTGTCCTTTGCAAGCTTTTAATATATACTGTACTGATATAATAAGTTTATTGGCCCTGTTTTTTTAAATATTAACTATTGAATTGTCTAGGCAGCAGGCAGAAATGGCACAAGAATCTAGAATCCTAATAATATTTATATTACTAGAAATATTTATGTGACAACAAAAATTAACGCCTAAAAATCTAACCAGGTGTAAGACTTGGATAGCTGGATAATGCTTGCAATGGTACTCACAATGCTGCCAAATCAACATCACAGCTCAGGCTCACTGTGTTGCTTTGACAGGCACGAGCCATTCATTGAGACAGAGATCGTGATCAACTGGTATTTTTACCTGGGAAAATAATGATATAATCTCTTGACAGCTTTCTTAATGAGTTAGCAACTGCTTTTTCAATCACTAGGTAATTTACTCTCTCTCTCTCTCTCTCTCTCTCTCTCTCTCTCT